>OZ022264.1:53229796-53829796 GCA_963978885.1 Nemotelus pantherinus | reverse complement strand
CTTAGATTTAATTAGTTTAATTCTTAATTTAGTCTTATCTCTACGGCATGTAAGGTATATCTATATACTATGTAGCATTATTTTAGCTTAGTGCTAAATCATCGACATCCGACTAGTACACGACACAAGTCGGATGCGACATTCCAAACAACATTTGTTAGCCTATCAATTTGAGTGGTGGTTTCGCGGTTTAAACATGGGCAACCCTTCCCGGGAAGGGTTGTTTTTTTTTTTTTTTTTTTTTCCAAATGTAAACGGCTCGGCATTGCGAGGTGTACGCCCGTACATGCTTGTCGATTGGTCGTTGGTTAGGCCTCGGGTTCTTGTTACAACGTAACACGCATAGGCTACTGATTACCGGATAAAGTAAACACGGAACTAGTAGTTAACTAAAGAAACAATTTATTACTAATAAACTTAAATGACAGGAAAGAAATGATGAGCGCGCTCACGGCACGAGCTTGTCGGTCGGCTGATGAAGATGAAGTTATAATTCTAAGTACTGCTGACGATGGTTATGCTGTGTGGGCAATGTTGGTACTGCCGCGGCACTGTTTTCAACCTTGTGGTCCCTACAAGGCCTCCTAATCAGCGACATCTGTAGAAAGTGAAACAATCTAGCATCTCCTGTGTCACTGCCGGCACTGGGGAAAACTAAACAGTGCTGGTTTTGGGGCGGAGCAGAGGTCGAAGGATATACTTCAGTTGGCAAAAAGGTCTAGGGCCTTTGATGGCGGCTTGGGCTGAACATTTTTGTCTGCAGCTCCTCTTATCTAATACCACTATGATCCACAAGGTCTATGTACGGTCTTGTATGAGCAATTAAAACTTATCCAAATCAATGTATTTCAATTTCTTGACAGATATTGATATTTCGAGAGTAATGCGTCTTCTTCTTCAATATCTGATATCTTATGATTATTTTATAGCATCGAAAATTTTTCTGTCTTAATAAATTGTGTGCCGTTTGAACCTTGCATTGGAACTACTAAATATTTACTCATATAGAGAGCAAAAAGGCTCAATGTAGATACGCCTGACTTGTAATTTTCAAGCACTATTTTCTATTGTAGATGTTCATTGCATTGTAATATAATAATTGTGGAGATTTAACTTTGAATTCAACACTGTCGTACTGGAAATAAGTAAAGATTTCACTAGTGTTGCTAAATAGTTTAGTTGACACCGTCAAATAGAGAAAAATCGTTAAATAAAGAGAAATTCAAGTAAACGGTTCCGTCATTTGAACAAACTGAGTGCGTATTACAATATGCGTCGTGAACATTGACATAAAAGTATAGAGGATATGGGCATAGCGAAATTTTTGTTGCCATTTTTTGGATTGTTTGATAGTTGTAGTGAATACATGCATCTGGCATAAAAATACAAAGGTGTAGTGATTATACGATTTCGTATAATTAAAGGGGCCAATATATTTTAAGTATATTAAAATGGTGTTTCGATTTAACTGGAAGAATTTAATAGTAAAATACATTCACAATATCTATGAACGGTTAATGATGAAATACGTGGAAATTTTATTTATTAACATTTGTGATGAATTCAAATAAAAGAAATTGAATCAATGATTTGAATAAATTTCTGAATTTTATCCCGAGAAAATGCAACACAAATCAGTGCGCGTTATTAAATTTATAAACCAATGTTATTGATAATAATAACTTCTGTTCAAATCATTTATCAACCATAAACTCAGATTATTTAAAATGCATTTTAAAATACGAATCTTACCACAGAACCAAATCTTAAGTTACCAGCACCCCTCCTCCTTTTGCAACCGGGCTTTGGACCGGCGTTGGCGGATTTACGGCTTCCCTTGGATAATTTAATTCATAATATAATCCGGGTTATTATTTAGAAGCATAGAGAATAGTTACATTCGAAAATATGTGAGAGATTAGATCTGTTCGCGTACTGCAGCAGCAACATATTTTTGCAGCTGGCTTCTTTATATCTTTATCTATATATAAATATATACATATATATATATATATATATATATATATATATATATATATATATATATATATATATATATATATATATATATATATGTATATCTATATACATTAAAATGTATATATACATAAATGTATATGTATATGCATATGTATATATATATATATATATATATATATATATATATATATATATATATATATATATATATATATATATATATATATGTATATATATATATATATATATATATATATATATATATATATATATATATATATATATATATATATGTATATATATATATATATATATTTATTTATGTATATATTTGCACATATTTGCGATAGAGGTGTAAAAACTCAGCTATTCTCACAGCTTCGCACCTCCCTCCTCTTTTCTCAACCGGGCTTGGGACCGGCTATGGCAGATTTACAATGCTCGTTACATAATTAACTGTTATTTATTGGCTTCAGAAACTACAATTTTACTATTTCATTTTCTATTTTCATGTACCTGAGCATATGCTGAAAATGCCCCCTTTCATTATTTAGTTTAGTACCCGCTTTGACCTACTTACAAAGTCAACATGTCACACTGCTTAAAATGTAAACAAACCGGGTGATGTTTTCGTTCTCGCGACAATTGCCAAGCTATCATTCACGCAAACGAAATAAACAGGCGTATTTGAAATTTAAACACTTCACGCATTCTCTAACAAAAGCTATATTTTAAAAATATTAAACCGTTCACTCATTAACTTTATTTTCTTTCACCACAACCAAACCACACAACATAAAACCTGCTTTACCTAATTCTGTATACACATTAGCTTAATGAAATAATCACTCGACACTGCCACTCATATGCGCACGACACTAAATGCAATATTTTTTTGAATGCAGCTCCCGATCACGAATTATAAAGCGTTTTATAAATGCGCGGCTTGAAGACAATCGATTTTATGAAACGAAAATTGACAGTCCCAGTAACTGGAACGATGCTGGAACACCTGAGATTGTCAGAACACTGCATTCTCACCCATATTAATACAATTGTTTCTGGCAACAGTCACGGACAGTATACGTATATGCATTGATATAAAAGTATAGAGGATATGGGCATAGCGAAATTTTTGTTGCCATTTTTTGGATTGTTTGATAGTTGTAGTGAATACATGCATCTGGCATAAAAATACAAAGGTGTAGTGATTATACGATTTCGTTTAATTAAAGGGGCCAATATATTTTAAATATATTAAAATGGTGTTTCGATTTAACTGGAAGAATTTAATAGTAAAATACATTCACAATATCTATGAACGGTTAATGATGAAATAGTGGAAATTTTATTTATTAACATTTGTGATGAATTCAAATAAAAGAAATTGAATCAATGATTTGAATAAATTTCTGAATTTTATCCCGAGAAAATGCAACACAAATCAGTGCGCGTTATTAAATTTATAAACCAATGTTATTGATAATAATAACTTCTGTTCAAATCATTTATCAACCATAAACTCAGAATATTTAAAATGCATTTTAAAATACGAATCTTACCACAGAACCAAATCTTAAGTTACCAGCCCCCCTCCTCCTTTTGCAACCGGGCTATGGACCGGCGTTGGCGGATTTACGGCTTCCCTTGGATAATTTAATTCATAATATAATCCGGGTTATTATTTAGAAGCATAGAGAATAGTTACATTCGAAAATATGTGAGAGATTAGATCTGTTCGCGTACTGCAGCAGCAACATATTTTTGCAGCTGGCTTCTTTATATCTTTATCTATATATAAATATATACATATATATATATATATATATATATATATATATATATATATATATATATATATATATATGTATATCTATATACATTAAAATGTATATATACATAAATGTATATGTATATGTATATGCATATGTATATATATATATATATATATATATATATATATATATATATATATATATATATATATATATATATATATATATGTATATATATATATATATATATATATATATATATATATATATATATATATATATATATATATATATATATGTATATATATATATATATATATTTATTTATGTATATATTTGCACATATTTGCGATAGAGGTGTAAAAACTCAGCTATTCTCACAGCTTCGCACCTCCCTCCTCTTTTCTCAACCGGGCTTGGGACCGGCTATGGCAGATTTACAATGCTCGTTACATAATTAACTGTTATTTATTGGCTTCAGAAACTACAATTTTACTATTTCATTTTCTATTTTCATGTACCTGAGCATATGCTGAAAATGCCCCCTTTCATTATTTAGTTTAGTACCCGCTTTGACCTACTTACAAAGTCAACATGTCACACTGCTTAAAATGTAAACAAACCGGGTGATGTTTTCGTTCTCGCGACAATTGCCAAGCTATCATTCACGCAAACGAAATAAACAGGCGTATTTGAAATTTAAACACTTCACGCATTCTCTAACAAAAGCTATATTTTAAAAATATTAAACCGTTCACTCATTAACTTTATTTTCTTTCACCACAACCAAACCACACAACATAAAACCTGCTTTACCTAATTCTGTATACACATTAGCTTAATGAAATAATCACTCGACACTGCCACTCATATGCGCACGACACTAAATGCAATATTTTTTTGAATGCAGCTCCCGATCACGAATTATAAAGCGTTTTATAAATGCGCGGCTTGAAGACAATCGATTTTATGAAACGAAAATTGACAGTCCCAGTAACTGGAACGATGCTGGAACACCTGAGATTGTCAGAACACTGCATTCTCTCACCCATATTAATACAATTGTTTCTGGCAACAGTCACGGACAGTATACGTATATGCTATTCCATTGACATAAAAGTATAGAGGATATGGGCATAGCGAAATTTTTGTTGCCATTTTTTGGATTGTTTGATAGTTGTAGTGAATACATGCATCTGGCATAAAAATACAAAGGTGTAGTGATTATACGATTTCGTATAATTAAAGGGGCCAATATATTTTAAGTATATTAAAATGGTGTTTCGATTTAACTGGAAGAATTTAATAGTAAAATACATTCACAATATCTATGAACGGTTAATGATGAAATACGTGGAAATTTTATTTATTAACATTTGTGATGAATTCAAATAAAAGAAATTGAATCAATGATTTGAATAAATTTCTGAATTTTATCCCGAGAAAATGCAACACAAATCAGTGCGCGTTATTAAATTTATAAACCAATGTTATTGATAATAATAACTTCTGCTCAAATCATTTATCAACCATAAACTCAGAATATTTAAAATGCATTTTAAAATACGAATCTTACCACAGAACCAAATCTTAAGTTACCAGCCCCCCTCCTCCTTTTGCAACCGGGCTATGGACCGGCGTTGGCGGATTTACGGCTTCCCTTGGATAATTTAATTCACAATATAATCCGGGTTATTATTTAGAAGCATAGAGAATAGTTACATTCGAAAATATGTGAGAGATTAGATCTGTTGGCGTACTGCAGCAGCAACATATTTTTGCAGCTGGCTTCTTTCTGTGGCAAAATTTGGGTGGCAGCAAGAGTGCTAAAACGACTTGCTGTGAATCTATTTTAATATAAGGTGCGTTTTTTTGCACACCCGAGCAGATCCAAATTTGTTAAGTATATTGAATATAATAACAATTTTGTTGTTGTATTCAATACACTTAACAGATATTGATCTGCTCGGGTGTGCAAAAAAACGCACCTATATTATAATAGATTCAGGTACGTGAACAGACCTATTAGAATCTTCAATATGATTTTCCTTCAATATGATTTCGCGTAAGTTTTTGCTAGTTAATTTCAAATACAGCAGATTGTAAAATATTTTAAAAATTCAATCGTAGTTTCCATTATCTGGGAAAAAAACACAATATAAATTATTCCCCAGAACATTTATCACTTCCACTTACTAATGCAATTTGCACTTTTTATAATGATGCAATTGCGGTATCCAAGACAGTTAAGGCTACGATTTTGAATACATATTTTGCAAACAACAATTTCAAAACATTCATTTAAATATATACCATTTATAAGAGTACTAAAGGACATTACAATACATTTACGTGTGCATGATCTTTGCATATCTATATATATAAATATATATATATATATATATATATATATATATATATATATATATATATATATATATATATATATATATACATATATATATAAATACAATATATATATATATATATATATATATATATATATATATATATATATATATGTATATCTATATACATAAAAATGTATATATACATAAATGTATATGTATATGCATATGTATATATATATATATATATATATATATATATATATATATATATATATATATATATATATATATATGTATATATATATATATTTATTTATGTATATATTTGCACATATTTGCGATAGAGGTGCAAAAGCTCAGCTATTCTCACAGCTTCGCACCTCCCTCCTCTTTTCTCAACCGGGCTTGGGACCGGCTATGGCAGATTTACAATGCTCGTTACATAATTAACTGTTATTTATTTTGTAAACTACAATTTTACTATTTCATTTTCTTTTTTCATGTACCTGAGCATATGCTGAAAATGCCCCCTTTCATTATTTAGTTTAGTACCCGCTTTGACCTACTTACAAAGTCAACATGTCACACTGCTTAAAATGTAAACAAACCGGGTGATGTTTTCGTTCTCGCGACAATTGCCAAGCTATCATACACGCAAACGAAATAAACAGGCGTATTTGAAATTTAAACACTTCACGCATTCTCTAACAAAAGCTATATTTTAAAAATATTAAACCGTTCACTCATTAACTTTATTTTCTTTCACCACAACCAAACCGCACAACACAAAACCTGCTTTACCTAATTCTGTATACACATTAGCTTAATGAAATAATCACTCGACACTGCCACTCATATGCGCACGACACTAAATGCAATATTTTTTTGAATGCAGCTCCCGATCACGAATTATAAAGCGTTTTATAAATGCGCGGCTTGAAGACAATCGATTTTATGAAACGAAAATTGACAGTCCCAGTAACTGGAACGATGCTGGAACACCTGAGATTGTCAGAACACTGCATTCTCACCCATATTAATACAATTGTTTCTGGCAACAGTCACGGACAGTATACGTATATGCTATTCGCATATCCTCTATACTTTTATATCAATGCGTATATGCTATTCGCATATCCTCTATACTTTTATATCAATGGTCGTGAATTACATATGTATGTATCTCCACATGTTTCAGATGAAAAATTTCTGACAAAAATAAAAACCTGTAAGAGAAACCAACGTCCTTCCAAAGTGACAAGAGGCAACGCCAATTTACACTGATGATCTCTAATTTCGTCCAACTAAATATGGCTGTAGTGCATTTGCAAATTTCGTCATTTTATCTTTCTGAGGTTGAATTGAACAATATAAAAAAGACCACTGTTACGAACACGAGCATACAGCTTGAAAAATTGAACGAAACCATCATCAATGATGTTAGGTTAAACAGGCTATATTAGATAACTTAGGTACAATACCAGCATCTTGACAGACACAGCCAATTCATCACAAGTGATTTAATTTGCTGGATTTCATCTGATTAAACATACATATGTATTTTGCGCACAGATTAGTAGCGGTGAAGGCAACATTTTATATCAAAAGAACGATATATTAAATTATGAAGGATTTTAAGTAATATATGTATAAAGTAGATGTGACCATGTTGGTCCACTTTTGCATTAATTGGCTTAAATTTTAAATAAAGTTTCAACATTTTAACTTGCTAAATTTTTAAATATGATTTAATATTTTAATAAAAAAACCGATTTTTCCTTTAGAAGCTAGATATATTGAATTTTGTGACAAATATCGATATTTCGAGGGTAATCTGCCCTTTTCTGATAGACACTGAAGAAGAGTGCAGATTACCCTCGAAATATCGATATTTGTCACAAAATTCAATATATCTAGCTTCTAAAGGAAAAATCGGTTTTTTTATTAAAATATTTTTTTGAGCTAGGAAAAAATTGGTACACATTAAATACAATGATTTAATAATTTAACTCAATTTGAAAGCTGGCGCCAAACTTACAAAATGTCATGTCGTCCCTCAATGAATTCTCTGAATCAACGTTTGTATATTCATAGAATTCAAACATAGTATTTCTCATTTAAATGTCCGCTTTAAGCTTTTGAAGTGATAAAATCATTAAATGCAAGAGAATAATGAAATGAAAAGCACTCTATTTTCAATATATTCCAATCAAATTTGTTTCACACTAATTTTCATTGTTTAAAGGATTAAATGTAATACTCGTAATGCCTTCTTTTCTAGGCATTTTTATGTATGTATGCTGGTGTACTAAATTAAAGCCAAGTACTTTAACTTACTTTAAGTAGTAAAAACTTGAAACCTTAGTCACGATGCTGATTTTCAGAGAAGTAAGTAAACAGAGCAGGGAACTCAAAACTCTTTTCTTGTTGGCTTGTAATTGAAAATGAATAATAAGGGCAGTCGGTGCCGTTTCAGTACGGTCAGGATGCTACCGACGATTGGACGTATTTTCATTTGTCTACCGGATGCCCTACTTTCAGTCCATCGTTGACGAATGAAATTAAGTACCGCTTGGAAGAATTCATAAAAACTCTCTAAATGACTAAAGTAGATGGCAGTGCCTGGAAGTATTTATTTTAACGGCCATTTCCGAGCAGGAAAAATTCTGAAGTAACCACCCACCAATGCCATGGATCCTCCGATAAAAGCAAAACCAAAGAAGTATGCGCTGGTCATACATTAAATTTCGTGTTTTCGTTTTCCCGTCATCTGTCTGCGTTGCTGGTGCGGGGCGATGGTTAAAGTCGTGGGTCGGATTACGGTAGCCGGTATGAAATGATGTGGTGAAAACTGAATAGCTTTGAAGTGTATGGGATCTTTCTCCAAAAACTTTGAGCGACTTTATGATTTGTTGGGACTAGAACGTTTTACTTGTGCTGTTCCTGTGCAGTATCCTGACTGCAAGAATGAATGGACCAAAGAACGAACGCGAAACGACGAAAGAACTCAACTTGACTTATGTATGTATGCTGGTGAACTTGATGGCGTTGAAAATGGTTTGGTTTCGAGATGTGGTGATGCAACTACTTAAGTGTAATAAATTGGAGGTTTGTGATGTTTTCAACAACATTGAGGTAAATAAATTGAAGCTGACACGAACACTAAAGAGATGGCAAACATTTTTTCAGAGACGAAAGTCATTAGCTGCAGAAGTGGATTTAAGTTGGACCGTTGATTTCACAAATGGATCTCATATAGGGCAACATGCCTGAAAATCAATAATTGATGTTGAATCGAAGGTATAACAAAGGTAGAATATAAAGGTAAGCCATGAGGTGCAAAAAAATGACTTTTTGGTATTATGCAAAAAATGACTTTTTTTTACATGGACGCCATTTTGTGAAAAAAAGTGTTTTTGAATCGCCTACGTCAGACGAATTTCACATTCTTCTTATTACAGAATTCACCGAAAATTTATGTTTCAGACCACCAGGAAGGTTGGAATCATGTCCACCAAGAGACAAGTTTTTTTTTGAGCCTTCATGTTGTCGGCCTGTATCTACATCAATTTTAATTTTTTTTTTTATTTTTTGAATACATTTTTGTACTTTCAAAATGTTAATAAAAGACTGGTTAAAAAATATATACCAAAATTTTTTATGGTTTTATTTTTATTGCGTCCGTAAAATCACCTCAAAATTGAGCCTCTAGACCAGAATACTGCCTTAAAAACCAAGAAAATGAATGTTTATTAAAGTGTGTTAATTAGTTGTTCAACATGGAGAAAAAAGTGTGACATCATCAAGACTGCTGTTCAATTTTAGAGAACCCTGATATCTCTGCGGAGACAAAATAACTGAAGAGTTTCTTTTTGCAAAAAGGAAGAAGAAGCCAGAAAAAAGAACAATGGAAAATATGACTCTCCATTTAATAAGCAGCTGAAAAAAGTGGTGACAAATAGGCTATTAAAATACAACAGGACAAATATGGTAGCCTTTGTTGCCAGTTATCATCGGTTTTGCCAATCAAATCTCTACCAGGCACCCCCAATAGAAATGTTCGGTGGAAACCGTCAGCATCCCATGGGTGATCAGGCCATGGAATTTATTCATTCCTGGAGGAGAGCTCTGAGGAGTGTCAGTTCTCTCTAAATGAGCTTATGCACCAAATAGACAGAGAACGACCTCTACCACGAACAGTGAAAAGTCTTTTGTAAGAAAAGTACGGAAACGATAATTTGATTGTTGAAATATCCTCGAAACAAACAAATGCTTGTTTTGAAAACACAGGTCACTAAATTTTCACCAACACTTGGTATGAGAATAGCAGCTCAGATCTTCAAGCAGAAAGACTACGTGTGGTGAAGGCAGCCACTGAAGTCATATGAGAGAATAAACATTTGTAACAGTGGCATGGCGTTAATGGAAGCAAGGGAAGCATTGTTTCCCTGACATTTCCCTGACATAAATTTTCAATGTTTTTTTTGAAATTGTGAAAAAATGGTATGTAAACATTTAAAAAGAAAATCCGAAATCAAATTGTGAACATCTCAAACAGGTGATGTGGTTACATCACAAATTGAAAGAGAGAACAACCAGCACATGAAAGCACCGTAAAAATTGCATCTACGAACGTTTATTTGACTCCATATAGACTACACTGTGACGTCATTGAACAAAATGTGCTTATACGGTCTCTTTGGAAGCAATGAAAAATTTGCTTCTTAGGGGAAATTATCTTCTCAAGAGAGAGACTCAGAGCGGAGCAGCGAACGTATGACTGCTGTGGAATTTATTTCAGCGTTCCCCTCACGCGTTGCAGAGTACATTCTTTGTACATACATTTTGTGAATGGAGAATGCTTGCTGTGATCGAATTTAAGTTACGATATGTGGCAAGGGCTGCCAAAGGCTGTTGTTTCGACAAGACGATATTTTATGTTTTTATTTATGTTTTATATTATGATATGTTCTTTGTATGTGATCTTTTGTGTTGACATTTTTGTGAAGGTGTTTTTAATTGGTGAAGGCATTTATTCACTAATAACCTATTGAATTTATAAGTGGTTTTGCATGGTAGAAATAAGTAAACCTGTAGGCTAGAATTGTGTAGAATTGAGTGTGTAAATTTGCTGTGCAAAATTGCATGATTATTTTGATTGATATTTGAAAAAGTGAAAAGTTGAAATAGGTGAATTTGTTTATTTGTTCTGTGGGTCCAAATTTTATAATTTGTAAACTTATTCAATTTCTCTTTGAATCTCGGAAATTTGCTAAAAAAAATAGACATCATCAACAAAAATCGATCGAAACTGAATTCGCAAATTATCTCTTTAACAAAGAAATGTACTCGACAGTTTGATTGCAAAATTAATTAATGAAAAACTCGGAACGGATTATCGATTGTAAAATGAAACAAAAATAATTTTGCTGGCCATGTGTGTTATTTTCAAACGATCTTGGTCGGTTAATTTGAGCATTTTTCTATAATAAAGAGCAATTAGAAGAACTCTTTGAGTATATTACTGAAAATAGAAGCTGTAATTTGGGCGGACAGACCGTTAATAGTGAGAACGGGCTTTTTGTTTTACTTAAATATTTTCGGTTTATTTTTCTGCTTAATGTTTTTTCTAAAAAAAAAACAAGCAAGGTACATAACTGACAACAATGAAAATGTGCAGCCTTTACACGTGCTTATGTCAGAATGATTGATGACCGTATCGTTAAAATAAACTCAAGATTTTCATCCTGAAAAAGTACTAAATTTTTAAATCTTTTGAATTCTCCTAAATTTAGCCATTTTCAAATATATTATATTTTTATTTCTGGGAATGTTATTATTTTACTGATAAATACTGGCATACTTTCTTTTTGTGAGAAGGACTGTGAGAGTTTATTTTCATAACAATACAGAATGCTTACTCTCACGTTCCCGTTAATAATTCCTAGGTGCTTTTATAGACCGGTTCTATTAGACGTAACAAATTTGCAGAAAGCGTAAGCAACTATGGATATAAACCAATTGCTTCCCTTCGGTAAATGACCACGTCACGCCACTGGTTCACAAGTATACGACAAAAAGCAATTTACACTCTCCGACAGTTTGTTGCAGAAAAAATTCTGTATTCCTTGAGTTTTCCATAAGATTTTCGGAAAAAAGACAAACGAGCGTACTTGGATTCATATAGAAACAAGAGCGCTGCTGTTGCACATTCAATAGTCTGAGCAGTGAGGCCTCAGTCGTTCATCTCTTCAATACTGAATGGGATTGGTGTATACCTCTACCAAAAGTTCGAGTTAAAACATCTGGTTGAGTTGTTGTCAACACTCTAAAAAGTGGATCTATAATTACTACTTTGATAATATGAAATATATTCATTTTTCTGTTTAAAATAACCAATCACAATTTTTTTTTACACATTCGATGTGCATTTTTTGCTTTTACGTCATATCAGCTGAATAATACACAGCTTTTTGTAAATTGAAGCAAAACGAGTGTAAATTTGCTAGTTTGCTATTCAGCTTTGCGCCAAAGCCATAAAATTACATTATTTTCTCGAATTTGACTTATTATTGGTGTAATATTGTGACAAAAAACGGTAATTTGGTAAGATTGAACGAGTATGACGTTTGGCGATCATTGATTACATTTGAATAGTTGCAGTTAAGTGAACAGTGCAGTCTTTTCTTTCCGTGTAACAAGTGTAGAAGTGTATAACTGTAATTATGTTGTAAGTTTATGTGCATATTTGTATATATTAAATTAAAATAAACTATAAACTGAAAGGAAAAAGTTTTTGTATTTGATAATAAAAATATTTATATTTTACTTCCTTGACTTGATAGGACTCTCGCCTTTTTGGCTATTAAAGCTACCTATTTACAGTTTTTTGTTACTTGTATTTCATTTGGAGCAATATATTATATTACAGCATTTCGCTGATTTAAGTGGCTAAACTTTAGATCCTAATAAGTAGTGCGAATTTCTTAAAATTGGTCACAATAAATAGCTTTTGATGTAGAAATTTACCAGTGCTAGCATTGTGATTTTCACACATTTTTGTTAATATTCACGAATCAATGACGCTTATTATTAAAGCTCTTAAAAAGCAACATTTACTACATAAATTCCATCCATTTCCGTCCAAAATTTACGTCTGTTTAAAGTAAAATTACACGATTTGGTCGTAAAAAAATTTAAACACTTAAGACGTAAAATATTATTTTTTACGCGCTTTTGTAAATTTAGATCTTTAATAGTAGGAAACCAGTTTCCTACCATTATAAGGGTAAAATTTAACCAAAATTTTTTTGAGTGAACGCTTGGATTTTCAACTAATCACAAAGATACAGTGCTTTTGGAATACAAAGATACAGTGCGATAATGCGGCCACATCCGCACATTTTGAAGAAGACATCGTTTTGCAGTTTACTTTTAACAACGCCGATTGCAATGTGAGCACGTTGGATGGGCTGTGAGCCTCTCACGCATTGGGAGGAATACAGATAATGACTCCTCTGTGGAACCAATAGCCCGTCTATCGAAGTGCACTGCTGTTGACCTTGTACAACGAAATTCCCCTAGTCAGCTGGAAACATTCGAACAAGAGTCATCCAATCAAGCTTTGTCAACAATAAAATTTTTTAATATAGATAATATTCATCTGCTACCTGAAAAAACGGTGCTTCTCGCTTCAAATATTTTATGGCTTTATGGAAAGTTTCAATAAAAAATATTTCCGATGACGACATGATAGAGGATGTGGTTCACATCAGTCACAAGACGTCAATGACACATTAAAATCCTCCGATCTAGAAACGGAAAAACCTCAACTGGGCCCTTCCAAGAGGTCAGAATTATTTTAATTGATGTAGGTAGTGTGTGATTGATGTAATTTTTTCTGTAAAGTCTTATATATATAATTATCCAAGTTTATTATCTTTTGCTTTTGTATTAAATAATCATTCATATAATTTTCATTTTTTTAGCCTTCGATGTTATAAAAAACAAAAGGTCGAAATAAGAAATGTAGGGGAGGGGATTTGTGGGCCTTTCAAATCTCTTCGAGATCTTCCGGTAGATAAAGGGAGGGGCATTTAACGAATAAAATAATTTTACAGATTGAAAATGCATTTAGAACAGCAAGATTTCGCTTTAAATTGTAAAAATTCAAAAAAATCGATTATTTCCAAAGGCTGTATTTCGGTTACTATCAAGCTTACAGAAACGGCTCTGGCCTCAAATTGTATCAAATTTTGTATAGCCGCATAGATTTTATCATAAAACCAGCTCTTTAGGCCCGTTTTATATGAGCGGTTTCACTGCGACTGCGACTCGGCGACTTAGCCGCTGGCAACTACGCGATTGTATTTTTACACAAGCGATATCACAGCGCCTGCGAGTGAGCCGCTTACCGAAATTTCCTCGTTTTACAAGAGTGATTTGCAGAGAAGAGAAGCGTGCGTTTAACGATTTAACGTAACTTCGATCACTTGACGTGACCCTCGGTATCGACTAGCCATTTTCCCTGCCATAGCCGATGGCAACGAATGTCAAATTAAGCCATATCATTTCAAAAATGCCTCTGAACGAGAAGAACGTGGGCTTCGTCTGAGCGTTGAATCTTCTCAAAAAGTTATTTGAAGTGCAAAGTCAAGAAATTCTGCGGCTGATTGAAAATCTTCACGTGTAACATAAATCCATTTTTGGATAAGCGGGTAAAATTTAACATCAAAGTGAAACTATTATTTACTGTTGTACGAAGAAGATGGGAGAATAGTCATTTGAAAAAAAATTGACCAATTATCAATAGGCAGTTTCATGTATTAATTCATCCATTCTTTTTCTAAAATAACAAGTGTTTATTTTTATTATTCAAAATTTCCGCATTACAATTCAACTTTTCCGCAATTTACCACCATTCCATGTTCTTGAAACTATTTTGATTGCTCAACAAGATCTTAAAATCCATGTTTATTCAGAATTCCTACATTCGTTTATAAGAAACGGCAGATGAAACGGTTCAGCGCTATTTTGAAAATTAATAACTACCAAAAAATGGCCATAGACCGTTTCCACTAGCCGTTTCTATTGACAATTCGAATGCCATCCTAGGGATACGATGAAAGTACTGATATTAGTACGGTATCGATACTTTCGTTTGATACCAAGTAAAATTTTACTTGAATCGAAACTGTTCGATATTTTACTCATATCAATACTTTGATGGAGGTATCGTATCGACAAGTGACTGAAAAAATTTCCCATGGAAACCAACCCATCTTTCCAAACTGTGCTACGACTACGCGACAGCTATATTATGTAAAACAAATGAAATATTTTAAGCTCAAGAAATCTTTCAATCATACAATATCCAAACAGTTTATGTTGAAACAGTAATGTAAAACAAATTAAATATTTAATAACGCAATATTTAATGTTTTTATATACATATATGTTATATTGATGAAGGAGAAGAGTTGTAATATATATTTAAATGATTAGGTATGAAAAGGCAAAGACTAGGAGCAATTCTTTTCTCTGCATTATTTAATTTGTGTACTGTCCATATATATGTAAAAGCTAAAAAAAAATTATGAATTCGTTTTTTAATAGAAACCTTTTGCAGCAAAATAAATCAAATTCAACAAATTTTCTTCGATTAATTTTCACATTTACAGTGCTTATCGTGAGACTCTCCATCACTCATTTTAAATGATTCCTTAATAAGATATTGCACCCCATACTATAATACTCCCTTTTTGTTGCGTGGGACCCGGCTGGTATTCTTAAAGACTTTGAACCTCGCCGTCGTGGAAATTATCGCCAAATTCCAAACTGAATCCCGCCCAATCAAATAGATTCTTCCAGGCTAAAGATCATCGTTATCATCACTATTACTAAAATCTTGTGCAAATTAGGCTTTGGTCTATCATTGATAGTAAAATAAATATAAAATTTAGCGTTTCTCCATACTTTACGGATTACTTACCTTACGTTCTTCTCTTACTATACATATTCAAAAACAAGAAAATAATTTCTTAAAAAAGAATGTATTTAGAAACATATTTGCACATTGTTTCCAATAAACAAAATTAATACACTAAATCCCTCACAAATTCATAAACGAGAGCGCACGAGCCAAAATCAATTTTCAATAAAAACAGAAGCAAAACAGAGATGAACCAACGAAACTAGAAAATTGAAACGTAACTAAAAGACTCTTTACACTAGTTATTTATAAAAAAAATCATTTGATCAACAAAAGATATTAAATATTAAGTTCACTAATTCAAAAATATTGCCCACATTACAGTATAAAATAGCACTGGTTCGTCCCTTTGTATAAAATTTCAACTAAGTTGCTTTTATTACACATATTTGATCTTTTAACCAAAACACACTGAATCGAGTAAAGGCTGGTACTGAGTTAACCGTGAAGCTAAATAGAAAAAGAACTAACAGAAAATTACCTCTTTTAACTTTCTATACATTATGAGAGCTTTTTCTAATTTCCTAACTACCACAACATTCAACATAGTTTTGAAAAACAAAGCCACCTCACAGCAAAAAGGAATACTTTTCATGGGCTTTTCTTTTTTCTATCAACACATTTAGGCCCGTTTTACATGAGCGGTTTCATTGCGACTGCGACTCGGCGATTTAGCTGCCAGCGACTACGCGACTAAGTTAAAAACATGGGATTAAATGAGGTTGTTTACATGAGCCGTTTTCAGGCACCAGCGACTGCGATAGTCGACATCAGACGCCATTCACCGAGCGTAGTCGCAGCGACTTGCACATACTGGCATGTGAACCATTCACAGGTTGTCTCCACTTGCCATTTCCCATGGCATGGGACACGATATCGAAAGAAAGTATCGATACTTTTACTTTCAAGTAGTATCACAACCAAGTATTGATATAAGTACCGTACTCATTGCGACAGTATTGATATGAGTAAGTATCATATGATACTTAATATGCCTATTTTCATTCGCAAGAGTCAGTTTAGACTTCGAACGAAGCCAGAGATTCCAATTATAATGATAAAGCCGAGAACTGGTCTGGTGCCGTTCCGTGGCTTTGTTCAAAAAAGGCATTTTTCCAAGAATGAAGGCAAAGAAGTTGGCGATACTATTCTGCATTTTGGCTGCCAGAAGGAGAGCGAAGATTTCATTTATCAAGAGGTAGGCTTGAATTCATTAGCTTGTATTTTTTACTCACAGCCACTATGCTGCATTTCCTATGAACTGGAAGAATTCGTTGGTAAGGGTGTTTTGACATTAAAAATGGCATTCTCTCGGGATTAAGCACTCAAAATTTACGTCACAAGTTCAGATCTAATTTGGAAGGTTACTTATTGGTGAGAACAAAGGTCACTTGTACATGAGCGGGTACGTTTGCTTCACTTGATTATCCCTTTCCATTATTCATTAATTCTGTTCTCACAGCGACTCCAAAGATATGGCAACCGGTGTTAGAACTATTTTGCTCAAAGTGATATCATCAAGCAAAGGAAATAAGTCAGAGACCGAAGAACAAAAGTTTATAAAGAAAATGGAGGCTTAAGAACACAACTCAAAATTTCACGTGAAATTTTCATACAAAATTTCACGTTAAATCTGTTTCGGCGAAAATTTAGCTTGAAAATAAGCAAGAGTGGCACTCTGTTCTTAGCATGAGAAGTTGCTTCGAAGTTGCTTTCGCTTTGAAAATATAGATGGCATTGACACATGTCTCCAATCATTTCACGCCAATTTAGTTTGTGCAGTTCATTCTTTCGAGCTAAAAAGTTACATTTGGTGATTCAATTTAAAAATTGAATTGTGCAAATGTCTTTCCAATAAGAAAATCGATCGAAAATTGAAATTCTTGACATTTTATCCTTTCGGAATGAATAATGTCTCTGCTCTTCTCTATTGCCAAAATTTTCGCTCCAAAGAATGGAGACATGTCAAAATTTAGCTTCACGACTAGCTCAGTACCAGCCTTTAGCTCGGAAGAATGAACTGCACAAACTTAATTGGCGTGAAATGATTGGAGACATGTGTCAATGCCATCTGTATTTTCAAAGCGAAAGCAACTTTTCATGCTAAAAAACTGAGAACAACTCCTGCTTATTTTCAAGCTAAATTTTCGCCAAAACAGATTTCACGTGAAATTTTGAATGAAAATTACACGTGAAATTGAACACAGTACTAAGCTTAAATCATAAACATTCTTGCTTAATTATTAGTATCGACTTTCACATCCTAATGTCCTCTCAATGCACGAATAACAATGTGATTAAATTAGTTTCAAAAGTGATATATATGTAAAAAAAGGCACATTTTTGACGTGAGAGTGCAACAATCCTCGTGAACAATAACTGGTCTTCTGTACGCATCCTCATCATGTCACTGTTTTTTATCATCGCTTATCTCCTCTTCAAAATTAACTTTTATCTGCTTTAATTTAGTTTAATAAATTTATTATTTTAACGTTTCTAATCCACTCAAGGAACGCTGTTTGCCTGCTCCCGTCTTGAGCTAGCAAACAAAACGAAATCTGATGGAATAGTTGCGATTAGCTCCGCACGTCGGCTGAGTTGCGCTCTTGAGCCTCCATTTTCTTTATAAACTTTTGTTCTTCGGTCTCTGACTTATTTCCTTTGCTTGATGATATCACTTTGAGCAAAATAGTTCTTACACCGGTTGCCATATTTTTGGAGTCACTGTGAGAACAGAATTAATGAATAATGGAAAGGGATAATCAAGTGAAGCAAACGTACCCGCTCATGTACAAGTGACCTTTGTTCTCACCAATAAGTAACCTTCCAAATTAGATCTGAACTTGTGACGTAAATTTTGAGTGCTTAATCCCGAGAGAATGCCGTTTTCAATGTCAAAACACCCTTACCAACGAATTCTTCCAGTTCATAGGAAATGCAGTATAGTGGCTGTGAGTAAAAAATACAAGCTAATGAATTCAAGCCTACCTCTTGATAAATGAAATCTTCGCTCTCCTTCCGGCCGGCAGCCAAAATGCGGAATAGTATCGCCAACTTCTTTGCCTTCATTCTTGGAGAAATGCCTTTCTTGAACAAAGCCACGGAACGGCACCAGACCAGTTCTCGGCCCTATCATTATAATTGGAATCTCTGGCTTCGTTCGAAGTCTAAACTGACTCTTGCGAATGAAAATAGGCATATTAAGTATCATATGATACTTACTCATATCAATACTGTCGCAATGAGTACGATACTTATATCAATACTTGGTTGTGATACTACTTGAAAGTAAAAGTATCGATACTTTCTTTCGATATCGTGTCCCATGCCATGGGAAATGGCAAGTGGAGACAACCTGTGAATGGTTCACATTAGTGATGGGAAATTTCGTTACTTTTGAGTAATGATAACGAATCATTACTTTCAATCGTAGTAATCATTACTTTTATATCGTTACTCATTACTATTACTACTATCTGCGAGGACAGCTCAAAAAAATGTGTACCCTTACGACAACAACGGAAAATATGTACTCTTATGAGCATGACATTCTTAAAAGATTTAAAAACGATTAATTAGTAAGAAAACAGTTTTATTTTTAAGAATATAAAAAAATTGCTCTTGACAAATACCAATAGAGAAGGAACTTTATACCAAGCTTAATGAAAATTTAAAAATTTTTTATTCGAAATTAAAATAAACCATCATCCGCAAATTTTTTGGTCTTCGTATACTTCGCCTGTCCGATATTATGTGGCCTGTTTTTGGAAATATTCTCTCACACAGAAGTTGCTGGTACTCCTAAATATTTTTTCGCGAACTTTCCTAATCTTGGATAAGTTTGTGACCTTGTTTGCCACTATTTAAGAGGATTTTGATTCCTCCGATTGTTGGGCTCTTCACTGAATTGTCATATTTAAATGAGGGTCTTCCGAATGTTGGGGTTGATCTGGCACATGCAACTATTGTTTCTAATACAGACCACAATCTAATCATCAGGTGTAGTTGTTGTGCTTGGGATTGAACTGGCTGTAGATTCTTCAGTCCCAAGATCATTACTTGAAGTTTGAATGACATCAACTGAAGCTTGCATGTTAGTTTGTTCAGCTTCTTCCTTCATTTCGTCCTTCTCTTTCACTACAGTCAAAGCTGATTCAGCGCCGAACTCATACTTTTTGAAACGCGGGTTTAAGTATGTTGCTTTGGTAAGATGGGACCAACTAACCCTGTTGTCATCTTTATGACTTTTCATCGATACCAAACTTTTCCTTAATAATCTTAAACAGTCGATTCTTCACTTCGCCTCACTGAAGCAAGAAGTTTGCGGAAAATTTTATTAAGAAGTGTTACAAAAAATGTTTCGCTTATTAAACATGCACCCACTAGGGGGCCAACCTCCTCGGTAAGGCTGGACATGAGTCCAGGGGCATCTTACCTCCCGCGGTCTCGTAAATTTTACAACCCCGGTGGGGTTGGAGATGCCCTCGTGGCAACCTGCAGTCACGAAGATGGCCTCAGCACAGCCAGAGAAGCCAACTGACGACCCAAAAAGGATCTCGACCTGTCAATCCTTAGCAATTTAAGTGCTACTTTCAGTTTTCCCTGACGGTTTTCCGGCGGATTTTATTTTGCCGTATCTTCGAAACTAGGCCGCTTTTTCCCAGACTTGTATGAAAATTTTGCCCGAAACAACTGAGAAAGGTTCCCGAATGTACCCTAGACAAAAAAAAAAGATTTTGGAAAAAATTGACGTTTTTGCCCAATTTCATCCTATCAACTTTTTTTCGCCCTTAAAATATTACTATTGTACTCCCCGATCACTTTCAATCATCGAAAGCGCCGCAAAGGCATTTTTTGCCAAACTATGGTCAAAAAACCCCTTACTCCCCTACAAAACTGAAATTTTTGTATCACAGCAATAGATCTTGGCCCGTTATGTCCCAAACCACTCTAACCCAAAATTAGCCGATTTCAGTTACTTTTGCCGTTTTTTCGAAACGTGGCCGCTTTTTCCTTGACTTGCATGGAAATGTCGCCCGAAACAACTCAGAGAGGTCCCCGAATTCATGCTAGACCAAAAAATAGATTTTAGAAAAAATGGACGTTTCTGCACAATTTTCCCTATCAACATTTTTTCACCCTTAAAATATTACTATTGTGCTCCCCGACCACTTTGAATCATCGAAAGCGCCATAACGGCAGTTTTTGCCAAACTATGGCCAAAAAACCCCTCACTCCCCTACAAAACCGAAATTTTTGTATCACAGCAATAGGTCTTGGCCCGTTATGTCCCAAAACACTCTAACCCAAAATTGGCCGATTTGGTCCGATTTCAGCTACTTTTACCCTAAAAACTTTTTGAATATTTGAATAAAATACTTCCAAGTACGAAAATACTCGACAGTACGAAAATACTCGATACAAAAATACGCGATACGAAAACACTTGCAAGTACGAAATACTCGTGATAACGAATTCAAAAGCCATCAAACATCCAGCAATCGAAATCGTTACTCATCTCATTCCTTACTTTGTGAATCGATCACGAATTCAAAAGTAACGAAATGGTATCATTCATTATCGTTACTCATTTCATTCCTTACTTTCGATCACGAATTCAAAAGTAATGAAATGGTCCGAATTCATTATCGTTACTCGTTACTCATTTCATTCCTCAAAGGAACGAAAAGTAACCATTACTTTGCACACGTAGAGACTAGAGACCGGTCTCTAGATCACCCCAAGCTTGGATATCATTGCTGCCCGTTGACTCGGTAACGAAAAACATTTTGTGTGTCGTTTGGCCTTAGAACGACGAAGGAACGATTGTGAGAAAAGTAATGGTTACTTTCGTTTTCCGGTAATGATTACTTTTCGTTACTTTGAGTAACCATTACTTTTAAGTCGTTCATTACTTTTTGAACACCACTAGTTCACATGCCAGTATGTGCAAGTCGCTGCGACTAGCTCGGTGAATGGCGTCTGATGTCGACTACCGCAGTAGCTGGTGGCTGAAAACGGCTCATGTAAACAACCTCATTTAATCCCATGTTTTTAACTTAGTCGCGTAGTCGCTGGCAGCTAAATCGCCGAGTCGCAGTCGCAATGAAACCGCTCATGTAAAACGGGCCTTATGGTATAAATTGGCAAAATTTAAAAAAAAATTCAAAAATTTCACGATATTTTCGATTTACTAAGGTTGCGTTTGGCGTTAGAGGCTGCAAACTTGGGCTATTTATTGGGGCAACATCATAAACATGTCAGCAAAATTATAAACAAAGATACTTGCTTTTTAGCCTTTTGAAAATTAAGCAATCATCTTTTTCATCCCTTCTGAAAGCTCCGTGCACAAAGATACATCCAAAAGCTATTGTAGCCATAGAAATATCCGAAGTATGCCTTTGCTATTCAAACCGGAAAAAAATCAATTTCATGAGCCGCATGGCACACTTTTTCACAGACATTTTATCAATCCTATCTACATTTCAATGTTTTTAAAGTCTTTCCGGCGCCGAAATACTTTCAAATCGTATCAACGGCTAGCTAGCTCGCCAACAGGCAATGATGTCGACCGTTCATAGTGAAAAATCTACATAAGGCTTACACCACTCAATTTTCATCGAAATGACTTCTAGATTGGCCTTTTCCGCTCTCTGCACTAATCTAATTAAGATTCGAATCTAAATCTGAACTGAACTGATGATATGGACGTTGGAAACGAGTCAGAAAGTAGAAAACTATGCATAGGATTGTATCCAACTGAATGGAGCTTAGCTTCGCTAGTACGCTGCTCTAGTCTGGTGGCCTGGATGACAGGATCCGGGACCGTGCTCCAGTAAAATAAGAGATAATCCACTTAAACCGTTTTTTCCATTATTTTTCAAGCCTTTTTCTCATTTCTTTGGGAATTTGCCTGTTTGTACTTTATTTAATTTTGGCTTTGCAGCTAATCCGCCATGAAATTGGATTATGGCAGGTTTTAATGACCAGGAAGCGTTAATCAACTTCGACGTAGAATAGTGTAGAGTGAAAATGTAACTGGAATACAAGAGATCCAAAGTTACGCAAACTATGCAAATTCAGAGGCTACGGCAAGACTTGGTGCAAGTGGTGATAATCATCACATGCTATTGAACTCGAAAGGCTTTAATAGAACATAATAAAATATTGATCTTGATTCGAGTAGTTCAGTTAAGAATGTTTCGTAACAAATTTTCAAAGTATGTATGTGTGACATATACATATGTATGTATGTACTTTCTCGATAAGATCATTTATATCAATTCATGCTGAGTGTGAATATTAGCGCCATTAAAATTCAATCAAACCTTTGGGAAAATTGTCATCATCATTTTTTCCCAAAGGGTGAAAGCTCACCATTTCTTCGATACTAAAACCCAAGTAAATGGAATGATGTTTGTTTGAATCAGAAGATGCTGCTTACTCTATCTTTTTTATGAGAAAAAGTACATCAAAACAAAGCTCAGTATATGTAAATTCATACAAATTCGTGCATCGTCAGGGTAATTTATTGACATTGGAAACCCGAAAAACATGTTCAACACGCACAAGCTCCATGACAACTGATATGTATGGATGTATGCATATGTGTATATACAAATTTGCATTATCATTCTCCATTATTTAATCCATTAGAAGCATATTCGCGTTGGTGCACATAAAAATTCTGTGAAAATTGTATGTCAAAGAGATTTCGAAAAAATGTATTACATCGAAGTTCACTGTATTCTTACAGGAACTCGCTGAAAACATTGATTCTGATGATGGTGTATTGAAAGAAGGCATGGAATTACATACTTCGCTCGACTGAAAATCCTTGAACGCTTTGATTTCAAATGGAATGATTCTGACAAAAATATATGTATGCTCACATGACGATGAGATTTAACGATAACGACAAGTTTCGATCCATGACAATAAACTCAGTTCGGCTTTCACAAAGGAATCAATACCTTCTTGGTCCTTGATATCCTTGATATCTTAAAGGGATATTTTTCAGCGTTTTACTCATAAACCTGTACACCAATGCGTATTAGATATTTGCGTAAAAACTATGCAAATTTTTCTTTTAGCTTCCATTAAAAAGTTTCTTAAAATTATTACTCTTGATATACTGGAAAATTCTAATTTCTGTTTGTATTATTTATGTCCTTCATATTTAAGTTGGATCATACTTTGTTGTATATTTTAAAAATTGAAAATAATGATAAAAGTAGCCAAAAATTAAAAAATAAAATCAATACGAAAGGTGAAAGGAATAAACATAATCATAATGATAATAATAATAATAAAAATAATAATAATGAAAATAATAAAGATAATAATTCCAGACAAGGTATGGTCGTGGGTAACAGGGGTGCGACACCAATCTACAGTAGACCAGGCTTCGGTGAGTTCATTTCCGATACAACTCTTGTTTCGGAGGCGCTGTCCATGATAGGATGGAACTGAAAAGTGATGGAAGAGTATACTGGAAGTGACCACAAGTATATCATCTTCTGGTTTTCGGGGGAAAGCCTCGAAGGACGGAAAATACTCGGGTGGAATATTGCGAAGTTGTTGGAATCCTTTGATTCCAGCTGCACCGCCAAATAGGAGTAGCGATGGGGCCCGGGGAAATAGGTACGATGGTAAGTTTCGCCATGGGCGAAATTCGGAAGCATACCATGCGTCGATGCCATTTTGATAGTCGCTACCGGGCCAACAGAAGAGATAGCGATGGACTGAGGAGATAGCGCAAGGCACATTAATCTATTGGACGACCAGAAGCGTTGCGACTTACCGAGACCCGAAAAAATCATAAAAGAACGAGGAATAGCTATAAAGCGGAGAAAAGAACAAAAAAACGGTATGCAAACAAGTCGACCGAGACCCCCATGGGACCAAGGCTGCAAAATAGTATCGGATAGGCTCGGCCGCATGAGCCCCAACTCATTCATGGGGGCGAATGTCCTGAGGCATATTGTATTTTTCTGTTCCCAGCGCATGACGTGACAGCAGAAAACAATTACACAGTCCGCCAGGAAGAATTCTCTTTGTTCACTGAAGAAGAACTATGCAATGCGAGCCCCAGAATTAAGAACCAAAAAGCCCCAGGCCTGGATAACATTTCAGTAGAAGCTCTAAAAGCAGTGGTTAGGATTAACCCATTAATATTACTACTCATGTAGAGGGCTATCCATATTATGGTTGAAAAAGTAAATTTAAAAATGAAACACTCAAAATATTTGAAAAGTGATGTAATTTTTATTTCATTGTAAACATTGATCCTTGTCATTTTATGTGAAGAACAATATTGTTCAAATGCTCTCCACGGGATTTCTTAGAGGACTGAATCCTTTTGAAGTAATTTTCAGTAACATTCCGCCACATTTCGGGCAATATCTCGGCCGCCATGACTTCACGAATATTGGTTTTCAGTTCGTCTAGAGTTTGGTGATTGTTTGCATAAACACAAGCTTTTGCGTACCGCCACAAAAAGAAATCGAGTGGCGTTAAATCGCAGGATCTTGGAGGGCAATTCACATCAGCCAATCGCGAAATTAACCATCCTGGAAATTTATCTTGCAAAGGAGCTCAATTCATCTGTTTTACGTGACTTGTTGCCCCATCCAGCACAGAATACGACGAGGCAAAGTACTGAGCAAACAAATTATAGCTGCTTTGAGAGGAAAAAAAACTTAATCCTCATATCTAATGAAAGTAGGGGAATTATTCCGAACAGTTCGCAATTGTCTACAGTGGGACCAAAACGGGTTAAAATTGCCACTACGCATTATGTTTTCTATGTTTGCAATATAAGAATGGGGCCCAATTTAATAAGAAGCTTTGTGTCAGCTCTCAGTTTTCGGTAATCTTCAAGATCATCAACTGAACCAGACATTTTGCATGTTTAAAGAAGCTTGGATTTTGTAAATAGGCTCGCAATTAGTAAACCAAGGGAGATATTTAGGATCCCGGAGAATGATGAGAGTCAATTCTTAGATTTAGTTGCATGGATTCTGAAATGAAGAGATCATTGGTTGATATGTTAGAAAAAACAAAGTCAATGATCCTATCAAGATAGTTAGTAATATGATTGAACTGCTGATGCGCACAGCTGATCATTAAATTTCTGATTGCAGATGCGAATGACACAAGAGATGATGTAGCTTTCGGAAGATTAGGAGTAAAGGTCCAATAAATGGTTGACAACGAAAAATTTTTTGGGTCGAGAGTAAATCGGAGCTCCGAAAGTTTGAATTTAGCCATGTCTCCCATAAGTAGATAATGTTATGCTGGGATTCAAATGTTGAGTGCTGAAATTCAACCAGCTTGGTTCTTAGCCCTCTTACATTTTGGCAGCATAAAGATAGATTCATTTTTTTCGTTGACGAAGCTGTGGATACTTTCGGTTTTTTAGAAAGTCGTACACAACTACACCAAAAGGCCAGAAGGATTGTTGACCAATCACCAAAAAGTTCAAAGTGAAAGTCAATTTAAATGAGCTTTAATCTGCATCTGGTCTTGCAAGCCATCTTTTGTTAGCTTATTGTTAGCATGTTTTGTTAGCTTTTTGTTAGCTTGAGGCATGTGAGTGATTAAGGTACTAACCCCTAACTTCTCCGTAATGTAGATAAGAAGCTGCTCAGGCTGAGTCTCGTAGGGCAGTCAAGACACGAATATTTTCATTGGTATCATCATTCGAAGCTGCGTTTTAGCATCTGCTTCTGATGGCATCGATTGAATTTGAGAAGCAGAAGGTGTGAGTATAGATATGTTCTCCCGCACATTTGTTGTAGTTGCGAAGATAGCTGTGGATGAGGATGGTGTTTAACGTGCATCAGCTGCATAAGTGGTGATTCATTAGGTTGCACTAGTTACAATGAAGGTGAACTAGCACTAATTTGAAATTGGCGTTGTTGAGCTTGCTGTTCACCTTGTTTAAGTTGTTCTTCTGTTGTGGTTAGTGTGGATGCAGTTGTTGCCGCTGATCTTGGCGAAAAGTAGATCCGTTGATGGTTGCAAAAATTGCTGATATTGAGGCTGCACATAATAGTCTTGGTTTAGTTGATCATGTTGCCATCGAAATCGTGTGACGCGCATATCTGCTGCGGATTCACGATTAATAGTAAGCGAATTCGCAGAAGAGCGAGAAGACAAAAAATTGTCTACAGCTGGTATAGGCAGAGACACTTTAGAAGCTTCAGGAGCTTGTTCCTTTGCAGATAGATCTAACGAAGCTTGACCCGCACTAGGCAAGGACGGAATCAACGCTTAATTATCAGATGTCCCACTTTTGCTCTTGAACAGAGAAGAAGTGGGAGAGAAATATTGGCTGCTCAAGCAGAAACTCGAACGTGTGTGCTTTGGAAAGAGTCCTGGCTTACAAAATTAAAGGAAGCGCGGACGATTAGGCTAATTTTCACCTTAAAATCTTGGCTTAATCGCGACCATGGTGAAATAAATTGCTACCTGAGCCACTTCCTATCGGACCTCAGCTACTTCAGGAAATACCTTCATAGAATACGGAAAGTCAGAATGGAGTTTTGTAAGCATTGTGTTGAGAAAAGTGATGACGCTTTGCATACTTTAATAAATTGCGGCCGCTTCAGAAGGAAGCGACACATACTTTTCTCTGCAATCGGCCCGATGACGCCGTAGACAATTGTGGAGATGATGTTAGGGTGGGATGACGCTTGGTCAGCTGTGTCAGCATATGTGGAGCTGGTATTGCGCTTGGAAAAAGAGGAAGAGTGCCTCATAGGCTAATCAAAGTCTAGTAGCACGTTTGAGCTGAAGTAAAGGCGGCTTAAGATATGCGGTGTTTGTCAAATACCGAGCACCTAGTTTGGCAAACTTCGCATGTGTGGTTGGGTTGCTCGCCTAGTGCTTGCCCTAGGCCAAGCACAAACATTCGGGTGCTCGCTATTCCCGTAGTTTGTGGAACTTTCAACCAAATCAAAGTAAACGAGCAATGTGTTTGGGTATGTTCGGATCCCCGCTTTAGACATTCGGTATTTGTTGCGGTTGTTGATAAATACTGAAAAGTGTCAAACTGTGTGGCGCGAGTAAAAATTTTCAAATCTGGCACGGTAAGCAACATATTTTTTGCGTAATGTTGTTTTGAAGGTCGAATATTTTTGTGGCGATAATTTAATCGTAAAGTTACAGCCAATCGTTCCACTGCCGAAATTGCTTTTCTAAACTTTGTATCTTCTTTAGCAATCATTGCTTCAACTTTTTGAAGAAGGTAGTGGAAGTTTGCGGAAGACATCCTGCAAAAATTTTCGAACTGTCCACTTGGTTCTCTCAATAAGTCCACAAGTAAGTTTGTTGCATTGTTCCTCCAAAAAAGTGTATTTTACATAATATACGGTACACAATTTTCATTAATTTTGACAATTAATGAGCATGTATTAATGAGTAGGCACCTTTTTGAAATGTTGGATACTTACACTGTTCTACTTTTTTTAACGCTCGTCATCCACCACCTTCTATTTCTTCTTTTCTTTGCATTTTGCAAAGTTAGCCCAGCAAAAGTTACCACTACATATGCAGCTACTTTTTCTGCGTTTGTCAAATCCATATTAAATGACATAAATTGATTTAATTATTTACTCAGAGATGCAGCAACTATTTCGTTAATTTTTACAATAAAATGGCGGGACTGAAAAACAACGACGAGCAGCTCGTACATGTTCCAGTTTTGGCAAACATTCGGCAATGCCCGAATGTCTAATTCAATGTGCTTGTCATTTAGCAATAACCAAGCCAAATGACTTGACTAGGTGTTCGGTATTTGGCGAATAGGAGGTGTTTGACAAACACCGCATATCTAAAGCCGCCTTAATGCAAAAGCGGTTCCGGCTTGGATTCCGTGATATTTTTTAGTGAACACGATTCTCACATCATCTTGCGTTGTGCGCAGGATACCTATTGAAGGTTCTTCGACATCCGCTCAAAAAAAGGGGAATATAGAACAGGGATATGCATATTGCAGTAAGAAATGCAGTTAAAGTAATCAAGCTTATAAATCAATAAGATATAAGTAGACTTCCATTGGAATGGGAAACATTCAGAGGAAGAACTAAAGATGAAAACAATAGATATAGGCATACAAAGATTCACTTGCAAATTCAAAATACCACCAGAACTACTACTGGTATTTATGCTTAATGAATTGAGTATGGAAGAGATTTCTAAAGGATAAATTCGGATGGAAGACAAAAATGAAGTATTAGCAAGTGAGGAAATATAGGATAAGAAAACAATGAGGAACATATTTGATAAAAAATTCAAAAGTCTCCTGAGTCACTAAGGAATCATTAAGATATATTGAATCGAGGAAATTTTTTAAGGTACGTATATAAGACCAAAAAGTTGGAACATGAAAAATTGATGGCTCGAACATATAGAAGACACAATGTTGATGAAAAATCACACATGATTTGTTCAGCGATAACTTTGGCTGCGGAACGTAACCTTGAGAGTCTAAAAAAACCGAAACTAGAACTCCGAACTCTGTACTTGGTACTAGCTGGATCTTGCTTCTTAAGGACAAATGCCACATAAGACCAAAACCAAAGAATAGCATTCCATTCTTGTAGTCAACCGAATGAATTAATAATTAAGATGAAGAAAAAGTAATTAAATTAAAAAATGCATGGAGCAAGACTGAGGCCGTTGAAAAAAGAGAACCAATTCATCAGGTTGATTTCATTAACTTTGCTCAAAAAGTGATCTCTATATCAATTTAAATGTAAGGATCTTAAGAGTATTTAAGAGACAGCCTTAAAGTAAACAGTGTTTGATGGAACAAAAAGAAAGAGGAATCCCAAACAAGGCTAGGCAAATTAAAGTCACCACATATTAGTGTTCAAGTCCACGCAAATAGTAGCATTCGCCGATGACGTCAACATTATGGCACTGACCATACCAGAAGCAAAGGAAGCTTTCTTAAGTTTGGAGTCAGAAGCCAAGGAAATAAATCTACGGGTCAACGAAGATAAAACCAAACTAATGACCCAAAAAAGAAAAATGGCGCCAATCAAAAAAAAACTTGACCTTAGGAGACTTAGGAGTCCACCTTGATAAATCAGGCAGTGAAAAGGACAAAATTTTACGGCGGATAAATGCAGCAGACAAGGCGTGCTATTCCATACTCCCCATAATCAAGTCTACGAACGTGCACAAGAACAGTAAGTTTCGCATATACAAAACACTCATTAAACCTGTGCTTCTCTATGGAAGCGAAGCCTGGACATTGACTACGGACTCCGAAAAGGCGCTGGACGTATTCAAGCGCAAAGTGCTACGACGAATTTTCGGTCCCATACAAGAAGGAACAGAGTAGAGAATGCGATACAACAATGAGTTGTACCATATATACGAAGACCCACCTGTATCCACATGCATTAAATTAAGAAAATTACAATGGGCCGGCCACGTCAAAAGGAAGGAGGCCAATAGACTACCTAAAAGAACGTTGGAAGGCAGAGCGCAAGGAAAGCGTCCAGTTGGTAAGCCGAGGAAACGTTGGGAAGACACGATAGACGCAGACAGCAGGTCAATACTGGGGTTCAATAATTGGAGAACCAAGTCGCAGGATCGAGACGATTGGAGGTGGACGTTACTGGAGGCCAAGGCCCGATTTGGGCTGTCGCACCATCAATGATGATGATGACATATTCGAAGAAAGTTCAAAGATAACTAATGCAAGAGGTAGTTAGAAATTTCCGCATAAAGCTAATCGTAAAGCGATGAAGAAAATTATAAAGCACTCAAATCAGTCCTCAGGCAACAAACTGTCAAACAGAATATATTAAGTGTTCCTTTGCTTTTAAGAGCAAAAATTGTGTTTTCTATTGTAGGGAAAATCTTAACGTAGCCCTGAAGCGAAAGTAGCGGAGAAATGTGATCCAGTTTTGCCACTACATATGATTGTAAAGTATCCGCAGACTATCGTAAGCAAGTGTTGATACCTCACTATCGATAACGTGGGAACATTAGCAAAGAGCTCATTAATGTTCAATGGCTGGAACAAATCGAGGCAACACATTGCGAAACCACAGAACAACACAGGTTTAGAATACTCAGAAATGCTCTGTGAACATCACAGGTTAAGAGTACTCAGAAATGATGTGTGGCGGCACGCAGATAATTTGCGCGTGCCCGGCATGGAAAAAGCACTGCAAAAAACTATTGGTGGATCGGTGTAGGGCAGACGAAAGGAAAATACTGAATGGAAAGTGTACACAACAGTATTTCTGCTAGAAACTCTCTATTCGTAGCTTTGGAAAGTGGTGTACTTCTTTGGTGCTGCTATATGATATACTACCCGAAATAACTTCATATACGTCAATACAAAAGAGATTTTAGCCGGACTGGTTGCCCTCCGTGCAATCACCGGTGGTGCAGGTTCTTTAGAGGGGTAGTCTTCTATCCTAGCTCAGTTACGTGTGCTACAATGCTAACAAGCATCATCTCGTACGGTGAAACAACCAGTAGTCTGGTCTAAGCCTCCAACAGAAAAGAGCCCCAAACGTCTTAGTCTTGCGCCACCGTCGTTCAGTTTCGCTTTTCGAACTGGATTTTACTTGCTCCTGCAAGCTGAGTAAGAGCTTGATTTTATCAATGCAAAATCTTATCAGTAGCATCACGGTCATGATATCACTCAGATATTTTGTTCCTGTATAAGTGGTGGAATAGCCCGTTTTTATGTCATAAGATCAGAGGATCCTTCTCTCGAACGCAGACATTAGCTTGCAATTTTTCTCGCTAGAACGCTACATTGCTGATGAATGCAAGAGGTCTGGCAGTACCATGAAAAAATCCTTGATTCTCTTTTACTAAATGGATTGTATACCATTATTCTTTACTTTTTTCCGTTTTCAAATAAATATTCTTATTGACAATTTCAAATCATACAATCAAAAATAATTGACACATCTTTCGTTTCAGACAAATATTATTTTTCGTTTCAAAAAGCTTTTTACACATCATTTCCAAACCATCTTTGTGCAAATCACACCATTTGCTTCTGCCATAATCTCAACTACCTATTCTTTAGGTACGACGCAAACATAATGCAGCACGAAATCCAAGCAACTCCGAAATATGTCCAATAACACAATAAACGGATAAATATTAAATCCAAGTCTGCTTTACACGTTGGATAGGATATGTGCTCGAAATGCAACTCATTGTTTGCATAAAGTATACATGCTAACTGGTCTCGTCTTTATTCCCTTGAACGTTTCCAGATGGTATCGTGATAAGAAATGTATCAATTTCTACTCCAAGGAGACTGCTTTTCATGCAAATTTTGTAATATTCAGGATTCTGCTGCTGCAACGCAAAAAGCACTTCCGGCTGTGTCCAAGCTTTTGTGGTGAGCACTTTTCAATTGCCGTACCAGATCCACATGTGTAAAACTATATTGCATATGAATTTTCCGACAAATATTATGAATAGCAAGAAATAGGGTCGGGACAAGTCGAACGTGGATAGTTGGCCTGTATTTCAGTGATATAGCAGGTTTGCAGGACGCATTGTGTTAACTACGCAAACTTACCATGTTTTGTAGCTTTTTCAAGCATTATCTTTCCATTGGAATAGCATTGACAACACAAATAAGTTTAGGATTTACCTGCAGCAACATTTAGGGATGCTCATAAATAGAGACATCAAACGCTCAGAAAGGGAGCGCTTGAGACAGCTTGCTTGGGCATGAGGTTCAACTAGCATAATGTTATTTCCTCTTGTCCACTGGCAGCCCAACTCATCTGAAGTTTTCAACATCACAAAGAACTAAGATAGGTCCTTGATATTCAACCGGCCGAAACACCTCCACTAATTCTACCTTTAGAGTCCTTAGTCCATCTCTCAAGTTACTGTTGGCTTGAAAATTATCCCTGCACTTATGCAATACCATCTCTATTCAGAATTTCTGAAAGACCTATTTGTCATCCTGGCAATTACAACGTTGGGATAATGATGAAACATGCTCGGAGGCAAACATACCAGGATCGGACTGTAGATTGGTAGAGCTGTCTGCTGAACACTTTCTTATAAATGAGGAAAATCTCTCTTAAACTACAAGAACGGGCGGCAGATGAGATTTGCATAGTTGAGCTCTTGTCGTGATGTTGCTGCTAGAGCAAGACGAAGGACGAAGTTAGTGCCGTTTGATGACGACAGTACGGATATGTAAGGTACGATGCAATGGAGAAAATAAATTAGCAACATAATTGCAAAAGACAGGCATAATTGTGTAATTTAAGTGCTCGTTTCGAAGACATTGGGCTAGTTGCGAAAAGCAAGAACTAAAATAATTCAGCACTCTCGCAAAATCACATTGGTACAATCCTTTTGGTAGTGCAGTGGCCTTCAGCTGACCAGCTTTAATTCAAATTATGTACACAGTTAACCCTGCACTTCGGCATTGTAAATGCACATTGAACGAATTTCTTGAGAAATTCTAAAGTTCAACACTAGTTTTTATCAAATTATATGCTCTGCCAAAATATTTCCTTACTGAGAAACTTTGAAAGGCTTTCGACCTCGGAGGAATGTTCTCCAAAACTAGGTGAATTTCTTCTTCCGAGCCAATTGCATTTCTTGACTAAGTGCTGCCTGCACTCCGCTTTTTCGGCGTGGAGGACATTCATATGTGACTCGGCTGTACATAGACAACGGAAAAGTTGCATTTCAAAAGAGTTTCTTCATACCACCGAAAATCGTAGCTAGAAACATCGTCTTAGATTTTTCTTAGATATGAATAAATATCGCGATGAAAATATTTGCAATGTTTCGCCTCATCACTACTCCATCTAAACGAAATGAATTTCAATGCCGCACTATGTGCAGAATTTTTCGAGGTCTTTGTGCAGCACTTAGTTCCCCGTGTTTATTATAAGGAATTCTTGATAGGAAATGCCATTCACAGAGCGTGTCCTACATTCGGCAAATAGGCACGTTTGAGCATCATTTATTTTAAGAACGTGATGACTGGCAGTGCTCGCCCTCCCACTATATGGTAATGCGTTTTCCGCTTAAGTTCATTTTTAATAAAGATATATGAGTGTGGAAGTGTGGCCTGTGTGCATAATGTAGATGATGCAGGATGTGCTCTTGGTAAATGTGTGTGACTGAAAATAAAATATTTTTAGTATAAATGAGGAAGGTGCGAGTACCAAGGGAAGTCTTTATAATTGACATGACAGCATATTCTCGGCTTTTTGCGATGCTTGAACGATGAATGATACCAGTTCAAGCCTATAATTTTTTACGGGTAGTACGAGTATGTCAAGCTAACTGATGCAAATGAGCTGTGTCGAAGCAAAATTTCAGGAAACAGAATACTGTACTGCATCAATATATTCTGCAATCGATGAATAATTTTCTACCCAGATACTACTTGTTAATACTGTAATGAGAAAACGCAATACCTCATTTATTAAAAATATCATTTGTATGACGTGGTTTTGGAGAATAATCATAACATCCTCTTTCTAACTTCTTGGATATAACGTTTGTAAGACTTACTGCGACGGAGGGGTAAATTTTCAGAGAATCAGAAAAGCAAAGGAATTGATTTCAGACAAAAATTTGCCCAAGGAGAAGAGTCAAAAGCAACGTCTGAATTTGGAATAAGTTAAAGAACACACTTTAGGGCAGTTTAAGATCCAGTGCACGCCCTAAGATAAGGAAAAAAGATAAACTCTCTGAACCTTGGCTTGGCAAGACTCTTAAACGTCTGAGAAACCACAGAAACAAACTTTACAAACTAATGAAGAATTAAGTCGACGTAAGCTATCGTATTAAAGAAGAACACGATTTAATTGCTCATGAATTCTGTACTTAGTCTCACGTAGCGTATAACAGATACATTAAAACTACTGGGGAGTTTGTTTTTTGATTTTGTTCAAATGAAGCGGAAAACAAGCGGCTACCCTTCTTCAATGTCTACTGAAAATTCGATGTTGTCTTCTTCTCCTCAAGAGATCTGCAACTTTTTTGCTGACCATTTTCAATAAGTTTTTGGTCCAGTTAGCATCGCAACACTGTGTCGATTTGCGGGTGTGACTCAAACTATTTTTGCTGAGGATATGACCATATCGAGGAATGAAATATTTACAACCATTATGGAGCTTGACAGAAAAAAAGGGCCGTGGACCTGACCTCCTCCCTCCTAATTTTCAGATCAAGTGTGTAAAACAACTGATCTTGCCCCTTCATACTGTATTCAATAAGTCTATCTCCTCCGGGCTATTTCCTTCGTATTGAAAAGCTTCTTATGTAACACAAATTTATAAAAGTGGTGATAGACGGTTTATTCAAAATTATAGAGGCATCGCCATTCTATCTGTAATTCTCAAACTATTTGAAAAAATAATCTACTGCAAACTTTTTTCTCTGGTCGACGCTTGTTCTACTATAACTAATCTTATGGTGCTTGTTTCTGAAGTTTTGTGCAAAATTGAGAAAGGTGATCAAATTGACGCAGCATTCGACCGATTTGATCACTCTATTTTGATACCTAAGCTGAAACAATTCGGCATTGCAGGATCTTTACTAAAGTGGCTTAGCTCCTATCTCCATGACTGCTTTCAATTCGTGAAATTCCAAGGTCTTATTTCTAAGAAAGTCGACGTTAAATCCTGTGTACCTCAAGGAACTCATCTTGGCCTTCTTCTAGTTAATATTTTTATATCTGACATATCGGAGGTTTTATCTGATATTCCTCATTTACTATATGCGGACGGCCACAAAATCTACCATGTCATCAGGTCACCATTTGACACTACCTTTTTTCAGTCTAAACTGAACTCTTTAGACCATTGGTGCTCCGCGAACAAGCTCCCTCTTAACATTGCCAAATGCTACGCAATTAGCGTACCGCATTATACGCACCGCCTCAACAACATGGCTCTCAGTAGGTGTGACAATATATTAGATCTCGGTGTCATCCTGAATTAGAAGCTCCGCTTCAATCTACATTACGATAGAATGCTTTCCCGACCACGTATACAATTTGGTTTCATTAAGCGACGAGCCAAAGAGTTTTAGAATCTTTCGATTACTTAATCTTTATATATTTCGCTCGTGTGTCCTGTTCTTGAATATGCGTGAACTATATGGAACCCGGCTTTTGAAATTCACAGCCAAAGATTAGAGTCTGTTCGGAAGCAGTTTTTACTATTCGCTCTGAGAGATCTTTTTAGCCCTTATGATTATTTCCATCTTTAATCTACCACCAAACGAATATCGTCTTAAATGTATTAACTTGTTACCCCTTGCGTCGAGAGGATTAATGTTATCTGCCTGCTTCAGCTTCGATGTCATCAGAGACGTGTTTTATGTCGTCTACTTGGAAGAAAAGTGTTTGCTTAATCAGCCCTTGAGAACCACTTGATCCCAACTATTGCTTATTGAATACCAACACAACGCAACATATGCAGCAAACGAGCTAATTAATACGTACTGCAAGCTATTTAATAGCATGAGCGAGAACTTTTCCCATACGATTTCTGAAGCGACTTTTAAAAATTCCTTCCCCATCATAATAATATATACTACTATGGGCAAAAAATAGTAAGACTTTTCGATTTAAATTTCGCGCGGAAGTTGGTATGACTGTCAGTGATATCTGTGCCAAATATCACATCAAATTAATCATTAGTGTTTACGCTTGTCTTTCTGAATTTTTGCAATGAGTGAAATTATTCCAATTTTTACAATGAGTGAGATTATTCAACAAAGAAAGTCCATTAAATTTTGTGTGCGGAATGAAATTTCTGGTGCCGAAACGTTCAGAATGTTGCAACAGGCCTTTGGTGATAATTGTATGTCGCGAGCAAGTGCTTTTGATTGGTACAAATTATTCAAAGAGGGTCGAGAACGCGTTGACGACGAACCACGTCCAGGACGGCCATCAACATCAGCTGATGATCAACACGTCAATAAAACCAAGGAATCGGTGTTCGAGAATTGACGATTAACTGTCAAAAACCTTATGGGTATTGTTGAAATATCGGAAGGATCAGTGAAAACCATTTTAAAAGATAATTTGGGATTAAGAAAAGTGAAAGCACGATTGGTTCCAAAATCACTCAATTTTCTTGAAAAATAGCGTCGCGTTGACGTCTGTTATAACTGGCAACGAGTCTTGGGTCTACGCTAACGACCCGGAAACAGACGATCAATAGGCCGAATATCGTGCCAAAGGTGAGCCGAAGCCGAAAAAACCACGTCAAAGCAAGTCAAAAATCAAGGGCTTGTTGACAGTTTTCTTCGATCATCGAGGTGTGGTGCACTCCGAATTCCTTCCGACTGGCCAAACTGTCAACAAAGAGTACTGTTTGAGTGTTAGGCGTCGTTTGCGCGAAGCAATTTGTAAAAAGAGGACGGAATTATGGGCCGACAACTCTTGGTTTTTGCACCACGACAATGCACCGTCGCATACCGCATTGATTCTTCGTGAGTTTCTCGCCAAAAATTCAACCAATATCGTTCCACAACCACCGTATTCGCCTGATTTAGCTCCGTGTGACTTCTGGCTGTTCAGCAAACTCAAGCGACCGCTGTCACAATTGTTACGAGGATTGGAAAAAACGTTGGCATAAGTGTATTGCGGCCGGGAGGAATTACTTTGAGGGGGACGAAATAGATTTGGCAGAATAAATAAAGAATTTTAAAATTATGAAAAAAGTCTTACTATTTTTTGCCCACAGTAGCATGTATTTAAATTAAGTATTTAACTAATCTTCATTTAGTTGTTTGTTATTTATTTATTACTTTATTTGTTATCTATTTGCTACTAATTTATTTATGCTTTATTTATTAGTCTTGTATTCATATATAGTTTTGTTTAAATTTGTTTCGTTATTTACTGCATGTACTATTTTATTTTATTTTATTCTTGTATACATGTACACCTTGATTGAATAAAGAAATAAAAAAAAATAAATAAAACTAACCCAAAATTGAGCTCGGCAACATACCAAAAATATCACATGTAATAGCTCTGATGAAGCAGTGTTAAGCAAAAGAACCCAGTGGGACCAATAATATATCCGATAGCGATTGCGTAAAGACTCCTTGGTAAAGAATAATACTTGTCATTCACCTTATAGAGCACTTTACTTTAATATTTGTATATCCTAGGGGGAATATACTAACTAAAAACATAAGATGTAAGACTTGCTTCCTTGGAAGAAGAGTAATCATCGAAATAATTACTTCATATTCCCATAGAATTAACTATTCGCTTCTCTGTAGAGTTGTATGCTTCGAAGACAATGATTATCTACATCCTTATTAGTAAAACTTTTTATTCCCCACATTGAAATGAGTGAGCGTTTGAAGTGAATACAATTTCTAAATGTTTCAGGTTATTTGATTCATATAAAAAATACATTCCTGGTTAAGTAGTAATTTCTAACAATAAGTGTTCACTTCATGTATTCAAATAAAATGAAAATATTCAAAATAAAACTACCTTAAATTGAAATCATTTAGATTAGAAAGAAATGTGTGTTTATTTTAAGAGAAAAAAAAACGAATTGAAAATTGTAACTTTTCGTTAATATTTTTTCTTTTGTTTTTAATTTTTGATTTCTTTTATTTTACATATGCTAGCATCTTATATGTGATTGTAAATATATTTGTTAGAGAGTTTCCAATGCAAAAAAATAGATATTTGCACTGAAATAACAATAATTGGTATTCCACTGGAATTGCGAATTAGCTCTTTAATTTTTAGTACTGACAAAACGATGAGAAAGCGCTGAAATGCGAAATTCAACAATATTACTAAAATAAAGTAGCTTTGTAAGTGCGAGTGTCAACGTGTTCTAGCCAACAGGCAGGGACAAAACAACGGCTTGTATTGTTACCAAAAAAGAACTAAATGTAATGTTATTTCCGAAGCTTTGGGACGGAATTACATCCACTATGTGTTGGAAAGGAGGAATTGCGGATGGTTGCATGCAACACTGCTTACTGTCGGTAGTCAATCTACCACACAACATAGACCCGATCACACCTGGACTGAGAAGAGTTGCAGAAGCAGTCATGAGGGCTGATGCTATCTTTGGCTGTGACATACATGCTCACCACGTTATATGTGGAAGCACTAACATAAACGGCCGAGGTAGGTACTTACCAAAATTTTTATTTTTAACGTCCTAAATATTCGCAAGGCTGAAAATAAGCCTACATTTATCACCAGAAACAAAACTGAGATAATTGATATTACCTTGGCTCCTCCAGGTGTAATGGGAAGCTGCTGGCAGGTGTCTGACCTGCCGTCGCTCTCGAATCATCAGTGGTTATACTGGGACATAGGTTTTTCTGAAATTCTTCCCAAAAAAGTTCGGAATCAGAGAACAGCAGAATGGGAAGTTTACTCTGGAAAACCAAACAAACACTTCAGAGAACTAGGCAACCTGAATTTGATGAGCCCAAGACGAATAATGAGCAGGTGTTCCGTTTGACAGGAATTTTAGTGTCACATTTCAAAGACCTGTGCCCGGAAAAACTCGTAAGGAAAAACGATATCCTATGGTGGAACGGCAAGCTTCCGGAGGCTAAACGACTCAAAGAGGGAACTCTGTAAGAACATTGAAGAAAGAACAGACGCTGCCAGTATCAGGGAAAAACTAAGTGTATGCATAGCGCACCTTTTTGTTTACGTAAGAAAGACGGTGATTGTGCTTAGGACCCGAATCCGGATATGCTAATCGAAACTCATTTCCCGTAATCAGCTAATATGGTATCAAGGAATGACCAATTCTGGGCAATTCACCAGCCGTCAAAACTGTTTATTAAGGAGGCAACAGATGAAGTCAAATTTGGGTGGGAAAGAGAAACATTCCGACCTTACAAAGCCACAGGGACAGATTAAATGACAAACAAAGAGCAGACAGGATCATTATCCCCACACTGCAGCGTATTTTTACCGCGTGTTTTCGTATCGGAGTAGAACCTGAGTAATAGAAAAAGGCTAAAGTGGTTTTTATTCCTAAACAGAAGCCTGGACCATTTGATGCGATATGGAACGGATAAAAATAACAGGAGAACAGTTGGTACGGGAACAACCTTAGGGGGATTACATCACTCCTTTTCTGGATGCTGCCAGTCAATGAGAGTCTGAAAAATTTAAAGGTCAGGGGCTTTGAGGCGGTAGCGTATGCCGCCAACATTATACTACTTATGAGAGAAGCGTTCCCATAATTTTTTTCGGATTTTATAAAATTGGCGCTGAACCAGATCCAAATCTGGGCCAGAAAGCCGGTCTTAGAAAACACAAGTCACGGGAAAACACAAGGTGCCGGCTATCATCACACCAATCTTTAAAGGAACAGCACTTATTCTTGTGGAAAGTGTTGAATATTGGGCCTTATACCAGACAGAAAACTGAATTAGGGGGCTAATGTGCAGCCTCCTCCACTACCTGGGACCTTGAACTTCAAGCGGGCAACTTTATATTTACATATGTAATGAAGCTGATTTTGGTGAGCGACCGTATGGTGGAGGGCAGCAGAGAGCAATACCAATACCGAAGAACTAAAAAGATTACAAAGATTAGTTTTCATAAGTATCACGGATGCATTGAGAACGACCCCAACGGCCAGGCTGTTAGTAATTTTGGGACTAATGCCCCTGGATTGGTTTATTCTTAGAAGCGCTTTCTTAACGGCAAAACCCGCCAAAATTTCAGGCATGTGGTTCAGGTTCAGATCAAAGGGGGCCACATTGGTATTCTTAGAGAATGCCAAAGCAGGTATTGTCTTGTCGCTAATGATACGGACCACATAACTAAAACAATGCATCTTGTCAGGAATTTCTCGGTCAAGATACCCAAAATGGAAATAAAGCAGGCTGGAAGTACAATGTAATTACCGGCGACGAAGGTTCGTGAATTTGCACAGATAGATCAAAGACATACACTGGAGTCGGCTCGGGCGTGTACTCAATGGATCTGAGCCTTCATCTATGGTAAAGGCTGTTGCATCATGGTACTGTTTTTCAGTCTGAAGGATACGCCATACGCATGGCAGTCGAATCCATTAGCGGAACATCAACAAAACCAACGATGACTTGCGTTCACAGTAGGGCAACCATTTTCGCTCTTGCGTCTCACAAATGCTTTTTAAAAGATGTGAGCGTGTGCAAAACTACTGTCAACAATAACATCCGAATTATGTAAATGCCAGGGCGTAGTGGTTTCACAGGCCACGAAAAAGCTGATGAGTTGGCGAGGAGAGGTTCAGCGGCTAGAAATAGCCCCTGCTTTACCATACTGAGCTCACTAGCTGATGCCACAAACAAACTTGATTTCGCCATATCAGCTAAACTGAAGTCTGAATGGACAAACAGAAAAAACTGTAGGGAAGCCAGCACACTATGACATCCACTTGATTTAAAGAAGAGCAGAAAACTGCTCAAGCTCAGCAAAAACTGCTTGAGACCGACGGTTAGCCTGCTCAGAGGGCATTGTCTTATCGCATTTAAAGTGAATCGTATAGGATTGACATTCAACAGCTTATATAGGAGAAGCAAGATGGAAGAGGACACCACTGAACATACTCTTTGCGATTGTCCAGCCCTTAGTAATAACACCGCAAGATTCTAGGATATTTGCCAGAAGTGACTAGTACCGCTTCTCTGAAACAGCTGATTCAGTTTAGTGGAGTGGTCGCTTGACACAGCCAGTGGATGATAGCAAATTGGCCCAAACTGGTGGCCTAATGTAGGCCGTGTAATGGCAGCCCTCTTACATAGCCTAACCTAAATTATTTATTTCAATTGATTACACATAAAAGCATGAAAATACATACATTTGTATATTATTTTCCTTTAACTTCATTCTCTTGTTACTTTTTTTAAGTCTAGAAAGTGTTTTTTTTATTTTCCTTTAACTTCATTCTCTTGTTACTTTTTTTAAGTCTAGAAAGTGTGTTTGTTAAATTTTCTTTTCGTTTGATACACTGTACCTACATACATATGTCATTGAAACTTGTAAAATGTTAAGTCGTGACAAATTCATCGGAAATTCGTAGACTGAACATTCAAAATATCTCGAAACCCTATTAAAAATATTTTCTGTTGCAAAGCTATCTAATGATACAATCGTCGGAACAGGTCAGTATTTCCAGCGTTGTGTAATCTACGGTAAAAAAAAAACATTTTACTTTATTTCATATAAAATGCAATCTGAAATTATTGCTTCTCGGGATCTTTAGAAAAGAAACGTTGTATGAATTATTTTACAGCATATACCAAATATATAAAGTTCTTTATATAGAGATATATAAATTTCAAGTGAAATAAAATACGAATAAATTATTTTGATTGCAATGAAATTGGTTTTCTCGGAAATATAATTCTCTGCTATTTTTATTTAAATATAATTTTGGGCATGTGAGTGCCACGACTGGCATGGAAGAAGTCCAAACGAGAGGTCCAATTTTCGACTTATCTAACCAATAATTGGGGCCGTATCCCGCCAACAACGCGGCGAATGTTGTTTTCCAAGTGGCCAAGCGTCTCGGGTTTATTGGCGTAGACGAGTGATTTGACATATCCCCACAAGAAATTGTCCAGCGGCCAGTTCACAGGTCCAAAACGAGAAATTATCCGCTCATCAAATGCTTCTTTGAATAAGTCGATGTTTGCACGCGCTGTATGGCATGCCGCGCGATCCTGTTGAAACCAGAGGTCCCCTGCAATACGGCAAATCAATTCCGGAACGAGAAAGTCATTGGTCATGACTCTATAGCGGTCGCCATTGCCTGTAATATTATTCCCAGCAGCATTTTGGAAGAAATATGAACAAATTATCCCGCCGGCCCATAAAGCACACCAAACAGTGACTGTCTCTGGATGTAACGGTGTTTGGACAAGCGCCTGTGGTTGCTCATCACTCCAAATGCGGCAGTTTTGTTTATTGACATAGCCATTCAATCAGAAATGAGCCTCATCGCTGAACAAAAAGCATAAAATGAGTTTCTCGAACAGAATCATTTTTCGAAATAAATCTGCACAGTTTCCAGACGTTGCTCAGGCGTCAACCTATTCATGATAAAATGACAAGCCAAACTTTCCATAAAACGCATGACAGCTGTCACTAAATAACTAAACTAAACTAAACTAAATAATTCAATAGAAAATCGTGACGTCAATTTTATATTCTCTATTTGCGGCTGATATTTTATTCATGTAGCTTGTTTGGCTCACAACACTGAAAGAAAAATCTTGGTATAATCAACCATTTTCCTTAGTTGTTTTTGCGTCAACTACGGGCTATAGTTAAAACAACCATAAAAAAATAGTTGATTACTTTTATGCACCATGACGCGTGGTTGATAAACAACGTCCGTGGTGCAAAAAGTACTGGTTCAGGCGGTAACGATGTATTGGTATATTTTTCTTTAAATGCTTGTATCATTAGAAGAGCATTGATAAGCCATAAACCATAGCAACATAATCCATCCAAGCCTTAAATAGAAGCAGGACGTGAGACGTGAAATTGAGTTCATATGCATAGCTGCAAGCTGCAGCATTTAAGCTAAACAAACTGCTAAACAATTTCTGGCATTGGGACAATCGTATTCGTTTTCGGGACTCCCTGTTTTATAACAGTGATCTGCAAACAGAACACTTATATTTTATGAATAGAAGAAGGGAAATATAAAGGCTTCACAGCATAACATGAATATGAATTATATCTAACAGCAAACCGAACACAATTTTGCCATGTAGCATATGAAACTTCTATGATAGAATAGGAGTATGAGTATGAGGAGTATGAAAAATCAACAGTTTGCCTTAGTTGTTTTTGCATCAACTAGGGCTATAGTTAAAACAACCATAAGAAAATCGTTGATTACTTTTATGCACCATGACGCGTGGTTGATAAACAATTTCATTCGGAGCATGAAAAACATCCAAATGTTGAAACCATTCTTTTTTGCGTAGAATAATTCCAAAGACGTTGCTCACTGAATTACGTTTGTTGAAATCAACTATTGCGAAGTAGCTTAAGTACCATAAAAACTGTTGATAATTCGAAACGTTGAAGTTTTGAGTGAATTGATGAATATTTTTCTATTGATCAACTATTTTTCGTGGTTATGAAACAATTAAAACAGTTGATTTCATGAACGTTGCGATATTTTTTGTACAACAAGAGCCAACTACTTTTATATCGTTAAATTAACTGTATTAACATAATAAAAATAACTATTTTCCGTAGTTCTTTTAACGATTTTGAATGAATCGTTGCAATACTATTAAAAATAGTTGAACCAACCAAGAGTTTTTCTTTCAGTGAACATTCGAAAGTTAAAGAATTAATACTAATTGATTCTGTGATTGGAAAATCTAACAATTAAGAAGTATGCCTCATTGAAAAGCTTTTTTCAATATTCATTCTAAACCAAGTACCTACCTATTGTATTAACCGCAGAGGCAAGCAATACTGGAATATTTAATTCCCATATTGTTCATTTGGAAGTTATCGTAAGAAAATATTCTTCTGTAAGCTCAATAGACAATAGGTGTTCAACACACCAAAATTATTTAGTAAAATTATTTTTTCATTAAATACCTATATGTCGTATGAACAAAAGTAGCTCTTGAGTATAATATTCAGTTGAATTACGTATTAATGAAAAATAAAACTGAAAAAAAAACAGAAATCTGACAGCTTGAGGGGTTACATGGGTTTCAGAGAATAAAAAAAAACGCCATTTTTAAATGTTTCAAGAATAAAAACTCTAGCGCACCTGAAACGCTAGAAACACTAATGTTCGAAGAACAGTAGAAGAATCGTGCAGGTTTTGAGTGCATATTCCACCACATGAGCTGCTTACTACGGCCAAACTGTTTCAAATGCCACGTTTTACTTTGGTCTCAAGAATGCATTATAACTCATATGGCAGAAGGTTTCAGATATTACCACTGGCATGGGTTTCAAAGTTTATGAAAGAAAAACACTTGTTAATTATATTCGTTATCAGTTGCTTATTTCACCAAACTTTGAAAGCAGCATCTCATATAACATCAATGAAGAAAATGCTCAGTGCCTGCAGCACTGTAACTGAAGTTGGTGTTTGGGGCTGCGATCCGAAAAATTTGCAGAACTTAAGAAATTGAAACATCGGTTATTTATTTTCATTGTAAATGTTTCCGGTATGAATACTAACTGTAAGCATTTATTGATACAAAAGTAGCACAACCGACTCGTGCTGGCAACCTTTCGCCAGTATCAAAGCCAAGAATATATCACATCTGCTTCACGTTGTTATATTACATTCAAAGTTATAAGAGTATAAAGAAATTTAGGGTTACCTGCAGCGAGTTTTTTCAAATAATCGAAAGTTTAATATTTGCTGTTTATTGTCACTACAATATCATTACCATTTGAAAATTCTACGATAAAACCGCTTAATAAAGATATTGCAAACAAACACAAAACCAACAATAGCTGGCAATTCTATGGTGGCTTTTCAACCAAATTTGGCCTGAATAATGTTTATAATAAGTTTCATTAATTGTATGAAATTCGTATTGATTTCATGACTGCACTGGAAGTTATAGGGCAAAAAGTTTTATTTTCCTGAGAGAATTTTCAAAACCAAAGACACAAAAATTACCATAGCTGGCAGCACCAATCGAATTTTTCAATCAAATTTCTATCAAACAGAGTTTAGAGTAAGGTGCAGCTACTGTGTTAGTTTCATGAAAATCTGGTTACTAATTCACATTTCATAGGGCAGTTTTTTAGGCAAAAAGCAGTTTTTTTTTCTTTGTAATTTTTCAAGATGGCACCACTGGTACAGAGTTGCCCACAATTCAAAATCGCTTCTATCAGACCTGGTTCTACTTAAGTCCAATGCATTCTGTAAATTTCAATGATATCTGATTATTGGTTCGTGAGTTCCCGTGAACAGAAGTTTTTGATGCTAAAAATATAGGTTAACTGGGAAAGGGTTACCGTTCTTGTCCGACATGAAATTTCCAAAGTTTTACTTTGAACGTGTAGATTAAGCATAAGATTTGTATACAGATTGGTTTTATTGTAAGAAACGGACATTTTTAGGATATTCGATAATTTGAATGTTTTCACTTCCAAATTTCTATTTTTTCAAATTTGAGACACCAAAATTATCATAGCTGGCAGCTCCAACCGAATTTTTCAACCAAATTTCTACCAAACGTGGTTTAAAATAAGGTCCAGCTACTGTGTGAATTTCGTCAAAATCGAAATTTAATCAGAATTTATAAGGCTAAAAGCAGTTATCTTTTTTAGTGATTTTTCAAGATGGCACCACTGGCACAGAATCTCCCGCATTTCAAAATTACTTCTATCAGACCTGGTCCTATTTAAGACAAATACAGTCTGCAAATTTCAATTAATTCGGCTCATCAGATCGTGAGTTTCCGCGAACAGAAGTTTTTGATGCTAAAAATATAGGTAAATTGGGCAAGGGTTACCAGGCGTGCCCGTTATACCATATCAAATTTTTTTTTTTGGTTCATGTAAAAAAAAGCACCAAATTTACATATGAGTGGCTTTTTTGTGAAGAAACGGCATTTTTTCAAGAGAGACGATAATTTGGAGGTTTTCACTTTCAGTGCTTGCCCTAGCTTCAGGGTTGCCAGCACGCTCTTCAAACGAATTTACACGAATTTACAACTAAATAATACCAATATGTCCTGAAAATTTCGTAATGATTGATTAGCTCTGTCAAAAGTTATCACAATTTAAAAATTTTCAATTTTTCCCGTTCTCTTTTTAGGCACCCAGCGCACACATGGGGTTAAAAAATTCCAAAACATTATCTGATTCACATGTAAAACACGTTCGAAATTTATTTTGTTAACTTTATTTTTGCAAAACTTATTTGTGTACGGAATAATAGGTATATTAAAAATATCACTAAAATGGCCGCCGGCGCCAAAGGGTTAAAGATTTTTAACTTTTTCTGAGACCTGGCACTATTCTGCATACACACCAATGTGTCCTGAAAATTTCAGTTCAATCGGATCGCGCGTTCCTGAGATTTTTTCACTGAAATTTTTTGATGATATATATATATATATATATATATATATATATATATATATATATATATATATATATATATATATATATATATATATATATATATATATATATATATAGAAATATCAATTTTTGGCCAAAGTGATTGTAATACTAATGTTCTTCTTCGAACAATGTGATTTTAATCCAAAGTGATTTTAATACTAATGTTCTTCTTCGAACATTGTTTAGTAAAAACAATGTATTAAATTATTATAAATTATTGTTAACAACTAAAGCAACTCTTGAGCTATATGTAAAAATAATTTTAGACAAAAATATTGATAATACGCTCTCTGGCAGCTATTTTACGAAAAGGCTCGAAAAATGCGGTGCCAACGATATATTGAGCTGGATTCATCTGTTTCTGTTAGAGAATGAGTTTGACTTGTACTTGAACGAAGGATTTGTAAAAATATTGAAATCTGAACTTTTGGCAACGTCGCGAGTAAAAAATTTAATTTTTGACCCAAAAATTCAATAAATAATGCCATGTGTATTAAATTCATATGAACGAAACACAATATCCTTCGTTCAAGTACAAGAAAATACTATTTAAAAGAAGTGTGCAAAATTTGGTTAAGATTGATGCATTAGTTTTTGAGTTATCGTTGGCACCGCATTTTTCGAGCCTTTTCGTAAAATAGCTGCCAGAGGGCGTATTATCAATATTTTTGTCTAAAATTTTTTTTAAATATAGTTCAAATTTTTTTAAATATAGTTACTTTAGTTGTTAACAATAATTTATAATAATTTAATACATTATTTTTTATTTTTGAAACATTTAAAAATGGCGTTTTTTTTATTCTCTGAAACCCATGTAACTCCTTAAGTTAGCTCAGTATCGCAGACAGTCATGATATTGCGATAATGTTGTCATGTCACGAAAATCATACCATGCTTACATAAAGTTAAAATGAAGCAGTTAATTTCAGTAAACTACAAATTAACCGATTCATCTAGATCAATGATGCGCGAAGCTCGTAATATATTCTATAAATATTACGTTGTTGTATGCTTTTCAACAATTACCGTTTCCGATCGGCACACCAGCAGAGCATTGTCCAAGTAAGCAGAATAAGAGTATCAGCAACAACATCTAAGTTGTGCCGACGACGCTTAAGGTTTCATTTAGAAAAATACTGGTGTATTAATGTGTACATGAGCATCATGTGAGGTAAAACTTTAAAATGTTTAATTCATGTCTTGAGCCAAGCAATCTATCTACTGGAAACATGTACCCATTTTCTTGCCTCATTTCGCCAGCAAAGTTTGCAAAGCGGACGACGTTTGCTTTTCGCTTTTATGTAAGCGGAGAAAGGTTTGGATAAGCGACAGCAATAGATGCCGATCAGCATGCATATCACTCGTTAGTGACGACGTCAGGGTAGGAAGCGCATCTTAATGAAAGCTTTGCAACTATTAATAAAATATACACTTTTATTTTTACTATGATTAATTTAAATCTCAGGTTGACATAGAATGTAATTAAAATTTACCAGAATTGCATTCAAATCATATAACTGTAATCTAATGATAAACATACATCGATTTTTGCTTGTAAATGTATTCATCTGGTAGACAATGAATTTATCATGACATTACCATGCTGGAGTTAAGTCTAGGATTTAACATGTAAACATTAAAGTTAAGATTCATGCGAATTTCGTAATCGACAGAGCAACGACGAAATTATCTTGTCTTATATCTTCAGCCTACAACAATAAGCCAAAAAAAAAAGTTCTAAGTACATAAACGCTATCGTATTTCAGTAAATTCCTTATCTAACTGGTACACGCCAGCGGCGAGGACTATTTGACATTGCTTCGAACGTCTCGCAGCTTCGCTCGAGCATTCAAATACTCTAAATTTAATTGAGGATCCACGAGTTCTTGTTCTTGCTGCAAATTGGCTTTTTCTAATTTTTGTGCACGTTCCATCATTACTTTCGAGAATTCCTTTTCCAAGTCACTTCGATTATTTTCCTCCTGTTTCTGTTGCTCGAGTATGAAATGACGTTCTTTTTGCTTTTGCAGGGCACATTCCAATTCTGATTTTTGGCCGATCACGCTACGTCCGCTAAAAGTAAATAAAGAAAAATGTTAGTCAATAAGAAATTGCTTGAGGGCAAAATTTAAAGTATTATCAAAGACGCACTTTATACATGAAAGTGAACTTGATGGAAGTATATTGTCGTAGACTGCGGAGATCTTTTAAAGTATTTTTTAAATGAAAATATTTTTTTGTTGAACAACATCGGCATTATTGCTACGATATTCTCACTGCGTGGAGGCAAGGCAAAATCTATAAGGCATTTTTCATACAGTCCTCTTTTGGTAATTGCAGACTTTTGATGTTTTATGTTTGTGTATGAAAAACTTGTGGCTATGACTGTGATGCTTTCTTGGAATATTGACAAATATAAGCACTTTTCTTCTCTTATCACTTAAAGTATAGTAATCAAATTCAAACGAAATAGATACCCGTAAGCTTATCTTAATGTAAAGCAAATTATTCAGATCTTTATTTAAACAGTTAGGATAGAGTTCCCAGCTTCAATGACTTTGATGATTTTTGCACTAAGAGATGATAGTAGTAAGCTTCCAAGTTTGTAATTATGCTTTTTACGAATGGTTATTTAAACAATCTCAAAAGGTTTCCTGCGAACAATAGACCTTTTGAGATTCCTACTCGCTAAAAAACATTACTCACTGACCACAGCAATCCAAGCTCTAACCGCTTTTGAATTACTTAAGCTCGACCGTACTACCAACAATTATTAGGTATCACACTGACCTCCTTTCGTTCTGCCGGTTGTCAAGAGTATGTGAAGTATAATGTATTTTTTTCGAGGGTTAAAAAATATGCTTGCACAGCTGCTCAGGCGTTTTTGTACCACACCTTAACCTCATCTTCACGATTGTCTCCGGCGCCGCAGGATCAACTACGGAGAAAAGGGTGTGTCACTTCCATCTAAAGTGGGCGCAATAGGAAAGGGTATGTAAAATGTTAGCACTTTCCATAGCACAATCTTTACAAAAATCTATCCTTTGCAAACTTGGTGCAAGTATTTCCTGAAGTTGTCGTGATCCAAAAGGACCTGGTTCAGCCTGAAACTTATTTCACCGTGGCCGTCGCTAAGCCAATGTTTTAAGGCGCAAATTAGTCTATCCGTTCAGTCCTTCTCCGCAGCTACTACTTTTCTTCCTAAAACTGATCTGTTCAAGAACACTTCCCTGCGATAATTCGCCAATAGGTAAATTGAGATTAGTCCCGCTAAGAATAACACTTTTTCTGACACACTTCAGCTCCTGTAGCTGCTAGCAATTCTAAGCGCTCCGTACGCAGAGCACTCATTACCCTTGTTCGATACTTCCCAAACATTAGGGCAGGAGCAATAGCGCCGCGGACGTTTGTAATGAGTCTCCCAAACGAGATAACAGTCATTAATGCCATGTTGTATGATCACCAACTTGATCACTACGAGACACTTAGCCAATTTTCTACTCTAAAGTACTGCGGCATCAACCGTCGTTGGTATAATGGTTGGAATTCTCCTCTTCGTCGGTATGGCAATCTCAGCTATTTTGAGACTAACTGGAAACCATGGTTATCTATCCAGCCTTCCAAAACGTTGAGTTTGGGTTGAGTGTGGTTAGGATTTCTAGGTGTGGAGCTGCTACTTTATCGGCATAGCCTACCAAGAGTATATTTTCCAGCATCTTGAGGCGCAAGAGACCATCATAAGCAACATTCCATATGTTTGGCGCAAATATGAAAACTTGTGCAACTCCAGCTGCAATATTCTTTGCTTGGTTCTACGTAGATCTCTACCTGAAAATATCACTGAAGAGAATTCGGCCCTGGGTCTTTTCGGTTCTTAATTCTAGTGAGCAAGCAGCGCAGCATTTTCAGTGAACAAAGGGACATCTCTTTTGTAGATCCGTCCACCGTAGATAATGTTGTCTACTCGGCTACATGAGTCCTGGTGCATCTCTTCTTCACATTTGATTTTTATAACCATTTTCAGTTCCTATTTACTTTTTTATGGTTCACTATACGAGCGAAGTTATTGCTGCTACCGAGCTTTGGGAAATATATGGGTTTGTATGAAGCAATACACGAAGCTTAGAGCGCGCTCGTGTCATCTGCTTCATACAAACTCATGTGTTATATTTTCAAGCTGTCCTATTTTTGTCTTATAATTTACGACAATTTGTCTGAAATTTAGAGCCCTGTAACAACCCTGCCACAACTCGAAGACTATCTTCCTCTGGTCTTCAACAGAATCAATCCCTACGGACAAAATGTGATTACACTCGAGCTAGGAATTTGTTGTCAGATCTAACGGCACTTCATCATTGTGGGTTGTCTTAAGACCCATTTCAGGCGCAGACTTCCTCTATTACTATGATATACTCATTGAATTTAAAAAAGTTATCTTAGTTATTCCTCTCATTTCTCTTTCCACGCAAGATACGTACATATCGCAATAGATTCCACAAAATTTTAATTGATCCACTAATCGACAGGCATATGCTCTTCCCAAAATATACCATGGTAGAAATGGCATCGCATTGACTCTACATACAAGGTAAAACATCATTTAGTGGCTTGTCAATAGTATCAAAACCACACTTACTATCACCTGATAAGATCGTGATGGTTAAAAAAGAGTGCGGTTTCGTGCTGTATGGTCGTTTTCAATTAATATGGTCCGTAAAGCCTATGTGGAATGGCATCCTTAAGGTGATTAAACACAACAAAGTCGGATAGATCTCCAGTTCCCTTTATACAAAGCTTTTGCCTCAAATTTTACCACAACTATATTTTTAAGGCATGAGGTTTAAAACGAATTAAGCCTAACCAGATCTTCTTATAGCAATCTCAGTTAGCTTAAGAATCCAGCACCGTTAAAGGCCTGAGTGGATTTTCGGGGACGGTCAACTTCTAACGTCGCTCACACAGCTGAGGCCACTGTACCACTACCACCTGGACTTGCCAAAGCTTTCGACCAAGACTGGCCTCATAGAAGCCATTCAGTCGTCATTACTGGCCCCAAAAATCGAGCTTGGTCTATTTGTGGGAAAATTTGGACAATAATAGGATAATAATTTCAGGAGACCCAAAAGAACTTCTACCATACCTTCAGGACTTAAGTTCTGTTTGGGGCCAATGCCGACATTTTCGCTATTGTACATCACTTCAGCGGTCAGAAAACAGGTGTTTAAGCTTTCAATGAACAAGGACACACTTGAGGGAACCTGTTTGGCCTATGCTTCAGTCTCCAAATACTTTAATGTCATTCACATAGACATAATTGGTTTTTTAAACACATTCACAGGGGCGCAAAACTGTCTAACCATCATCCACCGTTAGGCCAAAGACAGACACTTCGGTTTCACCGAAGCGTTTAAGGCTGCTTTCACATTATACGGTTCCAACCGTACGGCAAAAAACCGTACGGTGATATTTAGCTTCTGACAAAAAAAAAACCGTACATAAACCGTATAGTGTGAACGTGTTGCTCATTCGGATTTATACCGTACGGTGTTTTGTCGTACGGTGAAACCGTATAGTGTGAAAGCAGCCTAACGCTTCGGCTTGGCGCGTCGGCTGACACACCCACCGGTTTTCAGAAGCGTTTATCGAGTCGATTCAGTTACAAATTACGTCGGAGTATCATATAGATGCTTGTGAAAAAAGTATTCGTGTATACATATGTACATATGTATATATATGTATATACATGTATATGTGAGTATATATATGCATATGAATTTTGGGCAAAGTGATTCTAATATGAATTTACTTTGAAAATCTGTAATTGCTTACTTTTAGAAACTAAGTGCCCACAAATGTTTCATTTTCCAATACTGTACCCTAGCCATTCTTCAAAAATCAATTTTCTTATCAGATTTTCATCCCCATATCCCATGCATTCATCAATGCATCCAGAAAATTTCAGCTCGATCGGACTACGCAGCAATCATGAATCAAAGAACTATAAGATTACGACACGCGCATATCTCTCTCGGATCGCTGCTTGTGCGTGACGTCACCGGGAGAGTTCGGTTCATGAATGAATGCATTAAATTGTATTGGAATACAAATAAATGCATGAAAAATGGTTTATGGTTTTCTTTTGCAGCATTGTTTTAATATTATAAACTATCAATGAGCTTATTTAGATCATAGTAGATTTTATTTACAGGAGTATATATGTGAAAAATGAAAAAATGCAATGTAATTTGTGTGTTATTGCTGTACTGAAAGTCAAAAGAAGAATACTGTGGCAGAAGAAAAAACTATTTTATATGTATGCAACAGATCAAATTTTTGTGATGTGTAAAAGGAGCGAAAAGGTATCGGAACTTGTCTATTGCATGATTGTTTTTGAAATATTTCCCGAAAGAACATTAAGTTCAGGATTTGAAACACGAAATGCTTGATAGTCTTCTCTGGATATATTTGAAGGAAAGGTTAGTCAATGATGATCCTGAGCAGTGCTGTCGTTTTAGTGTTTCTTTGTGCAGTAAATAAAACTCCGAAGTTGCAGCAGATTACTCTAAATTGCAGTAGATTGATTCTTCTATAGGTATATACATATGTGTACATATATGTCTTCTTACATGCATTTAAAATACAACTATTGCTATTTGAAATAGAAACAACAAACCATATTCAATAAAAGATGTATAATTTTTTTTAAAGATATCAGTTTCGAGTTTAGTCGTTTGGTGAAAAATACATATTCTTGTTAATATCAGTTTTTCCATATTAAAGAAAATAAATTACAATATACAGTTATATCTCCAGGATTCAGAATTGGGGAAATTCCTGTTCATTCTTAGTTCAAAATGGCTAGCGGTTGCATATATAACTAAACAGAGCGAAACTAACTTACTAAATATGCTAGCTAGATTAAACAAGTAGCAAATTTCGTAAAATGTAATAGATGAAACGCAAATGCAATGTTGCAGTGAACTGCATCAAATTACAGCAGATATGCTGCAATTGCAGTAAAACGACAGCACTGATCCTGAGTGTAAATCGCAGACTAAAGATTCAAAGAAGGAAAATGCAATTCTCATCTTTCATTTAAAATTAGAAAAGATAATTCTATTGTAAAATGGAAACAAATTAGCTAGCGCAAATTAAGTCTATGAGCTGAAAGATTACGTGCTACCAGCTTTTCCAAATTCCTCAATAACAGCTCTTCAAGATGATGCTAGAAAGCCCAAATACAATCAGGGTTTCTTATTACGGCGATAAAAATTATGTGGAGGTCTGAACTCAGCTGCATTCTGAAGGTATCTGTTTTCTCATTCAATGAGATGAAAATTGACTCCATCAGAAAATTATGTGATTCAAGGCTTGTTCGAAACCTGCCAGCGACCAAAATATTATGCCTTTCTATGTAGAACCACAAAATAAGGGACTGCTAATTTAACAAATGTTGTAAATTCATGTGGATTTTCAATCCATACAATTGTTATTGAATCAGGAGATGAAAATCCCACAATCCATAAGGAGTTAGAAGTATTCCAGTTTTCAAACTTAAAATTTAGGCACTTCAAAAAAACCCCAGAGATATAAAAATGAATTGCTATTTATAGACCGACCAACATTTTTTGAGCTATGTGAGCCACGTAAAGTACTCCAATCATAATTTGGGTTATTCAATCCGTCATATTGGACGTCCTTCATTTCTTAGCTCAAATATTTCATACATACTTAGTAATGTATTTCCCTGATTTCACCCTAGAGGAGTCTTAAACTAGCAATGGAGTTTTTGTATTGAAAATAAAATTAATTAAAATGAGTAAAACCGATTTTTTGAAGTCGAAATCATCAAAAGCATAATTAAATTGTGTTATTTACAATAATATTGTTGTTTAGCCACATCTCGAAGAGTGAACTTTGACTTTCTCAAATGTACAAACAATGCGTTTTGTTCCAAATCTACATCTTTTGGAATATATACTTTAATCATATTTTGCATAAATTGTGCATACATTTTACATGTACTACTAAGCACATAATTTAACTGTACATATTATGATTCCTTAAGTGACGATTTTATGTACAAGAATGTATGCAAACATGTTTTAATTACGGATTGTTTAAATGAATTACGCCCGCGCCCATACATTTTACACCAATGCATGTGAACATGCCGCGCGACGAACTCTCCCGGTGACGTCATGCGCAGAGAGAGAATAAAATGGTCACTCTAGTGTCGCTATCTCTAGTGTTTCTTGTATCATGCGCAGCAATGAACAAATCGAAAAACGCCCGAAAACCGAGTCATCATTTCTCTCGTCTACCAACTCGGTTCCGAAACCGAGAGGCGGTTTGCACCGCAGTGTCTGTCATCACAATGCTAAAATAATGCATGACTATACTGACTCGGTTTTCCTCTAGGGAAACGCCTCACAAAAACCGCTGTGTTTGTCATTGACCTTACGCTCATAGACCTGAAACAATTTGTTTCACCAGCATTACCACCAATATCTGTGCTTCTGCGCTACTGATCAGTTGAACTACACAATTCGAAGTCCCGCAGGACCTTTTAACTTGTAAATTTTTGGGCTTGAGACATCCTATAGACCTACAGACGATGACAGAAGATGACATTCCATATTAATATCGGCTAACATGGCTCACAACAATGCGGTCTAGACCAGAACACTGCCAATAATTCTTTTTGAATTACAATCTAATCCGAATAGTCTCAAAATCTCCAAACCGAAAACCGGCACACGGACTTAATCCTAGTAATTGTATTCAAACAAGTCCTAGTAGAACGAGCCCAAACAAATTTGTTCCCGAATTGTAAGTAGCTATGGTGAAACTCAAGCCGATTGAGGCAACATAGCAGACAAAATCGAAAATGACCATCTTCAGACAGCTCAAATTAAGCCTGAATTACATTGCCATGCAGGGCAGTGCACTGCTGTGCCAAAAAGTGCCGAAGCAGTGCACGCATTGCAAAGCAAATTGAAAGCAGTGCAGTGTTCTGACAATGAATAGTTTATCACACAAATTATAGTGAATCAGTGTTATTTTGTTTGAGAGTACCGGAGAAAAGTACATTATTTTTTATAAAATTTTAGTTTTGTACTCGTAGTTAGCAAAGAAAGATAAATTACGCCAATCATGACTTCAGTTATTTGTAGTTTAATATTGAAACATATTTCTACATACTATTGAAACATATTTCTACATATTAAAATTCTAATTTTGTATTATTGCTAAAGTGGAACCAGTTAGTTTTTACACATGACAGTCGAATGTACGTAGAGATAAATCGCATAACAATTTGTTATTATTATTCGTTGTATAGTATTTTATTTTACCATTTTTGGTCATGTTACTTTCAAATTTCCTTAAAGTTCCATCATATCAAAGCCTTAAGTAACATTCTTAACATTCCTCTTCTCACATTCATTTATAATGGCTACGCCTATGCCTGCCATAAAATCTAAGACCATACGGTTTAAATTTGACTTTGATTTTTTAATATACAGCTGCTGGACTTTATGTCTTATTTAAATAGATTAATTTTGCCCACAGATGGCTGATGCCATGTTCGAATCTAAAAAGAAATGAAGACAGTACAGTGTTGATTATTTGAAGCTTGGCTTCATTCCATCATTGTCGGATAAACAATTGCCTATGTGCCTTTTATGCAACAAAGTTTTGGGCAATGACGTTATGAAACCATCTAAGCTGCAGGATCAAGATGTCATCCAGATATACTTTCAAACATTCAAAGATAAACTTCAGAACAGACCCACGCTGGACAGAATGTTCGCTTCGACGTCACAAAGAAATGATGATGGTTTGCGGGCGTCTTATAATATCTCGCTACTTATAGCAAAATCCGGAAAACCGTATACTATCGAAGAGAAGTTAATTTTGCCAGCCGTTGAAGAGGTTTTAAAAACTGTTTTACACAAACCTGCATCTGATATCATTAAAAGAATTCTCTTAAGCAACAATACTGTTGAAAGACGTATTGATGAAATGAATTCTGACATTGAAAGCTTCTTGTATAATTATTTGCAAATGACCCATTTCTCTATCCAACTGGAGGAGTCAACTTTACCTGGTAATGTAGCATTATTATTGGCATATGTTCGTTTTATTATGAATCAACAAATTTACTAAGAACTGCTCTTCGCAAGAACTTTAACAACCGACAATAAAGATAAATCAATATTTTATGTTTTGAAGGATTACTTCATTGAAAAAGCAATCCCTTTATCAAATATAATATCAGTAGCTACAGATGGAGCATCTGCCATGGTTGGACGTTATCGTGGATTTATAAGCTATTTAAAACACAATGTGTCAGGGGTGTTAGCAATACATTGCGTCATCCATTGACAACAGTTAGTTGCTAAAAATTTGAGTGTTAGATTGCATGAATCTCTTCACTTAGTCATTGATGCAGTAAACCGAATCCGAAGCAACGCGTTGAATACGCGGTTATTTGCGCAGTTGTGTGAAGAATACGACGAACACTTTCATCAATTACTCCTTCACACTGAAGTACGCTGGCTATCGAAAGGCTTATGTTTGAAAAGATTTTTTGCACTTTTTGAGATTATTTTAGAATTTCTGGATACTAAAGATAAAATTTTAAAAGACAATTTAAAAAAGTGAAAAACAGACATCGCCTATTTAACAGATTTGTTTACCAAATTTAATATGGTTAATTTTTTTTTTTTTATATTTTAACAAGGCAACAGTCTAAATTTGATTGAAACAAAGTCCATCTTATCAGCGTTTCTTCGCAGAGCTAAACTAATTAAGCAAAATATTGGACGGGGCGAATTTTCCCAGTTGCTCAATTTGTCACAGACAAACTGCCAGGAAGACGTCGTTTCAACCTACGTTCAACATTTAAATGCCCTCTATTCAGATTTTGAAACTAGGTTTGAGAAAGTTTTGACTATGGTAATACCACCGTGGATAATTGACATAGAAGAAACGAATGTCATAATACAAGAGGAACTGACTGAACTACGTACAAACAAAGAACTTAAGGTTCAGTTTAAAAACGGAGATAAGCAATTCTGGTTGCAAAACAACATACCCGTTAATCATCCCGTATAATGGAATATAACGACGCAATTTTTAATTTTCTTTCCATCGTCATACCTAGTCGAAAGGAGGTTCAGCGCTGTTACCAATCTCCTAACGAAAAAAAAACATACTGGACATCATTAGCCGAGGAGATTTAAGATTAAACCTTACAAAATTGACGCCAAATATTGATAATTTATTATTAAAGCATCAGGTTCATCCTTCTCACTAAAAACATTTACTTATTGCTTAGTTTATTTTATGTTTATTTTATGTTACGTATATTTTACATAACAGATACAAAATTTTATTTTGAGTAGTTTTAATTTAAATTCAATTAATAAATGTATAAAACTTAATATGTGTTTATACTGAATGTTTTTAACACTTAACTTCACTACAGTTAGAAATTTACAAAAAATTAATATCAGGTAAGTAGGGGCTCTACCCAAAACCGAAAAACATGGCAAGGGGTCTACGACACAAAAAAGTTTGGGAACCTCTGTTCTAAATAGATGGTATTAAGGGCTATAATATTCAAACTACTCCAAGCTATTATGCCTGGCGCCTACTCCTATAAGATATCGCAACGCTTTATCTTGTCAGACGCTATAATTTATCGCAAGGCCGATCTGAACTATGTACAAAGCGCCGGAAGTATCTAAATAATGTTCTATTACGATATAGTTCTTCTCAGACACCAAATAACGAGAATGTCCAAATCTCCTTAAAAGGATAAAAAAAAACAAAGGATTACAAAGAAACAAAGTATTACATTTCCTGCCGTCTTGTCTACTCTACGCTGGTAATTGTTAGTGAAGTTCAACACAATTCAATGCATTTTAATTTTGAGGATTACACATCTTAGAAGCTGATGTTTAGCCCACTCGCAGTTTTAATTATTTTATTTTATACATTTGTTGTTTGTCATGGAAAAGCAACTATTGTAAGTTTCAGTTTCAGTTGAAAATCACGCGTTAAGAATCTGCACTAACGAAGACTACTTACTTTTTTACTTTTAAAGACAGGGTTTCGATTTTTAATGAAACAAAATCACAAGAAACTGATCAAACTTCTTCATAACAAATGAATTTCATATATCAATTGCATCAAGCAAAACTTGAGTCTATTAAAAAACTTCTGTTGAAATGAACTACACTTTTTTGCAAAACCGCATTCAATACTCAAAACCAAATTCAAATCAGTAACCACGTTTTGGCGCTTTAACGTATTTTCAATCAAAATATTTGTTGATTATTTCGTTATTTTGCTTTCTGCTGCAAAACACATAAACAATCAACAAATCGCGTGACCTTGCTGTCAGCACGTAACGGTTAAGTTCTTTTAATAAATTCATCATAATTATTCGTGTTTGTAAATAAAAGCTTGTAAATGTTTCGCATATTACATGACTAATACGCGGGAAAACGTCAATTCAATGCATTGATATTGGAAAAAAAATCGTAAATTGATGAGCCATTTTCGTGGTCAAATCTTACAGGCTGCCTCCACTAGCAATTTCCCATTGCATGAAATTTGAAATTGCTAGTGGAGGCAGCCTATGGCATGCAATATTTTATGGTATGCCATAAATGGTAGGCAATATGGTATGCAATTTGCTCGGCAATCTGCCTTGCAATATTTTGACAGTTCTTGATTTCAAAATGGCGCTGAACCGTGGGCCTGGTTTATTTCGCGTAGAGATTCTGAATTCAAAGGGATTTTTTGATTTCGTTGAGCAATGAAAATAGTCTACAGAGTATGAAATGCTGGGAAATTGGGGAATTTCTTCGCTTTGCACTTCAAATAACTCCTTAAGAGCATTTGACGCTCAGATACAGCGCACGTCTCTCTCGCTCAGAGGCATTTTCGAAATGATATTGCATGCCATCAAATTGCCCACGCACAGATTGCATACCATAAATTTGACAGTCGTTGCTATCGGAAATTGCAGGGTAAATTGCTAGTCGAGCCCCGGTGTTATCTCCGCGTAGAAAAAAAAAACTAATAAAAAACAGATTGGACAGAAATACGTATTTACAATACAACAATAAACAATAGATTTAGATAGATCGTAATACAAATTATATAACACTTACATTTTTTGGTTAAACAACAGCTCCCGATGTAGATCGCGTCGATCTCGTGATTCCATATAGGGATTGACTATTTTCCGTGGGAGTATTAACCCTTCTGAATCTGTAGCCATATCCGATGCGGAGTGGATCATTTCGTTTGTTTGCCTTTGATTACCACTATCACCAGCAAGTTCCGAATGACCATAGCAGTCTTCTGTCGACGATGTTTTATCGAAATCTAACAATAACAAAGAAAAACGACAAAAATTTTAACGTGGAATGTCAAATGAAAACGAAATAAATTGAAAGGAAATCTTATCAGTAAAAATTGTTAAATAGGCAAATTAAAACTAAAACGTAATTGTTTGTTTTCGTATGTTTGCGTGTCCGTTTTCATTTCTCATCGATTTTATCAGTTGGCACGAATAACGAATTTAAATTGTGGGTGGCACGTAATGATTTTATCGGAAACGTAGCGGTTTGTTATCGAAAGAGTTAAACGGTGTCGATGTAATTGGTGGTATTTTTTGTGATAGAAGTTGTAATGAAATATTATCAGGAGAAGTTTTTCAGGACAGAGAACGATATCGAATGATGAACAAACAGTATGACCCGGTGTCTGAGATAAAATATGTTGCGTATGAATTTTATTTTGAGTGAAGTATACCAAATTTGGACAGTGATGTAAAGCCCGGACCAGACGCTAGGTTTTGCACAACGTTTTATCTGCGCAGTCAAAACGTTGCAAAAATAAAGAGCGTCCAGATGATGCAAATCTGTATTTATTTTAGCGCAGTTTTAGGAAGTACAACTCTGGTCAATTTTCGCATGTTGTCTCGTGAAGAAAAAGAAACAAATGGAACATATCCAAAGAACCTGGCGTTCACAGTGGTCGAGGAAATATCTTCTAAAAAGACAGTACTTTTCTCACATTAAATTACTGCGTGAATTAAGTGATGAACCTAATGATTGGCGGAACTACTTGAGAATGGACATAGACACATATATTCATTAATTGAAATTGGTGAAACCATATAATACAAAAGAAAATACTTGTATGTGTAAAATACTTTCGTACAAGGCAATAGACTCAGTCAGAAACTCCCGTGAACATTGTCGAAGGTTTACCATTTGCTAAAAATGAATAAAAAAACTCTAGCGCACCTGAACCGCTAGAAAAACTAATGTTCGAAGAACAGTAGAGGGGCCGTTCAAATATTACGTAAGCAGATTTATTACAATTATTTACCCCCCCATCCCCCTTGTCAGCAAAAGTAAGCAAAGCTTTTACCCCCTCCCCCCATGCTTACGTAAACATTTTTCAATTAAAAATGTATTTTTTTTATATTATAATTATAATGTTATAAATATAGTTTTAAAAATAAGAAAATTGATTTAAAATAGAGATTAGTTTTTACTGATGCAGTAATCAACATAGAGTAAGGGACAAAAATATTATAATCTTACGAACATAACAAACTTATTTTAAATTTTTGGTACACATATTAAATTCAAATTAACAGTCTTCAGTCCATGAAACCCGAATCCATGATTCTAAGTTTTCGATGACATTGGATTGCTTGGATTGCTGCTCAGTGTTGTGAGTCTGCTCACTTTCATCCGATTTTGGAATGTCTACGTCGTTCTCATCGAGCCATTCAACATCATGGTGCTCTAAGTTTTGAATAATGCACATCAGTTCATTAGCACGACGAGCAGCGACTCTTACATGTCTAACTTTCCTATCAGTGTGCGTGTTTACTTTTTTATGGATCTTCTCGATGTGACGATTTAGTGACTTGATGGAAGCATGATAAAGACCACACGTTTTGCATGTTCGACTTGATAGCCTCAATTTTACCGTCGGACAAAAATAATCGTAGGGCATTTGCAGGAAATCTTTGAGTGAAGCACTTAAGCGTAGAGCTAAATTGACTGGAAGATCAAGAAATTGCCCTCCTTCATCCAAAACCAAGTCATCAACTGTTTGTTTTACTTTTACAGGTGGTGGAAGAAACCTGTTATCTAGTAATCTGAATAGACCACTTCTTGGACGACAGCATTCTGTATTTTTACATTTTACAATTTGAAGCAAGTATTGGCTTGCACGCACATGTTCTGAATACCATTTAATGTCTGGAAATACAGGAACATCTTGTTGACCTGCCCCAACATATTTTGCAGTAACATTATAGCCATCAATTTCCATTGAACTCCATACTTCAGCTAATACATTTCCTGCAAATTCGAAATTAGATCTTTCTAAATGTTCATCAATTGTAACGCCACGTTCATCCAAATGAGACCCAAAATGGTCATGAGGCAATATTAAACCAGCCAGTTCCCGACTAAGAGGAGCCATTCTGCGCTCTACTCTGTTGCACTCTCTCACTCTCTCTGTCTTCTTCCAGGAGCATTGGTAGCTAAAAACAATGCATCGAGATCATGTCGCTTAAAGTGTTGTATAGCAAACCCTATGACTTTTTCATAACGCGGATTTTCATCTGGCCCTCCATCAACCGTCATGATTACCACTGGTTTTACTAGTCCATGGTCAGTTTTAGCTAATGGTCGAAACTCTTCAAGTTCGAGAAGCGTCTCGAAATCCTGAGCATGAGTATTAGCAGTAGATGAACTATGCTTTCCACTTCGAATAGCGATGTATGTTGGTCCAGAATATCCAACGGCTTGCGGTTGTCCTAGCATACTGGAAGTGATTTTGATACCAGCATAAACAGATGGTATTAATTTACGACGCTCAGCGATTACCCAATCGTGGTCAGGTAATTTGATTCTATATCCATGTGCATTAGAAGAGGTGCTTGCTTATTTGCCGCAGTTACGCCCATAGGGACTCGAGCTTTATCATCTTGAGATATGAAAAATACTTGATCTGGTCCAAGTATGGATGCTATGTTCTCTAAATAATGGATTGATGTTTCAGCGAACTTGCTATCTAAGTGGCTCTTGTGGTGATCAGTTTGAGCCCGAATGAGCTTAACAGGGACTGTCGATACATGTCTTCGTCCCTCTGCAGAATTAGATTTTCTGGGAATCAAACGAAGATATGTCCCACTGCGACTAATGTCAAATCCTATTTTACGTAATTCTTGTGTGAGTTCATCAAGAGTTTTTACGCTGCGAATAGATTCCGTTCGTCTTCTATCATCTGCTGCACTCCCAAATAAAGCTATATCCGCAATTGTTTTCAATAGTGATGGTTGATTGCTTTCAAGATTAGGACGTCCCACTGAATCCCTCAGAGATAGTCTTTTTTTTATTTCTGGATTTTCATGACAAATATCTTCTAACTTTCTTTTCATACCATCCCTGTGTTTCTTCTGGGCAACTGCGTTTTGAATCTTCCTGTTTAAAGACTGTTTTGCTGTTTTTATTTCCTCACGCAACTTAATGATCTGTTTATCAACTTCAGCACGGCTTGGCATAGTATCTCTGGCAGAATACAAAGCGTTCAGATTTTTTTCGAGTAGAGCAATCTTATTTGTCATAGCTTCCTGAGAAGGTTTTGCTCTCTGTTTATCTGCATTTTCATTATTTTCGCGTTGCTGTTGTGATTCATTACCGGGTTTTATTTTATCTTCTTCCTGTTTTTTAATATTTGAAGCTGGCTGTATAATTTGTGTTTTTTCTGCAGGTTTACAGGTAGTCGTTGCCTAAAAGTAAAAACTTTCTATTGATTCTGCTAAAGATTCTCTTATTAAGCTACATAAATACAAAGTATGCAATAAAAACTGCATTTAAAGATTATTTAAAGCCATAGCCCGTCATTTGGCAACTTTCCCCAAAGGGAAATTGCAAAATTCGCATATAAAGGAGGTCATTAAAAGCCCATACAAGTTTGCCCAAAGTTGTACCCGAGGTACATGCATATCAAATTATAGAGAAAAAACAAAGGATTTCGAAAATAATACTTTAGAGATTTAGAAATTCCTTATAACTTGTAAATAATAGTCCAAAGTTTTATTAATCGACAACACAATTTAAAAATGTGGCAACATCAGACATTTTATGGCGTTCTGTTAGTTAAAAATGTTTATAATATCTTTATAATGTCGTTTCTATATACAGTATTTACATAAAATAATATCTTATTCTGTTTACTTAAATATTATTGCATTATAATATTAAAAGAAACTACACAAAAATACACAAATCAAATCTAAAAATAAAAAAACGCCGTCGACTATTTGACACTTCATAGTTCATACGTTGTTTGTTTATTTGAGTATTTTGATAATACTAAGTATAATTATAATATAAATAATTATAATAACTATCACATATTATATAATACTAGTAACTTGGCTATTCTCTCTGGATTTCTGCTTTTTTGCCCTACGAATTGGTTCTTGACGATACCTACTATGATCTCGACAACTTGGCATTTTCTTTGGCATTTACCGATCCAACACAAATATTAAAAAAGTAAATATACAGTGATATTCAACATATAATAAGGATTTTTTTTCTACAAAGTGTACCTCGGTACATCTTTTGGCCCTTTTTGAATGACCTCCTTTCTAATATTTCTAGTACTCATAGATACCTAAAATGATTTCGTCACTCACCTTGGAAAAAAAATGTAGTAGATTGGATTTATTCTTAGTCGCCGCTTGCAATTCTTCTTCAATTCTCTTAGATACAATGATATCTAGTTCCTTGTCGGACTTTGCTTGTAATTTATAATTTCGCCACACTTCGTTAACTAACTTTTGTACATTTTGTACTTTCGTACTTGTATGAGATTTTTTAAAACTTTCAAACAATTTTTGGTATAACTTGGATTTGTCTATTTGAAACGACATCTTATTTAAACGTTAAACTTTGGCTAATGGAATCAACGGTAACACAAATGTTGAATTGCTTTGCTATGCTTACAATACGTCTACTCGCTATAGTATCCGAAGAAAACAATACACTGACAGAAGAAATTTAGACAAGTGAAGAGCGCGCGGTAATTCCCCGAATCGATTCTAAAGCGAGTGCCTAAACGTATGCGTGTATATTTGCGGGAATCCCCGAAAATGCGTTTCGTTTTCAAGCATAGACAATGTGAGGGTTGCCATTCGTGTAAAAAAGTAAATAACTATCGATGACGTAATCATCATCTGGACTCCCCTACCCCACATTTCATCCAAAATAAGCAAAACAAAGACCCCCCCCCCACCCCCTATAGTGCTTACGTAATACTTGAACGGCCCCAGAAGAATCGTGCAGATTTTGAGGGCATATTCTACCACATGATCTGCTTATTACGGCCAAACTGTTTCAAACGCCACGTTTTACTTTGGTCTCAAGAATGCATTATAACTCATTAGCATTATAAGGTTTCAAATATTACCACTGGCATGAATTTCAACGTTTATGAGAGCAAAACACGGGTTAATTATATTCGTTATCAGTTGCTTATTTCACAAAATTTTGAAAGCAGCATCTCATATAACATCAATGAAGAAAATGCTCAGTGCCTGCAGCACTGTAACTGAAGTTGGTATTTGGGGCTGCGATCCGAAAAATTTGCAGAACTTTGGGAATTGAAACATTGGTTATTTATTTTCATTGTAAATGTTTCCGGTATGAATACTAACTGTAAGCATTTATTGATACAAAAGTAGCACAACCGACTCGTGCTGGCAACCTTCTGCCAGTATCAAAGCCAAGAATATATCACATCTGCTTCACGTTGTTTTATTACATTCGAAGTTATAGGAGTATAAAGAAATTTAGGGTTACCTGCAGCGAGTTTTTTCAAATAATCGAAAACTTAATATTTGCTGTTTATTGTCACTACAATATCATTACCATTTGAAAATTCTACGATAAAACCGCTTAGTAAAGATATTGCAATTAAACACAAAACCAATCATAACTGGCACCCCTATCGTGGCTTTTCAACCAAATTTGGCCTGAATAATGTCTATGGTCTAGGTTCCATTAATTGTAATAAATTCGTATTGATTTCATGACTGCACTGGAAGTTATAGGGCAAAAAGTTTTATTTTCCTGAGAGAATTTTCAAAACCGAAGACACAAAAATTACCATAGCTGGCAGCACCAATCAAATTTTTCAACCAAATTTTCACCAAACAGAGGCTAAAGTAAGGTTCAGCTACTGTGACAATTTTATGAAAATCTGGTAACTTATTCACATTTCATAGGGTAAAAAGCAGTTTTTTTTCTTGGTAATTTTTCAAGATGGCACCACTGGCACAGAGTTGCCCACAATTCAAAATCGCTTCTATCAAATCTGGTCTCACTTAAGTCCAATGCATTTTGTAAATTTCAGTCGTATCTGATTATTGGTTCGTGAGTTCCTGTGAACAGAAGTTTTTGATGCTAAAAATATAGGTTAACTTGGAAAGGGTTACCGTTCTTGTTCGACATGAAATTTCCAAAGTTTTACTTTGAACGTGTAGATAAAGCATAAGATTTGTATACAGATTGGTTTTATTGTAAGAAACGGACATTTTTTAGGATATTCGATGGTTTGAATGTTTCACTTCCAAATTTTTATTTTTTCAAATTTAAGACACCAAAATTATCATAGCTCCAACCGAACTTTTCGACCAAATTTCTACCAAACGTGGTTTAAAGTAAGGTCCAGCTACTGTGTGAATTTCGTTAAAATCGAACGATTCAATCAGAATTTATAGGGCTAAAAGCAGTTATCTTTTTTAGTGATTTTTCATGATGGCACCACTGGCACAGAATTGCCCGCATCTCAAAATCACTTCTATCAGACCTGGTCCTATTAAAGACCAAAACATTCTGCAAATTTCAATTAATTCTGCTAAACAAATCGTGAGTTTCCGTGAACAGAAGTTTTTGATGCTAAAAATATAGGTAAATTGGGCAAGGGTTACCAGGCGTGCCCGTTATACCATATCAAATTTTTTTCTTTGCCTATGTAAACAAAGCATTAAATTTAAATATGAGAGGCTTGTTTTTGAAGAAAAGGCATTTTTTCGAGAGAGAGACCATGATTTGGAGGTTTTCACTTTCAGTGCCTGCCCTACCTACAGGGTTGCCAGCACGCTCATTAAGCACTACAGAAATCTACAACTAAATAATACCAATATGACCTGAAAATTTCGTAATGATTGAATAGCCCTGTCAAAAGTTATCGCAATTTAAAAATTTTCAAGTTTTCCCGTTCTCTTTTTAGGCACCCAGCGCACACATGGGGTTGAAAAATTCCAAAACATTGTCCGATTCACATGTAAAACACGTTCGAAATTTATTTCGTTAACTTTATTTTTGCAAAAATTATTTGTGTACGGAATAATAGTAATATACCTATCACAAGAGAAAAATATCACTCAGGGTTAAAGATTATTAACTTTTTGTGAGACCTGGCACTATTCTGCATATACACCAATGTGTCCTGAAAATTTCAGTTCAATCGGATGGCGCGTTCCTGATATTTTTTCACTGAAATTTTTTGATGATATATATATATATATATATATATATATATATATATATATATATATATATATATATATATATATATATATATATATATATATATATATATATATATATATATATATATATATATATATATATATATATATATATATATAAAAATATGAATTTTGGCCAAAGTGATTTTAATACTAATGTTCTTCTTCGAACATTAGTAAAAACGTAGCTAATCGTCCACACGTAACGACTTGTCGGCACAATTCACGGATAACTATGCCTAACCACCTCAGTTATCGCCGCAACTGTACCGTCTCCGTGCAGTTCTCAAAATCCACAGTTTTCCTATCCACACGCAACGTTTTATCTGCAACGTTTAAGACTGTGCAGATAAAACGTTGTACAAAACGGAGCGTCTGGACCGGGCATAAGATTTATTGAACTTAGAACAGCACTAGTCTTGATTGGTTTGTATTCAAAAGCATTACCTATTTCATGGCGGCTTCTAAAACGTCAATAGAATGTACATATATGTACATGCATGCTCATAAGAACGGAGAGTATTGAATTGGAAAAAAAATCAACTTTTAGTCCCCAAAGTTTGTAGGATGTCAGAGTCCTAATAGGCCTATTAATTTACTAAACTAAATCTAGCTTATGTCTAACTACAATTAGCTTTGCTTAAGTGAACCTAAGTTTAATTTAGGTCTTTACTATCCAATGCGATTCGTTGGGCGGCCAACTTAGTTGAACAGTATGTCTATGAGCCGTCGTTGCTCTGACATCTCCACCAGATGCATAAATGGCTCATTAATGAGTCCGATACCCAGAATCAGTTCGTTTTTATGTCCATCTGTCTGTTCGCGGAATCTTATCGTTAGTTCCACAAACCGGTCTCTAAGTGCCTCAAGTCCTGTCTCCTGATATAAGAGAGAGTTTGTGTTCGCGGATACTCGGAAGAGTTTCTGCACACAGACAGCTATGTTTTGCCAAAATTTAGTTTGATGCCCTATTCTTCAAAATATAATCTTAGGCTGACCAAGTAATCTTCAAGGATCTTCGCAGCTTTGAGCAAGTCTAGTTTCGACGCAAATAAGAGCGTGACATCTGTATGTTGGACTTGAATTTGATAACCTAATGGAAAAGGGAGGTCAGCAGTGAAAATTGTGTATCAAACAGGTCCTATGACAGAACTTTGTGTGTCTGTGGCTTAAGGCTCGTATCCACCAAACGCGCTGCGTGCTGTTCGCGCTCAGCCAGTAAGCTATCGTCTACACCAAAAGCTGCTCGCACACTGAGAGCGAGCAAACAGAAGAGTTGTGCGCAAGATGCTCACGCGCTGCATTTGATATGTATCCCCACCAAAAATGTTCGCGGGTTTGGATACAACGCTCTGTTTGCGAGCAGACAAACTTGGTGTGGACGAACTGCTTCTTTGTTTTTCATTATCGTTGGAAAACAGACGTGCAAAATGCCATTCAGTATGGAATGGACTAATGAATTAGCTATAAAGTGAAACAATAAAGAAGAATAATACCCTATTTTCTGGGATCACACTAATAAAGATGATAAATTCCGAACGAAAAAAAAAAGAAAATATTTTGGGGAAAATTGGAGAGCTTATGCGAAGTGTTGGGATAGAAATAGAGAGGCCGTTGAAGCGAAGCTTACATCGTGGATATTTTAGTTTTTTATTTTAGAAAATTTAGACAATATTATGTAGGATACTGCATGAATAAAAATTTCGTCTTCATCAAAATCCATTTTGCACATTCATGAAAGTTTTTTAGATGTACTGTTATAAGAATTCTGATCGGAAAGCAAAGTAGCAGTGCGCGTACAGAACGCGCGCAAGTTACGTTATCTGAGACCTCACATTCCACAAAAACAAATTCCCACACTTCGGCCAGCAACGTGACCGAAGTGGAGTCAAGTTCTCACATAGACTGGAAAATGTTTAGTCTAGAGATGTAGATCTATTCGAAATTGCGAAAATACATTTTGTGCATTCTCAGCAATGTACATTATTATTCAGAATCGTGGAAATGCACAAAATGCGAGGTGTCCGATGTCGTAATGCTTCTTCAGGTAACTATAAGAAGTTAGTCTTAAGACAACCGTGAAACGGACAAGTAAAATAAATTGTTAATAAAGCTATTGTGCATTCAAATAAAAATTGATTTTTATAAAGTGCTAAAATAATTATTTTACTGGCGCAGTCGGTAGGATCCCAATCTGAAGATAGGGATCCTGTGAAAAAGTGATCTTTATAAGTATAACTTAAAACGCAAGAGCAGAAGCCTACTTCAACTGCTTAAATCATTTTGCTGAGGCTGGTAAATGATCTTGCTAAATAATAATAAAACAAAAAAGTGAATACGAACGATAAACAGTGTTGAATTAGTTTTGATAGTCACTGAAGTGACATTTTCAAACTGATTTAAAAGTTGTAAAAGTTTCATGAAAGCTGATCGTCTAAAAATATTTGACCAAAATAGAGAAATGGCACTTAACGGGGTACAAAACGTAAATTTGCCCGAACCAAATGAAGCAGATATTTTGAGGCTGCAATTGGAGCAGCTACAACATCGTTATCAAGAAGATGTAGCAGAAATTCGGCGGTCATTGGCCCAACCAGCTAGACTCTTTGAGCTTACGGCGGATCAGATCCTGTGCAAGTTCAACAATATAAAAACCTTTACTGGTACAGGAGACTACTGCCTAAGCGAGTTTTGCAGCGCCGTGGAAAACGTTGCGGATCTATGCGGAAGCAATCAACATCTCCTCAGACATGGCCTGCTAACAGTGCTCAAGGAGAAAATTCAAGGCGAAGCAAGACGTTATATCCAGCGTATAGGCAACAACCTCACTTGGGATGAGGTGAAGGCGGAATTGAAAACCCATTTTCGACCTCGGAAGAGCTATACAAAGTTGATGGACGAGTGCCGTAACATCAAGGCATATTTCATCATCATGGCATTATTTCTGGCGATCATTCCATCCTGTCAACAAACAACTATTGTTAATAAAATCGAATCCGAAACGGGATACGCTTTAATAAAAACGGATGAAGTCGACGTACTAAAATTTGATCTAATCCTCCATATTATTCACCCTAAAGAAATTCTGGACATCGTTTGCAAATTAGAAACTATAGTAAACTCAACTGACGAAAGTTCCAATAAAATTATAGCGCTTCATCAAATCGACGAAATCAAAAATATCATCAATACGTTAACACCCAAAAGACAAAGACGTGGCCTCATCGACCTTGGAGGCACAGCAATGAAATGGGTTTTCGGGACAATGGACAACAACGATAGACTGCAAATACAAAACCACTTAAGTCAAATTGACATAAACAATCGCAATGTGATTGAAAACGTAAACCAACAAATTAAAATTAATAATAACTTCAATAAAACTTTCCAACTAATCAAGAGAACAATAGATGGTGACAGACGAAAAATACTCGACAACATAAACGAAATTAATAAATCAAACCAGAAAACCTTATCGGAAAGTCTACTTTTGGAAAACCTAATCAAACTAAACATAATTAGAAAACAAGCCGAAACGATACAGGATTGCATAGTATCAGCCAAATCTGGCATAATTCACCCTTCCATACTTTCAAACGCCGAAATTCAAACTTATGATATTGATTTTCACAAACTATCGAACATTAGATCTGGCGTCGCAAGATTTGTAAATGATTCTATAATGATTGTCATTAAAATTCCTAGTGAAACACGAACTTTTGACAAAAAACTTATTTTACCTGTTCCAAACTCGAGCAATAAAAAAATAGATCATAGATCAGAATATGTTATTATAGAAAATAATCATACCTATTCATATCAAGAAAGAAAATCATTTGGAGAACTTGTATTAAGCCAAAATTGTATATTCAAAAATAATTGCAAGTATATTAGAGACAATGAAACGGAATTTATTGAAGTAGAAGAAGATCTTATAGTGGCAACAAATGCAAAAAATGTAAAATTTAATAATTCATGTGACGAAAGAAGTATGTATCTTAACGGAAACTATCTCATATATTTCAAAAATTGTTCAATTCAATTAACCCCTTCAGTCCCTGTGTGCATAATTATGCCCACAATCTTCAAGCCTCGATTTCTATGCTTGCATTTCATTTGCAACGTTTCTGACCAAAAGGGCAGAAAAATGAATATGTTCACTTTCTATGGTTGGAAATCAGTTGCGTATAGAAACTTTAGAAATTATTTCATTTGTGGTGAAATACAATGGAGTCTAGCAGCATGTTGCAATCGAGTAAGTGCATGCAGTTTTTTTATGAAAATCTAATATTTTTAAGTGTTTTTATAATAAATAAAGTAGATGAAATATAACTTATGGGTGCAATGAATAGCTTCAGTGACAATATGTTTATTTCTGTTGTTGTATTTTGATATAGTATAAGAGCGAAATATTGTGTGCATAATTGTGCACAATTATTCTGAAGCGTCATCGTATACCCATAATAAGTTTGTAGAAAACGCAATTATTTATTTGTTGTTTGTGTTTGGAATCGTTTTGTTACATGCAGAAAAACGATATAATGTGGCATCGCCTCGGGACTTGGCCGAAATTTTAAATTTGGTGACGAATTCGGACATTGAGCTGAGCGATGACGAGGATGGCGATATACTCGTACAACCAAATGTAGCTGCTTCTTCGTCAGTACGTGTTGGTGCTGATAAAATTAGACCACTAGACCAAGAAATAATTGAACCTGATATAGATAGTGATTCTGACATCGAGGCTGACTTACCATTGCTGCTTTTGAAAGAGCGCGACCAAGGACAAATTACGGAAAAGGGCGCGGTGAAATGGTGCCGTCAAAGTTTCGTCAATTTGTCAGAAACCGTTTGGAGTGGTACTGAACCTGAACATTTGAAATTCCTGAGTCCACTGGCTTATTTTGAAAAATATATTGGCGAAACCCTTTACGAAGACATGGCCACCTACACAAATATGTATGCGCTACAGCAGGATGCTGGCTTCAAACCAACCTGTGCAGCCGAAATCAAAGCGTTATTCGGGTTGCATATAGCTATCGGGAGTCTGAAGCTTCCAAGGGTACGCTTATTTTGGAATAAAGGATTACGAATTAACCTGTTCAACGATACAATGTCAAGAGACAGATTTTTTAAAATTCGCTCAAACCTACATTGTGTTGATAATCTGCAAATACCCGAAAACTGTCAGGATAGAATGTATAAAGTCCGTCCACTTTTCGATGCAATTAGGAAGCGCTGCCTTGAATTGGATATGGAGGAAAATCTTTGCATCGACGAGCAAATTGTTCCATTTCGGGGAAAGTTGGCGATCAAACAGTACATAAAGGGCAAACCAACACCATGGGGTGTTAAAATTTTTGTTCTATGTGGGAGATCGGGACTTGCTTACGATTTTCTAATATACCAAGGGGCTACTACTGGATTAGACCCAGAAAACATGAAAAACTTTGGTCTTGGTGCTTCAGTTGTGCTCCATCTTTCGGAAAGAGTAACTAAGGAAGGACATAAATTATATTACGACAATTACTTTTCGTCGTTTCAGTTGCTGGAAATATTGAAGCAGCGAAAAATTTTTGCAGGCGGAACAATCAGATTGAACAGGTTTTCTAATCCTCCACTGGCTTCCGACAAAGACATGAAAAAAATTGAACGAGGATCACACGATGAGCTGGTTAGTGAAAATGGCGCAGTCATTTTGGTGAAATGGCTAGACAACAGGTCAGTCTGCTTGGCATCGAATTTTGTTGGTTGCGGAAATGAAGACGAAGTTTCTCGATGGGATAAAAAACAAAAAAAATATGTGACGGTTAAACGACCTGAGATAGTCCGTTTGTATAATCATTCGATGGGTGGTGTCGACCTTCTGGACCAAATGATCGGACTATACAGAATATATGTGCGCTCTCGTAAATGGACTCTACGAATGATTTTTCATGCAGTAGACCTTGCATTGGCGAATTCTTGGTTTGAATACAGACGAGACTGTAAAAAGCTCTCAATCCCGAAAAATAAGCAGTTAGATTTTTTGGACTTCCGTTTGTATATCGCAGATTGCCTTTGTAAAGTTGAAACGAACAACAGGAAAAGAGGGCGTCCCAGTAACACAAATACGAGCCAAACACCGAGAAGTAAAGAGGAGATTCGACCGCTGCCAGATTCACAGCACGATGGGATAGGCCATCTTCCACATCTAGATGGAAACCGAGAAGGAAAGAGGTGCAAAAAATGCAATAAAAAGACTCATTTTTATTGCGGCAAATGTAATGTACATTTGTGTATAAAGAAAGAGAGGAATTGTTTTGTACTTTTTCATACAAAATAAAAATATTGGGTGATTATATCCATCACTTCCCTTCATACACAAGTGTATACTAAGGAAAGAATTTATTTTGTTTGCACGTTGAATTGTTTATTATTATGTTATTAGTTATTTTGGATAATGAATAAAGTTAAATTGTTATTTTTGTGATATCCCTTTCTTTTTTTTACTATGTTTAGCAACCATTGGGCAGTTTTGTGCATTATTATGCACACGCCACAGATTCCACCAGCGCCATCTATTTGGAAAACTATTTCAACTAAAATGCAAAACAAGCCCCAGAAATCAGAATTACCAAAAAAAAATTTTTTTTTTCTCCACCATAAACAGTCAGGTCTGAAGGGGTTAAGCAATAAACTATATAACAATCAAGTAACTAAATTTATCAGTAAATTCATTATCGAAGAAAGTAAATACCCACCTCTCTCGGGCTCCACCTTAACTTTTGATGAAATTGTAATCAGTCAAGAAGAAAATACAAAACAAATAAACGAACTAAATTATCATAAAATTAGAACCACCATTCTTGGATCAATGTCAACAATAATCGGATTCGTGTTAATTTTGCTTGCTGTAATAATATATATCCGATTCAAAAATGTTAATGTTAAGATCAAGATTCAGGAGAATCTCGAATCTAATGGGAGAGGAGTTACGTTATCTGAGACCTCACATTCCACAAAAACAAATTCCCACACTTCGGCCAGCAACGTGACCGAAGTGGAGTCAAGTTCTCACATAGACTGGAAAATGTTTAGTCTAGAGATGTAGATCTATTCGAAATTGCGAAAATACATTTTGTGCATTCTCAGCAATGTACATTATTATTCAGAATCGTGGAAATGCACAAAATGCGAGGTGTCCGATGTCGTAATGCTTCTTCAGGTAACTATAAGAAGTTAGTCTTAAGACAACCGTTAAACGGACAAGTAAAATAAATTGTTAATAAAGCTATTGTGCATTCAAATAAAAATTGATTTTTATAAAGTGCTAAAATAATTATTTTACTCGCACGGAAGTAAATGTCTACACTAAAAGTGCTAGCACGCAAGCTTCTTTTCTGTTTGCGTACTTGATGTGGACGTTGCGGATGGAGATCGCGTTCAGCTCGTGTACAAGCATCGATAACGTCAAATTTGAGCGCGAGCTGTGCGCGAGCTCTGGTGGATGCGAGCAGCGTTGCCACTTTGGTCCATTGGGACCATTTTTGGTCCCTTTTATACAAAGTTTTTAATTTTGGTCCTTTGGTCCCTTTCTTGGGAAAACCATCAGGTTTTGGTCCCGTTCGCATCTATCAGCAATTTACTTTGCTTTTCTTACCAAATCTACAGATAAAATCCCAAATCTCTGCTTTCATCGATAATATTGAACTTTGTTTCATTTGAAATCAAAAAGAAGGGCTACATGCGCAGCGTGCGCTTCTTCAAAGCAAAAACTCGATTGTATGTTTCACTTTAATTCGTTAGTATGCATTTCAATCTACTACTAAAGCATAAAAAAATATAAAACATGGTTAATTTTCAGTGCACATATCTAACTTTCTGTTCCGTTCTATGCAGTTTATTGAATTAATTACAGAAAAGTGATATTTTCTTGAAGAAATGTTTGCCTAAAAAGATTTACATCATTTGATTCACTTCAGAAATACACATTCAGAAATACAAAAAATATTTATGCATATATGTATCTAGTTCCTGAATCAACATAGTAAAAAGTTTTATATTTTCGGTATTTTGATATGATATAATGACATATAATAATTGCATATAATGAGTAACGAACTCACTATTTAGGGTATAATGTGCTTGAAAAGTTAGTAAATTTTCTAATCAAATGAGCGTATGAACTAAAAATATGGCAAACGAAGACAATTTTGAAATTTTATTTAAATTTGGGTTTTAGTATTTATGTAAAAAAATAAAATTTTAGTTCTCAGAGCACATATCTAAAATTCCGTTACTTTCTTAGGGATTTAATTGAATTGTGTGTAAAAGGATTTATATTTTCTTGAAGAATTGTTTTAGTTTCAAAAAGTGCATTTTGATTTGTTTATGCCGCATAGAAATATTTCTGACGGATGGCTGATTGTACATATAAGACTGCTCCTTTCTCGTAAGAGAGCTTTGAAACAAAAAGAAACCATTTATCTACAAAGATGCACATACATGGGTATCTACTTTATGTATAATATAATCGAAAAATGTTATATTTTCAGCATTTTGAAACGAAATTGGTTGGTCCCCTTTGGTCCTTTTTTTCCAAAACGTTGGTCCCCAAATATTTTTTTTCGTGGCAACACTGGATGCGAGCCTTAAGGAAGCTTACGGCGAGCTGTATTACTACTTCCGAAATTCCCAACTAAATCAGCTTGTTAAGAAGACCTTCGTGCCATACGGTATCAAAGGCCTTCTTGGTGTGCACGGCACAAACAACCGTAGGAGTGTTTTGTTGATTCAGGTGCGACACAATCTGGTCTTGCTAGTACGAGGTACAATATTACCGAGCTCGCAATCGTAATCTTCTCAAAGAGTATTCCGAATATAGGAAGCAGAGAGATCGGAAGGATATTACTGGCCTCATTTTAATCGCCTCTTTTGTGAATGGGAACAATCTCAGCCACTTTTCACGTATCGGGAAAATATGTAGCAATTATTCAAGACTTTATTGAAAATAATGGAAAGTATTCTGAGTATTGAAATCGGAATGTGTTTAACAATAAAGCTAGACGCCTCATTACGTCCAAATGACTTTTTACTTTTTATACCGCGCAGCTAATGCACCATATATTCACTATTGACAAAGTGAAATTGGTCACTTAAGAGTTGCAGATCATCTGATGGTGTTTTTGCATGAAAGACTATTAAGAAATGAATTGGCTTCTTCGTGTACAGCAGACGCTCTTTGAGCCATCAAGTTCAGCGAAGTGCTGTTGAATCATCAACCATCTTACTTGGAAAGTTTCGCAAACAGTTTCAATTTGACTTATAGCCTCTCAGCATCAGTTTTAGATGCCAATTCTTGACTGATAAAATCATTTATCAGACCAAGATTCACATTGATCAGCACTGACCCTGGAGAAGTAAAATCACATGGCCACGAACTCCATATTGTAGCTCAGAGTTTCACGCCATATAATTATTTTAGCTTCCATAAATGTATGTGTTGTTACTATCTTAAACTATTAAATTTGCATAAAATACTGTTAATAAAGGTGAATTCATTGAATATCGAATAATGAATAATTATAAATTGGACGGTATTTGGAAATGCGAGGAAATGTATACTATTGATATTTGAGTTCAATTTATTTTGCAATTGTGTTCACATATTTTTTCAGCAGTTCTGTGTTTGCCTAAGCAATTAGTACAAACTTTGAAATTGCCCAGGTGTTGTATTTGCAACTATATATTTGCCACTTATACATTTTTTTGATGTTAAAATCTTTTTTTGCAGTCATAACAACCAAAATCAATATTAGCATATCTGTTCAATAACTTTGTGAAAGCAATAGTTTTCAAAAGTTTTTTTAATATAATGTTTACCCCTAATCTTTATCAGGTTCTTTATATTGATTGATGCAAACAGCATGATGGCATTTTCCGTATTTGCTATTAAATATTTATCACCTGAGTTTTTGATAATACTACCACAAACGTTTTTCTTCATTCTTGGTTTTTACGGACACACTTCCTTCATGTAATTTAGAAACATAATATATAATTGAAGCCTTCATTTTGGCGGGAATTTATTTATCCTTACAAAATGAATAAAAATAATAATATATATGTATATAAAATTATAATTAAATACACAATAATATGAAAGTAATATGAAATACAAAATAAGAATGGAAGTACAAAATTAGAATTAGAATAAACAAAAGAATTAAGGATGTAATAAAACTCAAAGAAAACTAAAAATATAAACTAATATGTTTAAGTAAGCGAAAAAAGTGCACTACGAACTGAACTTTTGAAATTACAACAGACTGCGGGAGAGGGCCAAGCTGAAGAATATTATGCGTTTTCAGTAATAACAAAACTGACGAGGTTGACCTGATAAGTCTGTCATGATGGCGTGCCGTAAAAAGCACGCCAAAGATGAAGATCAATAGCCACGACCAACTTTAAAGAGGGAAAAATTCAATAAGATAAATTCTGGGCCGATCAAGTCGCGAATATTAAAGGTTGATAAACGTTCACTGTTAGGACGATACGGTAGGATTTTCAAGGTAGCTGGTGAACCTTTTCTGGACAGACTTTGAAAGACCCGCACAAGTGGAAATGTCAAAGGAATTGTAGCAAACACGTATAAAAAAACCAGCGATCCGGGACGCCTTTTGAGTGATGGTACGAATATGAATATCAAACTTAAGCTTCCGATCGAAGGCAACACCGAAATCAGTTAATTGATCCACATCTAAAAGAGTGATGTTGCAACTAGTGTAAAGGAGCTCCAAAACACAAAGCGTCCATTCAAAAGACATAGACCTAGTTTATGCGAGATCCCAATTTAATCCCGATTTGGGATTATACCAGTCAGAACGTCATATAAACGGTCAAATTCGGATTTCAGCTTAAACCGGAACAGTTGAGTTCACGCCCGATGACTATGTGTGGGTGTGCATATGAAATGTGTAAATGAAAGTGATTTTTAAACATAGCTACTTTTGGTAAACGCTGTGCACTCGGTCTGTTATAAATTATCCGTTTTGTGAAATTCATTCTTGATTTGAAACGAAGCCTCAGAAAAACTAAGAACGAGTTAAAAAAATATTCAAAGTCCCCTCATTTTCATCCTTGCCTTCTTCGTACTTTCACTGAAGTGTTAAACGTAACCTAAACTTCCTATCTTGCCACATTTATGCAGTACAGTGCTTATAAGCTATTCTGCAAAACAATTTTCTATGGATATACGCAATTCGAATTTCGGAATATCCAAATTCTAATTTTGCCCGTTTATACGACGCGATATTTGGGATAATACCAAATCGGGATTAAATTGGGATCTCGCATAAACTAAGTCATAGAGAAACATGTGGAGATTTTCAAGGACAAGTAATTACAGTCACACCAAGAAACAAGACGATTCAAATCGTGTTGAGAAGCAAGATGAACGGAAAGAGCATTGATAGCGCGACATTAGACAAAGAGAAGCAAACACACTAGGAAGATCGTTGACGAAGAAGTTTAATAGCAAAGGTCTGAGAATAGATATCTGAGAAACACTGGATGGAGGTAAAAAAGGAGATATCGAAGAACCACGGAGAGAGACATAGCAAGTACGATTAAAAACAAATGATGATCTCCACGAAAGAAGAGGCTCAGATATGCCATAATGCTTTAATCCAAGAAAGAGGAGTTCATGATTGGCTGACACAAATGCCTTAGAGAAGTCAGTGTGTATGACTTTTACTTGGTGGTGATTATCTACAGCAGAAGCTACAAAAAAACTCCACAAGGTAAGTGGTAGTACTCCGGTCTTTCACGAAACCATGCAGCTAAAAAGCAAAAAAGTGGCCAATAGAGTCATAGACTCGATTAAAAACCAGACGCTCCCAAATTTGAGAAAAACTTGGAATAAACTGACTAAAATAAGTTCACCAGACTGTGAATAGGAGAAATGCTTGACAATTTTCGAGAAGCTGGGGAAATACCTTTACACAGGCTAATGTTAAAAATGATGGACAAGTGAATGCTAAGAGAAGTAACACGTTGTTTTACGAAAAAATTTGGAGCCCCACCAGGGCCCAGAGAAAAGCTGGAGCCAAACATTGATACAAAGGATTACACTTCAAAAGGATTGATCAAAGGTAAAGATAGGCAAGTATGAATACTGGAGACAAGAGGACGAATTGGAATATAAAGAGGAAAAAAAGTCAGCAATTATATTACATATTTCTTGCGCAGTAGATGCACACGAATTATTAAAAGAAAGAGAATCAGGTATAATGGAAGATTCTAAACTACGGACACATGACCAGAACCACATAGGTTCATTTGAGCTAAGGGACGATTTAATAAAAGAAAAGTAGTTGCGCATTGAGATTAATTAGCCAGACATAAGGGGATGTAAGCAAGGATTAGTTGATGAACTTATGGTAAAAGTAGAAAGCAGCGCGGTCGGCATCAAGATCACGAAAGCAAATTAAACCAATTGATAGAGTTAATTGCAACGCTTAGAGCCTAGACAGACGACACAAGTTAATTATCATTTCGAGCCCAATGATCATTACCCATTACGTGTGTCATGGTTAATCATCATTTATAACATCATCAATGAGGTTCTACGAATTATCATTTGGAAGCTAATGCTCATTTGCTCTTATCGATTGTCGCACCATCTACGGAGAAGATTATGAAATTTACTGGGGAAATTCGGGAAATTCCATTTGAAATAATGTAGTTTCTAACTGTCAAAAACATAAACATATTATTTCGAATATATTACAATATGGCATGCAAATGTTTCATTTCTTGCACATTTCTTCTTCAATACCTGAACATTTTATATTTTCTTCCTTATCGTGATTAAACTTTTTTTTGTGTAAAATTTCCATAATTTTACACAAAGGCTCATTCGGAGTAAAACTTGTACTAATTGCTGATTTTTTTATGTGTTTCGATAAACAATAACTGTCAAAATAATACCATTTAAATTCAAACAACCTAAAGCTGTTAAACAACCTCATTCAAATAACCGTGTCACTCTCCAAACAAATTATCATTAGCGTTCAATGATCATTGTGTTAATGATCATTAACTTGTGTCGTCTGTCTTTAGTCTTAGAGCCGTTTCACACGAGACACTCGGTGTCCGGCCACTGAATCCTCAGCCACTGTTTTTGTATAGAATTGTGGCCCGGACACTGTGGCTCTGTGTGTATGCTCTCATTTATTTCTATGCCCCGGCAGTGGCTAGAGACACAGTGGCCGGACACCGAGTGTCTCGTGTGAAACGGCTCTTAGTCTCTCAAAATCAGTTTTATAGATATTATCACGACTCACCCTGCGTCGCTTGTGTAGAATACAGCCCTTGAGGCGTATACTTGCAGACAGTGGAAGATGATGGTTATAAGATTTCACACAATGACCAGAGACATGAGACAGTGTAAAAGAGGATGGAGTTATATTGTTACAAGAAACACAATAAGGATTGAGGTTCCACTGAACAGAAGGCAAGTTAAAATCACCACAGTGACAATTGGAGTAACAGGGTAGGTTACATTACGGTAAGACGACAGTTCACAGAAAAAGCTTTCAATGGTGGGAAAGGTCAGTTACACGGAACATACAATGAAGCGACAAATACACAGGATTTGTCAGAGAGGGAGACACAAACAGCGACATATTGACACGACAAACAGCGAGGAGAAAAATCAGCGCAGAGCTTACTTTGAGAGGACACCACCACCGTCGACTTTACCAGAAACTATTTTATTTTGGGCGCTACAGTAGACATTATAACAAGGAAACATTTCCGAGCTTAGAATGCTTTCAATAAGCCAAGTTTCAGAAATGTATATTAAATGATACTTTCATTTCTGTAAGCTTGGTTCTCAAGCCACGAGGATTTTCATAGTATAAACTAAGAGAAGAAACACTTGAAATTAAGTGAGTTTTATGGAATGAGGCTGGAACGGAAAATTTCCACAGTTCACAAAAGGTTTAACCAAAGTCCCATGCTAGACAAAGTGCTCTATGGCACCCGAAGAGGTTGTTCGCTTTAATATTATGCCCTTGTTGAGCCTATTTTCTGTTTTTGTATTTGGAGGTGTTTTTAGAATAAATTTAATTTCAGGCATTCAACTCTTTTTACATAGATGCAGGTTTTGGAAATGTGACTCTACACTAGTAAAAGGTTACCTTAGTTGATCTTCACTTCTAAAGTTTAACTAAAACGGTCTGAGAATTACAACTTATTTTTTTTAATTTATTAAACTCAATTTCAATTAAATTTCCCTTCGTCTCTTATAAGTATCGAGAGTTTCTTCTCTAATAAACGGTCCAACCAATGCAGATAGAAAATTTAGTTTAGAGAAGAGGCTAGACGAGTACTCACTTATTATCGGTCAGTTGAAATTACTACCAAAAACATCACATAAAACGCTTTCCACGCAATAAATGGAAAAATTTGCTAAATTTGAAGCAAATATTTACTTCTTCACAAGACATGTAAGTGATGTTATCAAGCCATTTTGGAATATAATTTTCACATGAGATATTAACAATCTTTGGACTCTTCGGTGCATTTTGTTGACTTTAGGATTTTGCTTAATTGGACATTGGCTTTCTGTTTATTCACTACACCGAAAGTATTGGGCACTTTTCAGGTTATATCACATCAAAAACTTTGATAACCACTAATTATAATCAAAAATAAGCGGAATTCAGCAGGATATGTGCATTTTAGGACGATGCGAACAAATTTTCCTTTGCACGTTTTGACGTTACTAGACGATAGCAACCCTTTTTGACAGGTCAGATATTTATCAAAGGCTTAATGGAAGATAAAACATAAATTTAAAACATGCAAACAAACCTTGATTCCGACGCGATAATAGCAAACACAAAATTAAAACACAAGCCTCGTAACGTACACATCATTAACTTCGGAATATTCTTAAGATAACGCACATGCATTTGTAAACTGAACACCATTCACATAACTATCTGCGTCAGATATGCATTCGCGCCAAAGTATCTGAAACAAAAAGACCCATGGAAGCATAATAGATTTACATCCGCTAAACTATTAAGATATCACCAACACAAAAACTGACCGCATCAAACACTGTCCACACAACACAAACAGTTAAACGGGTGCATATCAATGCTGAACTTTCAAAATGCACTCCAAAACAACAATAACTTTAAATACTTTTACCAATTTTGAAGCACATATTACCCATTTCCAGAAATCATAAATTTTAATCTCGGAGCAACAATCAACTTCAACCGCGAAATTCCAATACAAAAATCAAATCACGGAAAATTTATTCTTTGTATATTTTTTTTGCTTCTTTTCGGCACTCCGATCAAAACACCACCAATCGAATTTACACCGACTCGCGTAATTAAGTAAAAATTTGGCATATCGCGAAGTTTGTGAGATGCGGAAAAAAATCATCGCTTTCTTTGTAAATAATTCGATAAAGTGAATTTCGGATTCGAATTCCATTTAGATTGCTAAAATTAGAACGAAATGTTTTAGCAGATTGGTGGCGCGGTGCGGTGTTTCTTAGATATGTCTGATGTTTAGGCGAATTACCTAAAATAAGCTGTGAATTATTTAATTTCGACCAATAAGATGTTTATGTTTTAGCGGGGTACGATGAAACGAGGCCCAGTACTCGTACCTTGCGAGTTTTCGAAGAACCTGATTTTTTGCTTTACGGAAATTGCTACTTGATTCATAGTAATTCGCGTACGCCAAAAACCTCGATGTAACGATGCGTTGTCGATGGTGGTGGTGCAGAGGAAGGTAAAAATCAAAATGTTTGTATTAGATAATTAGCTGCCCGGACTAGGCCTGACCGTCTTGGTGCGTTTCCGAAACTCTCTTCGCGCAAGACGTGTGAAATGCTGTTACGATTTTTTAATTGTTTTCACATCGTTTTAAAATGAAACTAGTTTTAGTGTTTGGATACGAAAGTGAGTAGAAAAAACAAACTATAAAAATGTGCTGGAACAAATTTCAAGCTGCAATTGCGCATAAATCGTTTCCGCAAGCATATCGTCGTGCTGTTCGGTAAACATCTAATGAGATTAAACGATGTCGTCCAGTATATGGGAACTACGAGATACATGCTCACACCAAGAGTAAGACATGAACTTTACGTTTATTGCCGGTAGTGCTGTAGGGTTAACTGGGTTCTTTCGAATATCGTTGGATTGTTTGAGCTAGAAAAGATTGTTAAAAAAATCGTCGTGATTACATTACATTACGCCGCGAAGGTAGGTGCTAAATCACATAAGCAAAGTATGTTGCTGGTGAATCGGGTGAGTGCACTAGTAGTCGGCTACTTGGCCCTCCTAGAACACACCTATTTTTTCGATAATCGAGAACAATTGGGGTCAAATTGACCCCCACCACTTTTGAATGTCTATAGAATCGCCGCCACTGAAAGATTTTCATTTGGAAAAAAATTGTAGGTATAGATTGAGACCTCGTTTAGTAGTTCTCAAGCATAAGAAGTGCTCTAAATGTCCTTAAAATACCTAAAAAAAATCGCGAAAAAAACAGTTGTATCAAAAATCAGCTTTTTACAAAAAAGTCGTAAATGTCAATTTTCAATATTTTTGGCTAAAAATTTAGGGGAATACACTCAGGGGATGACAACATCATAAAAAAAATTAGCCCTATTGTGACCGTTGAAAAAAAGTATTTATTTTGCATATTTACGGTGGCGATTGTGAGGGTTTTAAAATTTGGACATTTAAAAAAAATCATAGCTTTGTCAGTTTTTAATATATTGAGCTAAAACTGTATATGGATAATCTCAAGACATAGTAGAATAATAAAAAAAAATAGCCCTATATAAAGGGTTGCAAAAAAAAGGTGTAATCTTCTGAATAATCAGATTCTGATTGCTCCGAGACATGATCGTCTTCGGAGGAATCACTCTCGCCAAAATTGTTATCATTGTCTTCAGCTAACAAATTATTGCGTACACTAGAACGCAGATTATACGTCATATTGCTAAAAACAAAAAATAAGAGCACTTGCAAACTTATTTTTTGGCTTTTTAAAATTAATCTATCGATTTATTAAGTAAAAAAAAATGAATTTTTACCTCAAAATTGACGTCGAGTACATATGGGGTCTATTTGACCCCTTAATCTGTTTCAAAGGCTTCTAAACGACGACTGACGACTTGGGACTGTATGCGAACGGAGTAAACTTATAGTCAAGACACAGAAATACACTTAGGAGCCTATAGTACCCCCCTTTTCCCGCAGGCTTAAGCGCTGCGGTCGACCAAAAAGGTCACTGGGTTCTCAGAGGGCTAAGCACTTTCCTCACTTTCGCGAAATATAACTACCCAGAGAAAACCGTTATGGGATACATTTTTTTGTTAAAACTAAACCTGTGCTGTTCATTCAATTGATGTTTAATATTCTTTGTAGCCTATCAACTTTTTCTTTATAATAGATTCCATAAAAACTCTGGTTTTGTATCAGGTCCCTGACATTTAGTAAATGGCCTCTTATGTATCAGTGTCCGGCGAAGTTGCATATTTCATTATTTTTTAAAGAAAAATCGAATAAACTTAAATAAAACATATGATATTTGAGATACTTTGTATTAATTCTTTAAGTAAAGTATATATTTTGGAAAATTTCAAATAAAAACAAACAATTTAATAATCAAGCATCTTTCTTTTAAAGTATTTCTTATATTGAGTTACATAATTCATAAGTTGCAACACGTGGCCCTCACTTCTTTTCTTGTTGGGTCTCACATATCTTGCAAAAAAGATTCTTATCAGATGCTTTCTCATAGCTCAGAGGATATAGAGAACAACATTTTATATGACACCATCTCGGGCAATTGTTGCAGCCAATATTTTTTTGGTCATCCTCCTGTGTGTCGCTTATTAGAATGTTGTCACATTCCTGATACTTAATTGTTTTTAATGTGTTTCCACGTTCGTTTTGTTTTCTTTTTCCTTTCAAGTATCGATGCGTCCTTCGATTTTCTGTTTTTGATACGATCTTCTTTTCTTTTATCTCATTGTCTGACCTTTTCTATTTTTCCTCTACTTTTAACTTACATATATTTATCCAAGCTTGAGATGATATCGCACTATGTGCTCTAGTAGCTTTTGAAATATTAAACCCCATCTTTAAACGGTCCGGAAAAAATATAAGTTTCGATAGGTGTGGGAAGTCTGGCGAGCACGATCTACCAAATTAAGATAAACAGAATCTGCTTGTGAATGCTTCGAATCTGCTTCGAATCGATTTGAAGTACCTGAATGGAGCAATAGGAAAAATTTGATTGAAATTGATATTGATGTCAGAAGTTACATGGTGTGATTAGTCTACTAGACGAAGTGCTGAGAATCTCTAAAGTAACAGACACTGGCTCTGTAGCTAAATATTCCTTATTAGTTTTTGCAACATACGTATTATCTATGGCTGCATCAATACCAGAAAAATCCAGCTTCTTGGTTCGCAGCTCAAAACTCAGTTTGTGATAATCTTTGGAAATCTACTTTGAACAATCAATTTAATTTGAATTTCATATTATTATATACAAAAAATACCTCTTGTATTCGTTCAAATTACCAAAGTTGAAAAATTTACTAAAATATGACCAATGAATCCTGTTGCGAACTATATGTCTTTTCATCGATCGATCTCTGATACCAAACTTATCCTGGCGAATCTAAATAAGCCGGTAATGGCACCAATGCCGAAAATCAAAATTTACAGAAATTTTACATTTTTCCATCATGCCCAAAACACCCGAAACAAACATTCAAAGACAATCAGTCTAAGTACGAGTACTCAAATACAACCTTTTTCTAAGCACAATATCATATCAGCAAGGGCTACTTAGTCGCAAACATCAAATACTCACAAGTACGCTAGTATTAAATACTCGCAAGTACGAAATACTAGCAAGCACGAAATACTCGCAAGTACGAAAATATTTGCAAGGGTGAAAATACTCGAGAGTACGAAAATAATCGTAAGTACGAAAATACTTGCAAGTACGAAACTACTCACAACTACGAAAATGCTAGGTGCAAAAATACTTACATGTACGAAAATACTTGCAAGTACGAAAATACTCGCAAGTACGAAAATACTCGCAATTACGAAAATACTTGCTAGTACGAAATTGCTCACAAGTACGAAAATACTTGCAAGTACGAAAATACTTGCAAGTACGAAAATCCTCGCAAGTACGAAAATACTAGATACAAAAATACTTCCAAGTACAAAATACTCGTGAATTTGAAAGTATGAAATACGAGCATGAAAACACTTGCAAGTATGAAATACGAGTACATATTAATGTTAGGATACTGTTATTAATGATTGAAATAAATCAAATGGAGGAAATTTATTGGGTAAATTCTTGATTACATGTATAGTTTACAAAAATACACGAACTTAGTATTTTTGAATTTCGTACTAGGTACTGGCTGTTCCAAAAAATACCTGTCCAGTATATACACTTCATGATTATACGAGACATCCTCAGTGAGGAGATTCCGTTATAAATGGAAATGGTAGGGTGCTACTCGATTGACTATATCAAAGTAATCCTCCTATTCCATTGCAAGTGGTTGCTCTGAACTCGCCGACCTGCCCAATTAGTAGCGCAATCATAATTTTTTTTCTGCTGGCAGATGATCTGCTCAGCAGTGTTGATCTGCTCATCATTTTACTGTGCGGCCTGAAATTCACTTTCGCTCCTATTTCAGCCTCAAGAAGAAACCCTAAAGGACTTTATGGTCTTTCAAAACAACCGATTGGGGCACTTTTGAATGCGACCTAGATAAATTGGTGAGGAATTTTAATGTGTGTGTGACGGGAAATTTGTCAAACCGTCAATTCGATGATCTGTTAGATTGCGTCAACGACACCATAAGCTCTACTGTTAACCGAAATTCCAATTTGATTAAACTTGATAAGTATCAAGGTCACGGGCTACCGCCGGATATTGTTAAGCATATCGGATAACGGAAGCACTCGTAAATCTAATGAGCCATTTATGCGTCCGTCGGAGATATGTAGCAGGGCAACGCCGGCTCATGAACATGATATTCAACTATGTTAACCTTTCGGCGAATACGAGGGGATAGTTGAGACCTGGATTAAATATAGGTCTAAGTAAGCTAAACTAGTAGGCATAAGCTAGATTTAGTTTAGTAAATTAAGTTAGATTTTAAGAATAAAATAGCTAAGTCAACTCTGGTCATGTACATTCTGGGTAATATTCTATAAGTTTAAGCCAAAAATATATAAACGATAAAAAAAAATTAGCATCCGAAAAGAGCCAGCAGTTCAAAATGGTGTAGCCACTGGATATCACATTTTTCATGCTAAATACTCCTTATTTTAATTAATGTACACATATATGTACAATTTAAAATTAATTAAATTCATTATTATTATTATTGATGTTGGTAGAGAGTTACAATAAAGTGAAACCGATAATTATGAAGGTGAAATCTCGGTAAACCGGTGGACAATAAACGACTTGCTATACGCAGTGAGTTCAGTGGATACCAAATTGCAAATTCAATCAATATTTGTTGAAATTATCAAACATAACCATAAAAATGTTATAAGCTAGACAAGCTTATCGTACATATTTAAAATGCGTGAATTTATCGTTTCTAATAAATCAAAACTGGCCACAAAAATCTAATAGAATTTGTAATATTCATTGTGCTTTTTGTGTTTCTTATCTTCAAAAAACGAAAGATTCTATTGGATAGTGTGTTAGATGCTGTTGAATCGGTTAGACAATCAATAAACTTCGAGTTCTTTTGTACACTGACCACGCATGTTTCGAGTGACTAAAAAATATTTTGCAGTGCGTTACCAAACGTTAGGTAATGTTCAAATCCAGAAATTTACGAAACAGTTTAACTGTGTTTGTTTTGATTGATAAATGCTAACAAAAGCGACCATAAGTTTTTGTACAGCTCTTCTCCTTTGATAAATATTTAACTGCTAAGGATAGTTCGAGGTTCCAAACGTTATCAAGTGGAAAATAAACTCAAAAATTATTAAAGTAAAAAAAACAAAAACAACGGTTTTGACTATACAGATCAAACATTGTAATAGAACTTTTAAACTTCTCTATTCGTGTACGCCAAGGAAAAAGAACAAGCAAAATAAAGTTTTTTTTACCGATCTGCTTTATTTTTCTGGTTCGAAATTAAACTTCACCTATCAAGGTTTTGTATTGCCTTATCATTTTTGTTTCGAATTTATCTCCGCTCTCTTGATAACCAACTATACTTTTTCAAATGTTTCGAAACATCAAAAATCCAAATCAAAGCATAGCGTGCAGCAAATATCGCTTTAAATTTTGCACGAATATACATAAATACCTTTCAAATTTTGAAGTGTATCGAGCAATACGATTTTTCACCATAAACTGCAAACATCATATTCAAGCGTAACCTCTACGCATCTTAAAAAATCATCATTAATAATTTCTACCTACCGCTTAGAGTCACGAAATGCTTACTGCTATAATTTTTTTTGCAAGAAAACCTATTTTTTCCAAAGCTGATTTCAACTGTTTCCGTGATTTTTGTCGATTACCGCATTCAATATCTAAACTTTGTAAAGCATAAGCATGAGATTTACAAAAATTTCCAATTTTTTTATGTTGTTTCATGTTTTTTTTTGGCTCTACTCCATCGAATCACAAGCTGAGGCTCTGAAGTTGCAATAAAATTATCTTCGAGCAAGCATTGCTGAAAGGAAAATTCAAAACTCTCACCAAATCTCTTTTTTCCTTCTCCATTAAGAAGTTGAACCTAAAAATCAGCAAAAGTGATTCTTATCGACTTGTTTGTGTGTTTTTGACGAAAAGAAAATATCAGTCGAATGTGACCACAGACAGACAAGTCACGAAAACTTATAACGATATCACCACCAACTTTCACCCAGCACAGCCCTAGACGTGCCCAGCAAGTATGACCTAACGAAAATAAGTTAAAAAGACATTAAACTTTGCCTGTACGTTCTTAGTCAGCAATGTACCTAACTCTTTTAGGCTTTGAGAACCTACACTGACGCGCCGTACAATCGCATATATGGACGAATATGTAGACGTTCTCATATGTTATCATGCCCATACGACCTGAGTAAACTATTCAACGTACCTGTATGAACGTTAAACTACGTTTGCAGAAGCCAGAGAGGGAAATAAGAGAGAAAGAAACCCTCTAACATAATTTGTGTGCTCCATAAACACAGAAAAAATTGAATTATGTTCCAATAAAGAGTCGACAAGGTGAATAATATTGGATGCGCTGAACGAAAAATTATCGTAGCCTATTATTAAATATATTCGCATGCGAGCAGAATGTACGCTTCGGGATATTTGATTCTCAAGCGAAGAACACAAAAATACACAGAATATATTCCGATGAATTATCGATTGGGACATAATCGAATTTATTAAGTAAAATAATTCATCATCTTGGTAGCAGATGGTGACAACATTTCGAACAAGAAGGATGTCCCGTTTTCATCCATTAATGTTATTTATTTTATCTAATCAATTTAAATACTTGGATTCTCGGTTCAAAGAACTTGCATACATACGAAAAACAAATCAAGTTTTCAAATGTGCATGACAAGACCGACATTTTTTAGATGAAATAACGGCACGTGCTTTTTATCATAAGTCATGGTAATAGCGTGGTCTTCGTTCAAAAAGAATGCTTTCTTGGAAAATAAAGAATTAATGGATTTACGTAAATGATTTAAATATGCAGACTTTTACCGGGAATCAGATTCAGATTGACAGTAATTTCCAATGACGCTTACATGCCAGGCAAATTCAATACGCTGGTCCACAGTGAAATCCAATTGATTTTATACGATTACTGGAAAACAACATGGCATGCACGCTTACGAGGGGCATTCAAATATGTATAAAGGAGACTTTATTTTTTAATAAAAATGTGTTCAAAGAAAAGACATAATACAGGTATGGTATTTTTCCACATAGCCCCCTAATAACTCAACCAATTTTTCCCATATTTTGGGTAAAATTTGTAGTCCTCTGCTGCTGTAGGATTGATTCCGCAGAAAATTGCACAAGAAATTTTCGACTTTTTGGTCATCTTGAAAATGTTGGCCCCAACGTGACAGTTCTTGAGCGGACCAAACAAGTAGAAACCACAAGGTGATAGATCGGGGCTGTACGGAGGATGCTCTAAGGCTGTCCAGTGTATTTCTGCTGGTTTGGCTATTAGTGCAGCTGTGTGGGGACGGGCGTTATCGTGAAGAAGAATGACGTCACGGATGGGTTTTCCTCGGCTTTTGTTTCGGTAGACAGTAGTGTACGTTAAATATCGATAGTTTGAAGTTTCGATAATTACGATATTTTTTTTAAACTATCGATAGACTATCAATATTATATATTTGTTTGAAAAATAAGCAGAAACGCTCAGTATTAAAAAAATTATTTAAAATAATTGAATTCAAATACAAAAATATAGAAACACAAAATAATACAGTTTCATTCATTCCCGAAATGCTGAACATTTTGATTTAGAAAAAGCAATTCGTTGAGACGCTTTGGCTTTAAGCGGTTTCTGCGATCGCTGTGAATTATATCAGCTTTCGAAAGAATTCGTTCACTTGGAACAGAAGACGCAGGTATACACAGATGCTTCAAAGCAAACATTTTCATTGCCTCAGTATTCGAATCAAACCAGTAGTCGATGGGATATTTATCATTTCCAATGGGAGGTTTCTCCAGGTATTGGCGAATGTCTATTATTGCATCACTAACTGTGCAGCTATAAGCTTTGCTTTTCACTAGAACTCCAGGTAGAAATAGTAACTCCTTCGATTTTTTTCCTTTCAACTCTTTCTTAGTAGAGTTTCTTCAGTTTCAGTAGTTGAGTTACTTGTTGATGCTATAACCGTACATTTATAAGTACCCTGAGCTGACTCCGACTTTTGTTTCATCAGAAAAGAAGTATATTCTCTTTGGAGAGATTGCGCAGCTATATTTCCATCGTCTTCACTTCTAAACCCCTGTTTTTTTAATCTTGGATCCAGAATAGTGGCTAACATAATAGGGATCTTTTTCTCAAACGGTATTAATCGTTCCCGCACTGACTTGCGTAGAGCATTATAAATATTCTTTCCGGCAGTGCTTTTTATATTAATTTTCATTTTCAACAATTGCAGAGTCAATCCTCGTAGCAACGGAAATATATAAGAAAGAGTAACGTAATTTGCGCCAGAAATTGTTGTCGTAGCCACATCAAATGGTTCCAATAGCTGAATAATGTCCTGCACCACATTTAAATCTTCAGCGAGTAACGTTGCAGGTGCCTTTTCACATTCAGCTAATGCCAATGGCAACTCTTGTCTAATATCATAGATACGTTATGGCGTATGTGCTATTCCAACGTGTAGGGCACTGCTGAATCAACTTCAGTTCAGGTTTGTTGAGCTGTCGCTGTACAACTATCAGTCTACCTGACGCAACTGAACTAGAGTGAAAATAAGCAGCAATATCTTTGCACTTTTTCATGATAAAGTGAAAATCAGGCAAGTTATGAATATCAGACACAGTCAAATTCAAAGTGTGCGCGAAGCATGGAATATAATTAAATTGAAGAAGTTGAGCAGTCTTTGCCATGAAAGCAGCATTATCAGTGGCGATCGCATTTATTTTCGATCGAATTTTCCATTCGTTTAGTGTAGTATTTATTGCCTAAACAAGATATAATAAGATAAGTACTTTCTATCTAACACAAACAATCCACTTGATGAATTCTGTGAACATTTTCGAGTTAAAATAGAAGTAAAATAAAAATGTAATTTACTTCTGCCATTGCTTCAGATGTGTGTCTTCCTTCTATATTAGTTGCCGTTAATAAGGCAGAAATCAATTTTCCTCTATGAAAAAAATGAGATGTTATTGCCAGTATGCCTTCGTTATTTGGATTTGTCCACATATCTGTTGTTAACGAAATATGTTGAACCCGCAGTTTAACGTCTTCGAAGTATTTCGGTAGCAAGGATGTTTTCAATGTTGTGATGTCAGGAATTGAATATTTTTCGTCCAAAGCAGCCACGAAATCGCGAAAGCCTTCATGTTCTCCTTTTCGCAAAGGCTCCATATCTAAAACAACCATCCGCACGTATAGATCATCTAAATATTTTTTCCGAGCAGATTCATCTGCGTAGAATCGTGCTCTTTCAAAATAACTTTTGATTTTTTTTCTGGATTTCGTCGTACTACTAGGACCAGCAGTTTCTTCTATTGGTTCACCACAAAATATTTGCCACTGTGATTTGTGTTTCCGTTTCAAATGATCTGATAAATTTGTCGTGTTGTTACATGTTTCATATTGATTGCTGCAAATATTACACTTAGCAAAATCACTATTTGGAATTTTTTGGATATATTCCCACACACGCGATCTTTTACTCATTTTATTTAAAAAAAAGTACGTTAAGACAATGCACAATAGTCAACGATAAGAGTGAAGAGAAGATTGCAAGTACCAGTTACACACGTAACATGTAAAAATGTATGGCGACGGCTTCTAGATATTCCCCAAAATAGAAATCAGAGAAGCTTTGCAATTCCGAGATATTCCAGTGAAATGATATTAGCCGAACTGCTGTCATACTTCTAATACAATTTTGATTCGTATGAACTTTTTTGAAATTATTCTATTTCTTGAATTTAGTCTTTTAGTTTGCTGTGCGCCATCAACTTATTGAATTTAATAGTAAATAAGAAATCACAATATTTCGTGCATATAAATATTTTTTAAAATTTATTTCTTTTCTCAATTTTCTACGCTTATTATTTTCAGGTTTAATTAGTTTCAGTTTAATTTTACATTTGTTTTTTCTTCATGCAATTTCTTTTACAAAAACTGCTAATTGACGAAACTAACAAAAAGTACGAATTGCTGAATGTGCTTTTTCTCCAAACAGATAACTTTAATCTTCTTTTTCTGCTTTAAATACAAACCGATTTGAGAACTGAAAGTGGCATTACTGATGCGTTGGATTATATTGCATTGACTTTTCTCTATTCTAAAAAGACAAATCAGACTAGCGGTTTCCTATTTTTGGTTTTTGTTGTTTTATAAGAACAAGTAAAGGAAATATTATGAATGGAGAAAAATGAAGCATATATGAAATACTCACCGTAGAAGGGATGATATCAAAATACCAAGATAAGCATTTCTTCAGATCTTCAAAAACTATCGATTGTAAAAAAAACATCGAGGTTTTCGATAGTCCTGAACTATCGATAGTATCGATAGCACTATCGATGTTTAACGTACACTAGTAGATAGCTTTAACTTGATATTAAAGTTGGCAATAGTATGCAGCATTGATAATTATTTAATCATAACAAAAATCAACCAACAAAACACAACCGGAACCGCTAGAAATACTAATGTTGGATGAACAAGAAAAAAATCGTGCAAATTTTGAGCGCATATTCTGCCACACGTGCTCCAACCCGTTTTGAGTGCAAAATCACTTTGATTTTAACAATGCATTTAAACTCATAGTGAGGAAAGGATTTCAGAACTACCACTTGCATGAATTTCAAGATTTAGGAAAGCTAAACACTGCAAAATTTTGAAAGCAGCATAACATAATATAAGCAAGGAAAATGTTTAGTGCTTGCAACACTTTACCAGCACTGCAACTAAAAGTCTCCCACAATTGCCTCACGTCAAAATCAAATTACTCTATCAATCTCGATTTAATCCGATGATTTCGTCAAAAGTTACAGGGATAGAAAGATGTTTTGGATCAAAAAGCCAAAGATGTTTAGGACCGAAAAATTTAAACATTGGTAACTTATTTTCATTGTAAATGTTCACAATATGAAAACTTAATGTAAGCATTTATTGATATGAAAATAGCAAACACGACTCGCGCTGGCAGCCTTTTGCAAGCATCAAAGCCAAAAATATATCTCACCTGCTGTACATTTAAATCAACCTACTCTGCGAATTTCGTTTTGATCCAAAGCTTGCATTGGAAGTTATAGGGATGCAAAGAAATTAGGGTTACCAGTCGCAAAAGTTTTCAAATTTTCAAAAACTTAATATTTGGTGTTTATTGTCACTCAAAGATCATTGCGGTTTAAAAATTGTACGATAAAATCGCTTAATAAAGATATTGCAAGTAAATACAAAACCAACAATAGCTGGCAACCCTATCATGGCTTTTTAACCAGATTCCTTCTTTATTAAATGCCATTTATCATATGAAATTCGTTTTGATTTCATGACTGCACTAAAAGTTATAGGGAAAAAAGCTTTAATTTCCTGAGCAAATTTTCAAAACTTTAGATACCAAAACTACCATAGCTGGTAGCACTAACCGAATATTTCAACCAAATATCTACCAATCACGGGTTAAAGTAAGGTTCAGCTACTGTGTGAATTTCAACTGAATCAGAATGCATATGGCAAAAAGCAGTTTTTTTTCTTTAAAATTTTTCAAGATGGCACCACTGGCACAGAGTTGCCGGCATTCCCGAATCACTTCTATCAGGCTTGGTCCTACTCAATATCAATACATTCTGTGAATTTCAACTGTATCTGATAATTGAGTCGTGAGTTCTCGTGAACAGAAGTTTTTGATGCAATATTTCTTTGTCCAATCCTGATTTGCAGGCCGAATTGTTCGCAGAAACATTTCAGTCGCAATTAAATGCTGTTCCGCCCAACTTCTCTGCTTCTAATAGCCAAAATGTACACGAGGAAGAAGTTAATTCGTTTCTCAATAGTCACAACGTGCCGCTGGTCACATTTTCATCCGAAAAGCCATCGGATGATCCGCAACTCACAAGTGACAAATTTCACTTTGTCAAAAGTTAATAAAGGTGCACTTGTTAGGCGGTATAAGAAGTAAAAAGTCATCTGCGCATGATGGAGTGTCTAGCTTTATTGATAAACATCTTCTTATCTCCATGCTCAGATTACTTTCCATAATTTTCAATAATGCCTTGAACAACGGCTACTTTTCCGACACATAGAAAGTTGCTTAGATTGTTCCCATTCACAAAAAAAAGCAAAAATAATGAGGCCAGCGATTTCCGTCCGATCTCTCTACTTCCTGATTTGGGAAAGCTCTTTGAGAAGATTTGGTTGGAAATTAATTTCCACCCTTTATACACCATTTTCACTGCTGACCTCCCTCGTCCAGCGGGCAATCCTCAAGTTAAAGTCCTATAATATGCAGAAGACACGCTCTTATTCGCGTCGAACCAAGACCCGGTACAAGCTGCGAAGAGCCTTAAAGATTACTTAGTTAACCTTAGATTTTATTTTGATGAAGGGGGCGTAAAGCTAAATAATAGCAAAACACAGCTGACTGTATTCAGGAACCCTTCCAAGTATCGGGGACTATAAACTATCCACAAAAAGGCAAAAAAGGCGCTGTCTTTTTCGGAACTTCTAGATCACTCCTAGCCCTACATTGCGCTACCTTGGAGTTGAAATGCATGAATTCTTGAAATTTAACCTCTATGTTCGACAAAGAATTAAAGGAGCCAGGTCCGCATTTAAGCGCATCAGACATATTTTCGCCAAAAAGATAGGCATGACGACAAAGGCTAAATCCATTTGCTATAAAACCCTCATTCGGCTAATCCTGATACACGCATCCCCATCCTGGATTACTTGTTCTAAACCTGCCATTGCAGAGGCGGAGATGTTCGAACGAAAAATACTGCATTTCTGCACTGGCAGTTTTTACAACCCGGTAACTAAAAAGTGGCCGAGGAACTCTCTCCTATATCAGGAGACAGAACTTAAGCCGCATAGGGGCCGGTTTGCAGAACTGATGGCAAGGTTTTACGCACAGAGAGATGGATATGAAAGCGGACTGATCCGGGGTATCGGACGCACGAGTGACACTAATGAGCCATTTATGCGTCCGGCGGAGATAGCAGGACAGCGGCGGCTCATGGACATGCTGTTCAATTATGTTGGCATTTAGCCGAATCGGAGAAGTTAATTAAGACCTAGGTTAAGTTTAGGTCTCAGTAAGCTAAGCTAATTGTAGATACACTAAAGCTAGATTTAGTTTAATAAATTAAGTTCGGATTTAAGTATTATATAGCTAAGTCAACATCAGGTATTGTACAGGGTGAGCCATGAATTTGTTTACATTTGAGTTTGATTTTCCGCGCAAACGCAAGAGGCGCGGGGAGGGGTCTAACGGCTAGCTCAATGTTTGGAAATTTAGTCGACATGGATCGGTTTACGGGACCGCAGCATGCCTTTGGCGTAAAGCAATTTTATTTTAACAATGGTTCGCTCATCACTGTGCTGCATTTATTTCGCGTTAAATATCATTTACACGACCAAAATGAGTGTCCAAGCTCCATTTTAATAAAAAAGTAGGTGAAAATATTTCAAGAGACGGGATCGACGCTAAATGTGAAGCAAACCGGTGGTCCACGGACTTCACGGAGTGAAGAGAACGAGCAGCGAGTATCGGCTTCGGTACGGCGCGATCCGGATTTATCGACGCACAAACGCTCGGCTGAATTGGGCATATCTCGCACATATTTACGCCGCATTTTAAAATCAGATTTAAAATTACATTTGTACAAGATCCAGTTAGTCCAAGAATTAAAGCCCAATGATTTGATTTTACGCAAATCGTATGCTGAAACAATGTTTGATCGCTTCCGTAGCTTTGACAACCTCTTGTTCTCTGACGAAGCCGACTTCCATCTCAATGGACACGTCAATAAACAAAACAGTAGATATTGGAGCAGCGAGAATCCCAGAGCTAAACATCAAAGGCCTCTTCATTCATCAAAGGAGACTTTATGGGCAGCAATTTCAGCTGCAAGAATCATTGGACCTTATTTTTTTTAGGATTATCGAGGCCGTCCGATTACCGTAAACTCCAGCGAGTATTTGAAACTGTTGAGAGAATTTGTGACACCACGGCTATAAGAATTTGCTGGCTACAATCGGCAGACGTGGTTTCAGCAAGATGGAGCCACCTGCCATACATCTAACGAATCCATACGGTCATCAAAGAAATGTTCCCAGAAAGGCTCATTTCCCGAACAGGCGACATTCCTTGGCCACCTAGGAGTCCTGACCTAACGCCAGCAGATTTTTTTCTCTGGGGCTATCTAAAACATCGTGTCTATACCCACAAACCAAGGACACTGCTCCAATTAAAGACGAAAATAAGAGAGGAAATGTGAGGCAATACCACGATCTTTACTGCGGCGAGTACTCGAAAATTTTCGTGCTCGTTTAGAGGAATGCCGAAGTCGCGATGGTGGGCATTTAAATGATATTATTTTTTAAAAGTAATTTCCAGTGTATAAGCTATCTTCTAAATAAATAATTTTTTATGTAAATCTAATAGTTTTTTTTTAAAGATTTTTTAAAATGTTAACTAATTCCTGACCCACCCCGTACTTGTGGGCAATATTTTATAAGTGTACAACGAAAAATAAAGGAACGGGAAAAAAATATAATCATAATCCAAAAAGAGCCAGCAGGTCAAAATAGAATAGCCGCTAATTATAAGATCTTTCATGTGGAATTCCCTATAAGTTAAGTAATATATGCACTATTTAATGAATAAAATTATTATTATTATTGATATTATTATTATTATTATTATTATAGGGCAGAATTCGTAAGATAGTATTCACTTGAAATAGATGGTCATTTTCCGGTTGCGCGGGCACACCCTCTACAAAAGCTTATTTTGAATTCTTTAATTTGAATTGAAGCTTCCCAAAAATCTAATGATAATCATAATTGAGACTTTATCAACTCAAAATATGGCGCTCATTACCTTTAAATAAGCCAACCAGAATAACCGGGATCATGAAATAGGATCTTAATTCATCTTTAATTGTTTAGTGTACGAATAAACATGAATCTTAAATCTGAAAATCTCATATCTAATCTCATTCCCAACAACCCATAGCATGATTCGAATTAAAACTAAATGAACTTTCTCGCATTTAATGAAGAAACTGCCACTGTTTCATTGAATCAATACAAGTTCAATTAACAACCTCAACTTAAATTTTATCTTCGATATTGCCAAAATTGACGAACAAAATCAATCGATTTGCTGCGTTATTTAACGACAGGAAATTACGATCTTACCCACTTGGCGCACAGTTGCCGCAATTACGATAATTAATTACGTATAATTCGAACTATTTCTACCACGTACTACGCAGCAGCAGTAGCTTAATAAAAGCAGTTACAGTAGCGACGGCGATGACTTTTACGGCAACAGCGGCACAAGCAAGTAGGTACTTGAATCATTTCACCAAATATGGAATATCTGGTCTACTTTTAGATCATAATAAATTTTATGCACATGCACTCCCGCCGGCAGCAATCCCTTGTTACGCCACCGTATGAGTACTTCGTTTGGCTATTGCGAATAATTATCAAAGCAATGCAGATACCTAAGTATGTATCTAAGTAAGTACTCGTATATATTGCGATCAAAGACCTGTTTGCGTTGTATCAACATAAAAAAACAGTGCCAATGAAAAAAGAGACAGACAAGGGTTGGCCTGCAATGCCTGTTAAACAAAGATTCGCTTTTAAAACAACATCTAGAAAGATGTATGACATCATATCAGTTGCTTACGTTTGTTATTAATACCTTGCAGTGTTTTTGTCGTCAGTGGCGACATAATGTGAGCAATATGCATATTGTGTTTACCAACAAATGCTATTGGTACAGATGCAGAAGGGAGATATAAACATTCTTGTTTTTTTTTTTTGCTATTCAGAAATATTGATTTCAGTAAGAACAAAAACAAAAGTTTGGTACTTTTACTAGTTTTTGGTAAAATAACACAAGAAACTTGATATTGGGTATTTCACGTGCAGCGGACAACGAAAAAAAGTCGAAGCTCTGGATTTTGTTCATATTGTGCATAATGGTACTTCTAGAAGATATGAATGTGGACGCACGAGTTTTTTTTTCTAAGACGTTTAGTTGCCGAGTTATCAGCTTCTGAATAATTTACGAAATCGATGAAAGGCCTTTTTGGAAGCGGATTCTGAGATTCAAAACTAAATCTAAAAAAGATTAAACACACTGATTGGTATAGAAAACCAACCGTTCCTATTAATTTTGAAATTAGATTTGAAATACAAATTTTTCCTCTTATTTGAAACCGGAAGTGGACACTTCAACTCGTGATTTGAATAATTTGGACCAGGTTAATTTTGTTAATTTTTATAAGAAAACAAATCTTAACGTTTACTTATTTAGAATGGGATGGCCAGTAGTTCAGGAGGTAGGTGAATTTCAATACATAAAAGTCGCATGGGGCGTGATACCGGGAGCTTCATTAGGAGCGAGTGTGAAAGCAAAACATTTGTAATAAAACTATAACAGTAGAGTCTCATTAATCCGGATATGGTCTAATCCGGATCCTTCTGTAATCCGGATTGTAAATATTGAAAATTGCCATTGTCCTTTGTAATTCGGACCGAATGCAGTTCCGCTAATCCGGATTGCTTGTTACATTGTGCAATAATCAATAATACAGTGAAATAATACCTCCTACTTTTATGTACGCTTTATTTCATATTTGCCACAATATTGAACTATGGACCTAACACATTTTCGCCATGTATTCGTCTTTTATACCGGGAATTCCCGAATTATATGATTCGCTCATACACCTTACATTAGCTTTTTCTGCGTGCGCTTTATTTCACTTTTGAAAAATGAATAATCCCCGAATAAGAATGAAAAGCAATAAAAGGAAGGTTTTTAGTCAGTTTTTCATTGAAATGGCAACAAAAAGGTCGCATAAAACGTTAACTATTACGGAAAAAGAAAAGATATTCATTCAACTGAACAATGAAACTAATATGGTGCTAGCAGAAAAATATGGTGTCGGTACATCTACAATTTCGGATATAAAGAAAAATAAAGAAAAAAAACTCTAGCGCACCTGAACCGCTAGAAACACTAATGTTCGAAGAACAGTACAAGAATTGTGCAGGTTTTGAGTGCATATTCCACCACATGAGCTGCTTATTACGGGCAAACTGTTTGTATTGCCACATTTTACTTCGGTCTCAAGAATGAATTCTAACTCATATGGTGGAAAGATTTCAGATATTACCACTGGCATGAGTTTCAAAGTTTATGAGAGCAAAACACTTGTTAATTATATTCGTTATCAGTTGCTTGTTTCACAAAATTTTGAAAGCAGCATCTCATATAACATCAATGAAGAAAATGCTCAGTACCTGCAGCACTGTAACTGAAGTTGGTGTTTGGGGCTGCGATCCAAAAAATTTGCAGATCTTAGGGAATGGAAACATTGGTTATTTATTTTCATTGTAAATGTTTCCGGTATGAATACTAACTGTAAGCATTTATTGATACAAAAGTAGCACAACAAAGCCAAGAATAAATCACATCTGCTTCACGTTGTTTAATTACATTCGAAGTTATAGGAGTATAAAGAGATTTAGGGTTACCTGCAGCGAGTTTTTTCAAATAATCGAACGCTTAATATTTGCTATTTATTATCACTACAATATCATTACAAACTGAAAACTCTACGATAAAACCGCACGAATCGGAGAGGATCGCTAAGACCTAGGTTAAGTTTAGGTCTAAGTAGGCTAAGCTAGTTGTATTTAGACTTAAGCTAGATTTAGTTTAGTAAATTAAGTTAGTATTTAAGTACTTTATTGCTAAGTCAACCCCAGGTATTGTACTGTCTGGGTAATAGTTAATAAGTGTAAATCGGAAAATTAATAAATGATAAAAAACAATAAAAATTAAAACCCAATAAGAGCCAGCAGGCCAAAATAGGATAGCCGCTAAATATAAGTTCTTTTAAGTTAAATACCTCTTTAGTTAAGTTATCTATGTACAATTTATTGAATAAAATTTCTAATTAAAAAAAAAATTATTACGATAAAACCGCTTAATAAAGATATTGCAAACAAACACAAAACTAACAATAGCTGACAACCCTATCATGGCTTTTCAACCAAATTTGGCTTGAATAATGTTTATAACAGGTTCCAGTAATTGTATGAAATTCGTATTGATTTCATGACTGCACTGGAAGTTATAGGGCAAAAAGTTGTATTTTCCTGAGCGAATTTTCAAAACCAAAGACACAAAAATTACCATAGCTGGCAGCACCAATCGAATTTTTCAACCAAATTTCTATCAAACAGAGTTTAGAGTAAGGTTCAGCTACTGTGTCAATTTCATGAAAATCTGGTGACTTATTCACATTTCAAAGGGCAAAAAGCAGTTTTTTTTCTTTGTAATTTTTCAAGATGGCACCACTGGCACAGAGTTGCCTATAATTCGAAATCGCTTCTATCAAGCCTGGTCCTACTTGAGTCCAATGCATTCTGTAAATTTCAATTGTATCTGATTATATATTCGGGAGTTCCCGTGAACAGAAGTTTTTGATGCTAAATATATAGGTTAACTGGGAAAGGGTAACCGTTCTTGTCCGACATGAAATTTCCAAAGTTTTACTTTGAACGTGGAGATAAAGCATAAGATTTGTATACAGATTGGTTTTATTGTAAGAAACGGACATTTTTTAGGATATTCGATGGTTTGAATGTTTTCACTTGCATATTTTTATTTTTCAAATTTAAGACACCAAAATTATCATAGCTGGCAGCTCCAACCGAATTTTGCAACCAAATTTCTACCAAACGTGACTTGAAACAAGTTCCAGCTACTGTGTGAATTTCGCTAAAATCGAACGATTCAATCAGAATTTATAGGGCTAAAAGAAGTTATCTTTTTTAGTGATTTTTCAAGGTGGCACCACTGGCACAGAATTGCCCGCATTTCAAAATCACTTCTATCGGACTTGGTCCTATTGAAGACCAATACATTCTGCAAATTTCAATTAATTCTGCTTATCGGATCGTGAGTTTCCATGAACAGAAGTTTTTGATGCTAAAAATATAGGTAAATTGGGCAAGGATTACCAGGCGTGCCCGTTATACCATATCAAATTTTTTTCATTGTTTATGTATATAAAACATAAAATTTTTTATTGAAAAAACGGCATTTTTTCAACAGAGACGATGGTTTGGAGGTTTTCGCTTTCAGTGCCTGTCCCAGCTACAGGGTTGCCAGCACGCTCATTAAGCGCTACACAAATCTACAACTAAATAAAACAAACATGTCCTGAAAATTTCGTAATGATTAAATAGCTCTGTCAAAAGTTATCGCAATTTAAAAATTTTCAAGTTTTCCCGTTCTCTTTTTAGGGGTTAAAAAATTCCAAAACATTATCTGATTCACATGTAAAACACGTTCAAAATTTATTTCGTCAACTTTAGTTTTGCAAAAATTATTTGTGTACGGAATAACAGGTATATTAAAAATATCACTAAAATGGCCGCCGGCGCCAAAGGGTTAAATATTATTAACTTTTTGTGAGACCTGGCACTATTCTGCATATACACCAATGTGTCCTAAAAATTTCAATTCAAGCGGATGGCGCGTTCCTGAGATTTTATCACTGACATTTTTTGATGATATATATATATATATATATATATATATATATATATATATATACATATATATATATATATATATATATATATATATATATATATCTATATATATATATATATATCTATATATATATATATATATATATATATATATATATATATATATATATATATATATATATATATATATGTATATATATATATATATATAGAAATATGAATTTTTGGCCAAAGTGATTTTAATACTAATGTTCTTCTTCGAACATTAGTAATAAGCAATCGTCAAAATCGGAATTTTGTGAATGGCACCCCTTCGTCGAAGAAGTTGACGAAGACGCGCCAAAAGTTGAACATGAAGACGCATACAGACCTGCATACCATGGGCGGAGGAAAATGCAGTTGAATTGGAGAATTTGGCCATTCTTAGAACGCTACGGCAGTGGGCAATGGAGGCTAAGCAAGGGTGCATTCGCCAAACAAAAGTTACCGATTTTTATAAATAAATTTTTAGTTGATGGATGTTCCATTACTTTATACTAAGCTCTAGCGTTTATGTTGAATGAATTACATGGTTTTTCTTGGATATACTTTTACTATTTATTAAAATAAATAAAAATAAATAAATAGCTTTTGTCAATGTTTTTATTTAATAATTTTGATATGCCTTTGGTAATCCGGCTCCCCGCATAATCCGGATTGGGCCGGTTTTAATTGATTCGGATTAGTGAGAGTACACTGTATATATCACTTGTATTATTTATATATAGAAGATAAAATATTACAAATTGCTAATGCTGATTTGTTTAATGAACAAAAGCTACTTGTGTGTAGACAAAAGAATTTATTTCAAAATTTTTACAGTTTTACTCTCGTTTCTTAAACTAATTCCTTTTTAATTACTGGAGATGCTACTAAGATCAGTTTTTTTCCCGCAACTTCCACATACGTACACATCAGATGTATATCTCCACTTTTATGCGAGTATTCTTGGAATTTGTCTTAGGTCCTTACTCTACCGATCAAATTTCAAATCGAAAGGATTGAAACATCGATAGCCGTACGGAGACATAATTCACACCATTAAGACTATTTAGCTTATCAACTAAAGTAATAGTCACTGCAGACGCTAAACAATAACTCCAAAAATAACGGAAAATTCGCAATGGCTTGGCGTAATTTATATTATATAGGCGTAATATATATCAAATAGGTTTTTATGGGAAAATAAAACCTTTTTCAACTAAGAGATGGAGCTACTAATCGCTTTTGGATATCATTACTAATGTTCGAAGAAGAACATTAGTATTAAAATCACTTTGGCCAAAAATTCATATTTCTATATATATATATATATATATATATATATATATATATATATATATATATATATATATATATATATATATATATATATATATATATATATATATATATATATATATATATATATATATATCTATATATATATATATATATATATATATATATATATACATATATATATATATATATATATATATATATATATATATACATATATCATCAAAAAATTTCAGTGAAAAAATCTCAGGAACGCGCCATCCGATTGAGCTGAAATTTTCAGGACACATTATTGTATATGCAGAATAGTGCCAGGTCTCAGAAAAAGTTAAAAATCTTTAACCCTTTGGCGCCGGCGGCCATTTTAGTGATTTTTTTAATATACCTATTATTCCGTACACAAATAATTTTTGCAAAAATAAAGGTGACGACATAAATTTCGAACAAGTTTAACATGTGAATCGGATAACGAATTGGAATTTTTTAACCCCATGTGTGCGCTGGGTGCCTAAAAAGAGAACGGGAAAATTTGAAAATTTTTAAATTGCGATAACTTTTGACAGAGCTATTCAATCATTACGAAATTTTCAGGACATGTTTATTTTATTTAGTTTTAGATAAATGTACGCTTTGATGAGCGTGCTGGCAACCCTGTAGCTAGGGCAGGCACTGAAAGTCAAAACCTCCAAATCATCGTCTCTCTTGAAAAAATGTTGTTTCTTAAAAAAAAGCCACTCATATGTAAATTTTGTGCTTTGTTTACATAAACAAAAAAAAAATTTGATATGGTATAACGGGCACGCCTGGTAACCCTTGCCCAAGTTACCTATATTTTTAGCATCAAAAACTTCTGTTCACGGAAACTCACGATCCGATGAACAGAATTAATTGAAATTTGCAGAATGTATTGGTCTTAAATAGGACCAGGTTTGATAGAAGTGATTTTGAAATGCGGGTGATTCTGTGCCAGTGGTGCCATCTTAAAAAATCACTAAAAAAGATAACTACTTTTGGCCCTATAAGTTCTGATTGAATCGTTCGATTTTGACGAAATTCGCACCGTAGCTGCACCTTACTTTACACCACGTTTAGTAGAAAAATTCGGTTGGAGCTGCCAGCTATAATAATTTTGGTGTCTTAAATTTGAAAAAATAAAAATTTGGAAGTGAAAACATTCAAACCATCGAATATCCTAAAAAATGTCCGTTTCTACAATAAAACCAATCTGTATACAAATCTTATGCTCAATCTACACAGTCAAAGTAAAACTTTAGAAATTTAATGTCGGACAAGAACGGTAACCCTCTCTCAGTTAACCTATATTTTTAGCTTCAAAAACTTCTGTTCACGGGAACTCACGAATCAATAATCAGATAGAATTGAAATTTACAGAATGCATTGGACTTAAGTAGGGCCAGGTCTGATAGAAGCGATTTTGAATTGTAGGCAACTCTGTTCCAGTGGTGCCATCTTGAAAAATTACAAAAAAAAAAATGCTTTTTGCCCTATGAAATGTGAATAAGTTACCAGATTTTTATGAAATTGACATAGTAGCTGCACCCTACTCTAAACTTTGTTTGATAGAAATTCGGTTGAAAAATTCGATTGGTGCTGCCAGCTATGGTAATTTTTGTGTCTTTGGTTTTGAAAATTCGCTCAGGAAAATACAACTTTTTGCCCTATAACTTCCAGTGCAGTCATGAAATCAATACGAATTTCATACAATTACTGGAACCTGTTATAAACATTATTCAAGCCAAATTTGGTTGAAAAGCCATGATAGGGTTGCCAGCTATTGTTGGTTTTGTGTTTGTTTGCAATATCTTTATTAAGCGGTTTTATCGTAGAATTTTCAATTGGTTATGATATTGTAGTGACAATAAACAGCAAATATTAAGCTTTCGATTATTTGAAAAAACTTGCTGCAGGTAACCCTAAATTTCTTTATACTCCTATAACTTCAAATGTTATATAGCAACGTGAAGCAGATGTTATATATTCTTGGCTTTGATACCGGCGAAAGGTTGCCAGCACGAGTCGGTTGTGCTACCTTTGTATCAATAAATGCTTACAGTTAGTACTCACACCGGAAACATTTACAATGAAAATAAATAACCGATGTTTCAATTCCCAAAGTTCTGCAAATTTTTCGGATCGCAGCCCCAAACTCCAACTTCAGTTACAGTGCTGCAGGCACTGAGCATTTTCTTCATTGATATTATATGAGATGCTGCTTTCAAAATTTTGTGATATAAGCAACTGATAACGAATATAATTAACCCGTGTTTTGCTCTCATAAACGTTGAAATTCATGCCAGTGGTAATATCTGAAACCTTCTACCATATGAGTTATAATGCATTCTTGAGACAAAAGTAAAACGTGGCATTTGAAACAATTTGGCCGTAATAAGCAGCGCATGTGGTGGAATATGCACTCAAAACCTGCACGATTCTTCTACTGTTCTTCGAACATTAGTGTTTCTAGCGGTTCAGGTGCGCTAGAGTTTTTTTTGTTTTTGAACCAACTAGCTATCCTAATCAAACTCCCGGTACCGCGCCCCATGCGACTTTTATGTATGCACCAACCTCATTCTACCACATTCTAAAATTTTTATCATTAAACAAGTACACTTTAAGCTTTATTTTGTTATAAAAATTAACAAAATTAACCTGGCCAAAATTATGCAAATCACGAGTTGAAGTGTGCACTTCCGGTTTCAACAAGGAAAAACAAATTGTATTTCAAATCTAATTTCAAAATTGAAAAGAACGGTCAATTTTCTAACTAATCAGTACGTTTAATGTTTTTTAGATTTTGTTTTGAATCTCAGAATCCGCTTCCAAAAAGACCTTTCATCGATTTCGTTAATTATTCAAAAACCCATAACTCGGCAGCTAAACGTCTTAGAAACAAAAAAAAAAAATTTAGCGCATCAGAACCGCTAGAAAACTAATTTTCGAAGAAGCTATCTTTGAGGGATTTAAAAATGTTTGAAGACGTTGTACACTTCTTTATAGTTTCATATACACGATTTCTTACTCAAGGGAGCAAATACCATTTTCTGGCAGCGTTTCCTATAACACAAATCATGAAAATGTTCAGTGCTGGCAACATTTGTTCAACACAGCAGCAATAAGTCTACCATAACATGCTCGTGCTTAATCAACCTATCCTTTGAAATTCGTTTTCATTCAAGGATGTCATCGAAAGTTTCAGCGATTAAACTATGTCTGGGTTTGCCATCCGAAAAATTTCCAAAACTCGGAAAATTTAAATATCGGTTGCTTATTTTACTGTAAATTCTTTGCTGATGAATACAAAATGAAAGCATCTGTTGGTGCAATATTTACGAAATTGTCCACTGCTGGCAATCATGTGCTAGCACCATAGCTGCTTCACATTGTGTTAAACCCACCCCATGAAGTTAGTTTCGATTGAATGGTTGCGCTGTAAGTTATAGGAGTGAATATAATTTTAGAACTACCATCGTCAAAACTTTTTAAATATTTGAAACGTACATATTTGTTGTGAATTGTTATTGCAGGATCATTTCCATTTGGAAATTTTATGACCAACATCGCTCGATAAAAAAATGTCAATAAATTGCGAAATTCATCAAACCTGGCAACCCTTGCACGATTTTTCAACGAAATTCCTGCAGAATTAGAAATGCAGCAAAACCCACTTATCACATGAATTTCGTTTTGATTTCGTTACTGCGTGGGAAGTTATAGGGAAATTATTTTCCTGAGCAAACTTACAATATTTAGGAGACAAAAATTGCCATAGCTGGCGTCCGTATGCTAATTTTTCAGCCAAATTTCTATGAAATCTATCTTGGAGTAAGGTTCACTTATTGCGTATTTAGTTCAAATCTGGTGGCTAAATCGGAAGCTATAGGCCAAAAACCAGTTTTTTCTCTCAGCGATTTTTCCAAATGGGACCACTGCCACAGTCTTGCCCATATTTCAAAATCACTCCCATCAGACTTGGTCTTAGTTAATACCAACATGTCCTGTGAATTTCATATTGATGGCACTATCCGATCGTCAGTTCTCGTGAACGGAAATTTTGAGTGCTGAAAATAGAGGTAATTGGATCACGGGTTGCCGTTGTTGTTTGTTGTTTAATTTTGAAAATTTTGATTTGATTTGATGGATAAAATTCAAAATTTATCAATAATTTGAATTCATTTTCGAAAATCAAAAATTTTTCAGGAGGGTCGATGATTTGAAGGATTTTTTCAGGAGCCTGCTTTAGCTACAGAGTTCTCGGGACCGTCTTCAAAGTCCATGTGTGTTAAATTTTAGTTTACATCAATACGCTCTGAAAATTTCACGATGATCCATTGTTCTTCTTAGAAGTTGTGACAAATCGAAATTTCAAAAAAAATCCATGCTTACTCTTAGGCACTCAGCGCCTACACAAGGCTCAAAATTTCCAATTCTTTATCATAGACAAGCTAAAAACATAAGTTTTCGATCCTAGTACTTTTTTTTAACAAAAATTTACACCGCTTGGAAATATAGGAGTACCTGAAAATTCACTAAAATTCCCGCCGCCGCCAAAAGGTTTAAGATATCTGATTTCTAGCATGTCAGGGACCTACCTGTTATATATGTGCATCTATTTGTCCCAAAAATTTCAGCTCAATCGGATCGGCCACTCCAGAGATTATCTCCCTTAATCACTTAATCATTTTGCTGATATAGATATATATATATATATATATATATATATATATATATATATATATATATATATATATATATATATATATATATATATGACGATTTTCGGCGAAGCGAGTTCAATGCTAATTTTCTTCGAAAATTAGTAAAAACTTGTGCATTCACGTTAATATAGTGATGGGCAAAATGGCTCTTTGAAGTGAGCCAGCTCCATAAAACTCACTCACTTTAAAGAGTCGCTCTTTAAGAGCCACTCAAAAGAGCCACTTCAAGCAACTTTTTTATGGTTGCAAAAGTATAAAGTAAATTGCTATTTTTTGTTGTTTTATTAATAATAATAAGCTTAAATCTAATATAACATAACATTACTTTAAAAATATAATATAGCATATAATATAAATTTAAAAATAAACCATAAATTAAAAATCGCTCGGATTAACAATAATCATATCTGAAATTATTTCCATATAATTAATTATTGTGTAAAAATAGCACTTATGTTATTCGTTTTGGCGATAAATAAGATTCTTTCCAGTGAGCACATACCCACTTTTTGAAAAACTCGTTCGCAGGGGACTGAAGTGGCCAATCTACTCAATCGTTGCTTCACTATCTCCAAATTATGGGATGTAAATCTTTCTTTTCCTTCCACCAATTGAGAGGGTCAGAAGTTCTGGGTATATTTACATGTTGTAAATACTTATCCATTTCGTTAATGCCTGCAGCTACATAACTTTGCTGGCTTCTTACACTGTTGACTTTGTCATCAAATTTTCGCCATAGCGAATTTTGCGTATCTTTGTGCTGTAGGTACCGAAACTAGATGTATGCAAGCAAGTTTGTACGTGGATTCATTTTGAAATGCTAGTCTTTTAAATCGTGGATCTAAAAGAACGCTCTCTAGACAAAACATATTTTCTTTATATAATTTAAATCTGTTTGAAAGTTCTCTTTGGATCACATATAAAAAACTGCGTACATCAGCAGTTTTATTTTCGTTCAGACAGAGTTCTGAAATGTAGCTTATAATCGTTGATGTAATAATATATATTTTAGAAATCGATACTGTTTTCTCACTGCTTATTTCTAGAGCAGCCTCATTGAAGATGCTCAATATATCAGGGGCTGTTTTCATAATATTCCATTCATCAGAAGAAGGAGTTGGTAGATTTTAGTTCAGGACACCTAAGGTGGCTAATAGTGGCTCTTTTACTTCTTGAATGCGCACAAGCATAGATTACGTAGAGTTCCACCTGGTAATAGCATCAAGCTTTAATTTAAGCTCTACGTATTCCATTTGCCTCTGTTTTTGTTGTAATTTTGCCGTTATTTTGCTACTTAAAGTTTTTTCGGACGGTTTTCCGTCAGATTTCATTTTGCCGTATCTTCGAAACTAGTCCGCTTTTTCCCACACTTGTATGGAAATTTCACCCGAAACAACTCAAAAAGGTCCCCAAATTCATGCTATTCAAAAAAAAATATTTTGGAAAAATGAACGATTTTGCCCAATTTCCCCTATCAAAAATTTTTTTTTAAATATCACTATTGTACTCCCCGACCACTTCCAATCATCGAAAGCGTCCTAAAGGCAGTTTTTGCCAAACTATGGCCAAAAAACCCCTTACTCCCCTACAAAACCGAAATTTTTGTATCGTAGCAATAGGTCTTGGCCCGTTATGTCCCAAAACACCTTAACACCAAATTGGCCGATTTTGTCCGATTTCAACTACTTTTGCCCTAAAAACTTTTTGAACAACGAAAATATTCGATACGAACCTGTTCCATATACCTGTTCTAGTGTATACGCTTCATCTCTAAAATCTACCTATGAAATGCACCGCCTAATAGCCAACATTTGGCTACTAAAATACTCGTGAACCAGAGCAAAATATACGCACGTAAACGCATACTGTGTGTTCACAAAATGTCGCCATCAATAACCGCACACGATCAGTATCCATGATTTGCACAGTTCTTCATTCACATTCTATTCGCACTGGCTCAGTGCTTTCATTCATTCTTCATTCAACGGAGCTGACTCTTTTATTCCTCATTCGCACAGTGTTGGCTCCGTGATTTCATTCATTCTTCATTCAACGGAGCTGACACTTTTCACTGTGCAATATGATAGTCGTATACATATGTTCGTGTTCCGACGTTAGAAAAGCCTAGATTTCGCTTCAACTACACACGGTAGTCTAATTTAGTATTGCCGTGTGTATATGCATAAGCTCTATTTGGTCGGGTGGTTGTTTGACTGACTCCGCAATATCGCTATTGCCACTAAAGTGAAGGTATGAAGTGTGCGGAGCTATTCTAAATGATGGCTCACATAGCTCTTTCAAAAGAGTTGACGAGCTGACTCGCACAGAGTTGAAGAGCTGACTCGCACAGCTCCTTCAAAAGAGTCGCTCTTTTTGATTGACTCGCTCATGAGTGACCCATCACTACGTTAATATCTTCTAGAAGTAACATTATGCACAACATGAACGAAATCCAGAACCTCGACTTGTTTTCGTTGCCCGCTTCATGCCCCATATATATTAATCGAATATTTTAAATATTATTCATGGAACAGCGATATAAGGTATGTTCAATGATGATTTGTCCAAAAGATACAGCTCTTTCTAAAATCCTTGAGAACTTTAAAACTATTTCTTTTCCCTAACCAGTTAACCATTTTTTAGCACATGATTTTACAGGCATATTTTCTAAACCGAACTAAAATTTGAAATTCGCACTACATGTATTTCGTATGCAAGTAAAACCAAGGACTAAAAAAATAATTACATGAAACAAACATAAATTGTGCAACATTCTTGAATTTGCAACGCTTGCCTGAGATTGAGTGGTTACAGCACTCAGCAATTTATCTCATCGCTTTCAACGAATAACCGCGAAACATTTAATGCGTATTTAACAATGCATACAAAAGCCAGAAAATTAAAAATTTGTAGACGCATAAATTAAACAAACATTTGAATGTGCTTTACTGGAATCTTAATCGAAATTAACGGGTCATGACGCGCCAAGGTCATGTACGTAATACATACTCATAAAATTCAACTTGTTACTGGACACTAGAAACGGAAGATATGTGCATATTATAAAATCTCTTTCGGGGTTTATGATTTTAATTAGTTTGATTTTGAAAAAGAGTTGGTTAATGGCGTGGTTTCGCTTGAAGATACGTTATATTAACATCAATGAGATTCAATGCTTTGGTAGGTGTTAAGCAAACAAAAATCATTTCGAGAATCTCATTGAGGCAAATCCATCACAATTTGTTCACACTATTAAAAATTGAAATGTAATGAAGTTTCGAATTAGGAGTGCTGCAAACGAAATAATGTCGATGTAACTCACTTTCGAGTCTGTTGGTAATAGAATATTACCGCGGAAATATGTATCTTTGAGTCTAAATGCATTATTAATGAAAGGGATGTCGAAATTCATTCAGTACCGGATGCTCATTATTTAGATGAAATTGAAAAAGCTGCGTGAAATGAAAATTTATAATTAAAGCCCAAGTACTGGCCACGGTCGAAAACGTGATTTGATTGCCACTATGCAATTTAATTAAATTCATTCTATATTAGGTCCTATCAGATGCGTAAGTTTCATTTAGCACTTTTGGTTTAGCTAAATCAGCTAGTTAACATAATCGAACTGAAAACGTTTAGATAATTTAATGAACCATAATACTTCCACTAAGTTATCCCAATAAATGTATCAATGATTCACGTTATAAACCAAAGACAGGAAAAATTAAGTTCTAAACTTTGTCATTTGAAAATCATTGTAAATATTACTTCGTAAAATCCCTATTAGTCAACCATTAAATCAGCATTACCTGCCTGCCATAATATTATAATATGTTAAAAAAAACTCTAGCGCACCTGAACCGCTAGAAACACTAATGTTCGAAGAACAGTAGAAGAATCGTGCAGGTTTTGACTGCATATTCCACCACATGAGCTGCTTATTACGGCCAAACTGTTTCAAATGCCACGTTTTACTTTGGTCTCAAGAATGCATTATAGCTCATATGGTGGAAAGACTTCAGATATTACCACTGGCATGAATTTCAACGTTTATGAGAGCAAAACACGGGTTACTTATATTCGTTATCAGTTGCTTATTTCACAAAATTTCGAAAGCAGCATCTCATACAACATCAATGAAGAAAATGCTCAGTGCCTGCAGCACTGTAACTGAAGTTGGTGTTTGGGGCTGCGATCCGAAAAATTTGCAGAACTTTGGGAATTGAAACATCGGTTATTTATTTTCATTGTAAATGTTTCCGGTATGAATACTAACTGTAAGCATTTATTGATACAAAAGTAGCACAACCGACTCGTGCTGGCAACCTTTCGCCAGTATCAAAGCCAAGAATATATCACATCTGCTTCACGTTGTTATATTACATTCGAAGTTATAGGAGTATAAAGAAATTTAGGATTACCTGCAGCCAGTTTTTTCAAATAATCGAAAGCTTAATATTTGCTGTTTATTGGCACTACAATATCATTACCAATTGAAAATTCTACGATAAAACCGCTTAATAAAGATATTGCAAACAAACACAAAACCAACAATAGCTGGCAACCCTATCGTGGCTTTTCAACCAAATTTGGCCTGAATAATGTTGATAATAAGTTCCATTAATTGTATGAAATTCGTATTGATTTCATGACTGCACTGGAAGTTATAGGGCAAAAAGTTTTATTTTCCTGAGCGAATTTTCAAATCCAAAGACACAAAAATTACCATAGCTGGCAGCACCAATCGAATTTTTCAACCAAATCTCTATCAAACAGAGTTTAGAGTAAGGTTCAGCTACTGTGTCAATTTCATGAAAATCTGGTAACTAATTCAAATTTCATAGGGCAAAAAGCAGTTTTTTTTCTTTGTAATTTTTCAAGATGGCACCACTGGCACAGAGTTGCCCACAATTCAAAATCGCTTCTATCAGACCTGGTCCTACTTAAGTCCAATGCACTCTGTTAATTTCAATGGTATCTGATTATTGATTCGTGAGTTCCCGTGAACAGAAGTTTTTGATGCTAAAAATATAGGTTGACTGGGAGAGGGTTACCGTTCTTGTCCGACATGAAATTTCCAAAGTTTTACTTTGAACGTTTAGATAAAGCATAAAATTTGTATACAGATTGGTTTTATTGTAAGAAACGGACAGTTTTTGGAAATTCGATGGTTTGAATTTTTCACTTCCAAATTTTTATTTTTTCAAATTTAAGACACCAAAATTATCATAGCTGGCAGCTCCAACCGAATTTTTCAACCAAAATTCTACCAAACGTGGTTTTAAATAAGGTTAACTACTGTGTGAATTTCGTCAAAATCGAACGATTCAATCAGAATTTATAGGGCTAAAAGCAGTTATCCTTTTCAGTGATTTTTCAAGATGGCACCACTGGCACAGAATCACCTGCATTTCAAAATCACTTCTATCAGACCTGGTCCTATATAGGACCAATACATTCTGCAAATTTCAATTGATTCTGCTCATTGGATCGTGAGTTTCCGTGAACAGAAGTTTTTGATGCTAAAAATATAGGTAAATTGGGCAAGGGTTACCAGGCGTGCCCGTTATACCATATCAAATTTTTTTTTTTGTTTATGTAAACAAAGCATAAGATTTACATATGAGTGGCTTTTTTTTGAAGAAGCGGCAGTTTTTCAAGAGAGACGATGATTTGAAGGTTTTCACTTTCAGTGCCTGCCCTAGCTACAGGGTTGCTAGCACGCTCATCAAAAGCTACACAAATCTACAATTAAGCAATACCAATATGTTCTTAAAATTTCGTAATGATTGAATAATTCTGTCAAAAGTTATCGCAATTTAAAAATTTTCAATTTTTCCCGTTCTGTTTTTAGGCACCCAGCGCACACATGGGGTTAAAAAATTCCAAAACATTATCCGATTCACATGTAAAACACGTTCAAAATTTATTTCGTCAACTTTATTTTTGCAAAACTTATTTGTGTACGGAATAATAGGTATATTAAAAATATCACTAAAATGGCCGCCGGCACCAAAGGGTTAAAGATTATTAACTTTTTGTGAGAGCTGGCACTATTCTTCATATACACCAATGTGTCCTGAAAATTTGAGCTCAATCGGATGGCGCGTTCCTGAGATTTTTTCACTGAAATTTTTTGATGATATATATATATATATATATATATATATATATATATATATATATATATATATATATATATATAGAAATATGAATTTTTGGCCAAAGTGATTTTAATACTAATGTTCTTCTTCGAACATTAGTAAAAACTACGAAACCTCAGCTCAAACAACGAAACAGAAAATTTTTAACGACATCAAACGTACTGGGTCACACAAGCTTTTGGCTGAGCAAAACTACAGGTTTAAGAGATTTAGATGGTCCAGTGAAGACGTGGAAAAAACTCAGAGTCAGATTCACAATGATGCTGAGTTCGTTTCTTTTGGCCTCAAGTTGACTTTGAACTTGAAAGCACTGACATTGATTTGTAAGGCCGCTGACACTTATCACAGAAGATGGCCACTAATCCGGAAGGGCGATAGATGTTCCGGTCGAGATAGTAGGACTTTTTGAACGCATAGGAGACTGATTCCGCATCAAAGAAAGATGCACAACAGTGGATTTCGGTAGATAGCAAATAGGAGGAAATAACTTTTGGGTAGGCTTATTTTTTAACTGTTCAGCATACTAGCTACAATAGTGTCTTTTTGCAAAAGCTACTATGATTGTAATTTTTTCTGATTCTACTGAAAATTATTAGCCCATATATTTACATATAAATAGCTCTTATATTTGCTTATATAAAGCATATATAGACATACATAAATTCAAATTAGGATATCTTAGATTTTTGACAGCGGCCGGCATTTTAGTAAATTATTAGGTACCCCAAATTTCTACGGGAGAAAAATATTTGAAAAAATATGTTGTTCTATGCTGCTGATTATGGTAAGATTTTTTTTGTACACTCGATCAGCGTTGTTGAACATCCAACAGATTATTAATCTCGAAAGAGGGAAAATAATATACCAAATTGTTAACAACGAGGTAAAATGGCCAGATATTCTTCGGACTGTTGGAGAGTTAACTAGCAGAGAAGCAAGATCAGCCAGCAACCTTTTGGTTTGTAAACCAAGAACAGATAGATTGAAAATTGAAACATTATAACAGGCTATAGCTTTCTACAATACATTGCCAGATCCGTTAAAGAACTCAAGCAATATCGTGACATTCAAAGAAAACTTAAAATTGCACATAAAAAATTGACAACGCACATTGACAATTAATACCAGAGTTTTTTTTTATAGTTTTCGCTGGATAAAAGTCAATGAAGACATAATAGTAAGTAATAAGTGATTAAACGTGAGTCTATCATATTGATAAGAATTGTATTGTTCCTTATACCAACAAACTAGTTGTCTGGGAGCCACTATGAAAAACTTACTGGAGCGTAAAGATGATGCACATGGACTGTGCATGCTGATAGAATGATGGAGAGAGTGGAAGGAAGGATGAAAAAAAATGTCAACTCTAAGGACACTAAGTGCCTTACTGTAGGTAAATATTTTATTGCGAATTTCGGTTTGTGGTTATTTTCGACCTATTATCAGAAACTAACAATGTTTATCTGTGATTTCTGATGAATATTTCAATACCTACAGCAGACAAGTGAAAAATAAAAATTCTGTAACCCGTCCTACCAGTTTGAAATTTTCCAAAGGAACGATAGCCTTTATCCTTACTGCCTATTTTTTGTTTGATGATTACATGCTGTTTATTAGTTGATTCTAGCTTTAAATAAAGCTTTAAGTGCTTCAAGAGATTGAAGCAAAGGACCTTGCTATAGAAAGCTGTAATTTCTCGTTAGCTTCGGCTTCGATACATTTGGGCAAGCAAAGATTTATCGTGGAAGATACCAAGCATAGGAACGGCTATATGATCATTGTAATATAGTCGTACGTTAAAAAATGGTTAGAGTAACTATGTTAAGTAATGGTTTCATCGCTTACTAGTTTGAAAGCTTAGCGTTGGACATTATCGATTTCCGCTAACGCAATGCGGCCTGCCCCAGCCCATACATAAAAGTTTTGGTCGTATAAGGTCCTTGTAGATGTGCGCTATGTCTGATGGAGCTAAGTATTTCTTGCCTCCTTAAGGGGCTACCCCCACTTGTAGCGCGAGAAAATAGGTCATTTTCACGAATTTTTTTTAAGAAAACTACGAAATTTTTTTAAACGACTATTATACTATTTTAAAGTAAATACATTGAGTACTATTCAGTATTTTTTTTGAATGAAAAATATTACATTGTGAAATTACAAATGGCCGTCAAAACAATGGTATTTTAATTTATACTTTTTGCGGTGACCATCATTGTGTCAAACTGGATCATCTTAAGCAAAAAAAGCGATAGATTTAGTTAAACAACAGTATAAACTAGTGTTTGATCGAAGGATTTAAAACAATATCCATTTTTTACAAAATGGCGGACAGTCAAATTTAATGGTTCGATTTTCACTTAAAAAAACGGTCTTCTTTTTGCTAAACAACGGCCATTTTTTACCAACAAAAAAAAACGAACGATCAAACACTACATTTTTATGTATTAAATAAGCCTGCCAAGTTTCAAAAAGATCGGTTCAGTAATTTTCGAGTAATTTTGGTCACCGACTTCAAAAATGTCATTTCGAGAAAAACGCGTTTATAAGTATAAGTAACAGTTGTATTAGGTTGCTACAGATAAAATGGCCGATTTAGCAATGACATAAAGTTGGCTGCAATTTTAGTGTATTATGTTGGCCCAAGGCGGCGCAAATGATATGACATATTGAAGTATAAATACTGCTACCTTGGTTTATGGAGTCATTTCTGTTTTGCACTTCATAGTGATCGTAAAAACAAAAAGAGAAAGTGGACATGGAAGTAAATCAAAAACGGCTACTTTAACGATACGAATTTAAATTAGAGCACAACGCAACGGAAGCAACGAGGAATAACAACATTTGGGCCTGATACAGTTAGCGAACGAACCACCCGGCGGTGGTTCGAAAACTTTCGATCCGGAGATATAGGCCTTGGAAGTGAGCCACGTGGACACGCAGGACCATCGATCGATAACGACGAGCTGCGTGCAGTAGTGGAGTCTGACCCCCGCCAAATCATAAAGGATCTTGCCGAGAAACTAGGCGTTCACAATTCGACAGTTTGCCGCCACTTGCAACAACTTAGAAAAGTGAAAAAGCTTGACAAATGAGTTCCGCATGATCTTACCGAGCAAAACATGACGTGGAGATTTCAAGTTCTCTTCTCTCCCGCAACAAAAGGAACGATAATCGTCGCCGATCGGCCCAATGGCTAGATGCCGATAAAGCGCCAAGACACATGCCGAAACCAAGCTTTCATCCAAAGAAAATAATGGTAACTGTTTATTGGTTTGTAGCTGGAGTTATCCACTATTCGTTCCTGCAACCTGGTGAAACCATCAATGCTGAGAAATACTGTGCTCAACTTGATGAAATGCATCAGAAATTGATAGTCCAACGACCTAGGCTTGTCAACAGGGATGGAGTGATACTGCTTCATGATAACGCACGACCTCATGTATCGAGAACAATGGTCCAAAAATTAAACGAGTTGTGCTATGAGACTCTTCCTCACCCTCCATATTCACCAGACCTCTCACCAACAGATTACCATTTCCTTAAACATTCGGATCACTTTTTGACAGATTTAATAATGAATTAAAGATTTAATAATGAAGCTGCTGTGGAAAATGCCTTGGAGGAGTTTCTTCGAACCAGAAACTCGGACTTCTACAAAACTGGAATAAATGTACTTGTATCTCATTGCGAAAAGTGTGTTGCATCTATTGGTATCTATTTTGATTAAATAAAAAAAAAAGAAATATTTCAAAGTTACAAGTGGGGCTAGCCCCTTAAAGAAAAAGTAGGCATTTTGGAAAGGAAACCTAGGTAATTTGGAAAATGTGGCCGGCCCAACTAAGTTTGCTGGATATATTAAAATCGAATAGGTTTAGCGACGGGGATTTAGAAATACACCATCAACGGTAATAATGTGGCTAGCAGGAGGAGGATAAGGCTTGAGCGAAAGATGACAGCATTGGGTTTTCGACGAATTAAATGCAACACGGTGCGCTGAACCCCAAACGATAACGCTTAACAGGTCTCTGTTCAAAGAGGGTAGCATGCAATCTCTCCTACCAAAAGTAGAGTCCTCTTTCAAAAAAGTATGTGTAGTCAATGATACTGTCGTTGACAAAACTATGAATCGAATTGAAAGTGGAGGAATGGAGGTCATTCGTATATAAAAGGAAGAGAGTTGGTAAGAGAACAGTACCTTGCGGTATTGGTATTGTAGGCACATGATTTGAGTCCATCCAGAACATCTTGAAAGGAACGATCTAAGAGCAAACTTTCAATCCACTTGACAAGGACGGGATGAACCCAGAGTACATACCACCTACTCTTATAAATTTTGTACCTTGCATTCAATTGTCAGGCTCAATGTTTAATCGCAATCAAAAAGTATATAAATTATAGTTTCTGGCGCTATAGTAATTCTCAATACAGTGCAAGTAAGCTATTAAAGTATGGATATTTACATCAAAGAGTAAATTTGCCCTCCTAAAGGTGGCATAGATTCCACTACTTAAACTATCCAACATGAGCCACATACAGATGAGCTAAATGCAGATGCTAGTGTACCGCTGCATGTGAACAATCTAGAAGAGCACAGCTAGAACAAGATCGAGAAGCGATAATTTACCGTTCCTAATCCAAGCAAGTGCGATGTTGCTTATAATTTTTGAGTAAAATAATCTCAAGAAGCAAAATTTGCGAACGAAATTCGATGTTTTAAACTCTACTCATCGAGCTTACAGGAGCAAATTATACCTTCCTTGAGTATTTCAGAGGCATGGATCATCATACTTTTACAATCGTACTCGCAAGTTTATTTTTAAAGTTGCGGCCCGGAAGACCTGTGCTTTGAGCAATCATCATCCAGGAAAGATGGAGTAGTTGCTTTTATATGATACGAACCTATGAACTTACCAAGATGGGCTTTAACTAATGGTTTAACAGTTGCCTCATCAATTTAGAATATTCCAGTTATAGGACGCAGCTCCAATCCTAGATGCCAACGTGGACTTTGGTTTGCCAATCATCATAAGAGCAAGGCAAGACAGGCTACATTACTGTATTTATAAGCATGATCGCCATGGATGTCATCACAACATATTTTACCGCGTAGGTATTTTAAGCATCTTTCAACGTTTGGACTCGTCGTCACTTTCCGAAGAAGTAGAGGGGCAATGAGACGAACTTGGTGGAAGCAATTGAAGAGCTAAGAAATCTATGTAGTATTTGAACGAGTGCAAAGCGACCGATCTCAGATACTAAATGACGTTTCATCACAACTGCAGCTGCTCATTAAGGCGGACTGTAGAATGTTGCGGTAAAATCGATCTAATTAGTAAGTACCATATACCTTCACTAATGAGCAGTTGACAATATTGCTAGTGGGCATTGGCGCCATTCTCCGTTCTGATCTCATTAGAGAGGTGCTAGTGCATGCGCTTCCTAGAAAATATTAGAAAGAGTGGCAGAACGCGTATTTGGTTTCCTAAAACATCTGCTAGTCCTGGCGCTAAAAATTTCAAATGACCGGGCTGCTGTCTAGTCAAGAAGAAGATAAACTATTTAATTACCGGGTAATGAGGTGAGCAGTTGAGGACATCGGTGGTGCTTATAACGTAGTACGAGGTGCAGTTGTGGGAATATACAACACCCAATTGATGACACAGTCCTGGTTGAGTGTAATGCCGGGTTTACACACATGGCAAATGTTGGCGAGCCGAGTGTGTAAATGGTCCCCTTGTTTACTTTCGGCTGTTTTTTTTACATGCGAAGATATGGAGGGAAGTAATTTCACAAGTTCCTCGACGAAACGTTTGCCATATGTGTAAAACAGGCATGACAGTCGGTAACAGAGTGATTTTCTCTGTTTTTTTTTTGCCCTTGGAAGTGTACTAAAGAGGAAGCAGCTCGGTGCACAGAACTATAAAAAGGTCAGCGAGGTGTAAAAATACGAACTATAGAATCAGCAACAAGACGAGGAGATAAGGAGACTTTGAGACGAACGGTTTATTAGTGCATTTCACATCCCTTAATATATTGGTGCATTTTCATTTCATTTCATACCAGTTAAAAATCGTGCATCTGTATACAGTTAGAGAGTTGTACGTTTCAAATTAAGTAAATAAATAAACATAGTTTTGCTTGAAAACATATCAATGTGCTTCATTCACCGTTGTAAAGCTTCACTCACTCCAAACCGGTATTTCATTTCAAATCTTTGGTGTTGAAAGCTAGAAAAAATAGAATCACGTAATTTGACCATACATTTGAATCAAATGGCCATACATCATTCGATTCAAATTGCAATGTGCATCCTCTGCTGATTCATTTGACCAATTATCGCAGATGTCAGTCAAACTCGATTCGGTTGATAGTACCCACGTTAGAGTCCAATTAACCTCCTCGCATTAGCTTCGACGGACTTTTGATATAACTGAACGTCAGTACAAATTATTGGTAACCTGTAAACTTTTTTTACTCATTCTAAGAGACGTGTTTAAAAGTTTAATGAGTTTGAAAAAAACTGTGAGATCTAAATTTTAGTTAAGTTAAATTACTCATACTCAAACAGTTGATTTTTTTATATGGTTGGCAATTTGAACTCGGTATTCTCAATGATCACCATATTGGCTACCACTAGATACTTTTTTGCTTCGAGCCCATTGGATTGTAGCGAAATAAAAGCTTAATTTTTTCTAACATTTAAACGATCCGTTAGCTTATCAAACAGTAATTCAAGGTCTTCTTTACTTCACTTCATTTCCGCGATATTTTATGTCTGTTAATCGCTAACTCATCGTTAAATTCACACAAAGAAACTTATACAGACACCAGGAAATTGCAGGTTTCTTCTTCCCATCTTTATCCGGATTTGCCGCGGGACCTTACTATGCCGTCCATTTGTGCTGAAGAACTGTGAATCGACGTTTGATTTGTCTGCACATGTAATTAGTTAACACACTTTAGTACAACTATGTGCGACATGTTCACTTTGGCGACCATATGCGGTTCCGAGTGTATGCATTGCCAAGCTAATGACCGCAATAGCAATGTAACAGCGTGAACAAGTTGCAGTGTCAATGTTCAGCTAAAGTCCGTAACATTATTACGTCTGTATGTATCTATTTCTGGTTCAAGATACGATACGACTCAGTAACGGCTAACGAGTACTAAAACGTATGTATATTTTGTTTTTTAAATATTTGATGTAGATCAACTTTAGTAGGTATGTTTTGAATGTGTACCATGTTTATGGACACCGTATGACATACAAGTCCACGGCTCTTATTGCAATGGATACAAATATGTAAATGTTTGAAATTGCTGGAAACATAATAAACAGTTGTTCTTCATCAGAAGATAATATGTTTTATGTGATTGTTGTATAAAACGGCTACTATTTGTATTAACAATAATTCGGGAAACTGATTCATTATATATAGTCATCAAAGAGTTACAGCTGATGATGCATTTTGAAAGTTAAGTAGGCTCAATAGCATTTGATTTATGTAGCTAGTTTGTTCAAAACAAAAACTTGTAATTCGCCTTATCAAACTTGTTTCAGACGATAAAGAAGAGAAAGTGACTGTTCATACTGCAATTCGTCGCATATTATCGAATTAAAAATTCATATTGATTCAATATTGTGACCGACAGCCAAACGTTTGTAAGAAAGGAGCGTCATCGGTTTTTGATTATCGAAAAGACAATTTAAATCCTGAGAAATGCCATATATTTTGCTATCTCAAAGGTAATCTGCCCGCTTTTCCAGTACCTATTGGTCGACACCATTAGATTTAACCAAAACAAAAGATTTGATTAGACCAATAGACAGTGAAAAATAGACCAGATACCCTTCAAAATATCAATATCTGTGAACAAATTGAAATACATCTAGCTTCTAGAGGAAAAATTGGTCTTTCAGATAAACTATTTTGCTTTGAAAATCAGAAGAAAAAAATTAAATAAGGGTACTTTTGGGAAGGTTTTATGTTCTGCAACTAGATGATGTAAAGATATTGGTGAAAGACTTCAGCGCAAACGCTGATAAGAAAGCAATACATTCACCGACCAAAACAGCCTCCATGATTTCTACTAAGACGATGGACACTGACTTGTCGATTTCACATGCAGAAGAAATTGTATAGCTTCTTCTTGTTTTCTGCATAATTTTATAAAAAAACATAGGCATACCCGGATAGCTTCATCTCTAACCAATATTCAGGATGTGGGATCTTTCCGGTGGCCAGCTACGATTCTGATCGATATCTAGTCTAGACCCGATATCAATGCCAAATCTCGCTGACATATGAAATTATAGCAAGGCACAGCCGTGTAGATGAAGAGTAGGTCCATAAATAGTTCAAATTAAAATATATTATGGCGACCGTAGGCATTTTAGTGAATTTCGATGTACCCCATTACATCTATGCAAATAAATTTTTTGTAAAAACATGTATTGAAAATGTAAACTGATGTTTTGGCTTGTTTATGACAAACAATTGTAAATTCTGAGCTCTATGTGGGCGCTGAAAGGTAGGCAAGGATTTTTTAATATTAACTTTTGATAGAATGACTGGATCATGGCAAAATTTTGAGAGCATATTAGTGTTGACTTAAACGACACATGAGTGGAACCATACATGGGCGTACAGGCAATCAATCTGGTAGCTACAGCAGGCACGTGAAAGAAATCCTTCAAATCATTGACCCTCCCGAAACTTTTTTGCCTTTTCAAATAGTGCAATTGATTGATAAATTCTATCCCTATATCACTCTGTAAAACCAACATTTTCAAAATTCTGTGCTGCACAAGAACGGCAACTCTTCACTAAATTATCTCGATTTTAAGCACACGAAACTTATGTTCACGACAACTCACAAACGTATAAACAGACCAATATGAAATTCACAGAATGTATTAACCTGAAATAGAATTGATTTTGTAGTATGGGCAACTATGTGGCAGTGGTGCCATCTCACTTTAAACACATTTTTTTAGGACTCAATTTTGGCGCACTCTGAAAATTGGATAAAAACGCTGGACGAAGGAAAGTATTTTTGTTTTCTGTTCCACAAGAATAACATTATGTCCTTGAGAAAGTTTTATTGTTATATCTAATAAAGAAGCTGAAAAAACGTTTTCGAAAGTAAGCTATGTTTTTTGCTCTCTACAGTAGACACCTACCGTAAAAATTTTCGCCAGCGAACTGAATATGAAAAAAAACACTATCGCATCAGAATCGCTAGAAACACTAATGTTCGAAGAACAGAAGAGGATTTGCGCTGACTTTGAGTGTGTATTCTACCACAACTTACTTTTCCTACTTAAAACTAATACACCCTAAGTAATAATAGAATCTAAGCTAATTTTAATTCCGGTGACTTCATCGAAAGTTACTGCGGTAGAAAGGTGTTTGGGGCTGCCATCCGAAATATGTCTAGAGCTTAGCAAATTCTAACAATGTTTACTTATTTTAATTGCATATGTTTGCGATGAAAATACTTAATCCAAGCATTTATTGGAACGAAAATAACAAAAAGGCCTAGTGCTTGCAGCCCTTAACTAGCACCGAAGCAAAAAATATGTCGCATCTGCCTTACGTTGAAGTCAACCTGCTCTGCGAATTTCGTATTAATCCGATGACTGCATTGGAAGTTATAGGGATGCAAAGAAATTTAGGGCTACCATTCGGAAAAGTTTTCAAATTTTCTAGATCTTAATATTTGGTGTTTATTTTCAATTTAAGATCACTACGATTTGAAAATTCTATGATAAAATCGCTTACTAAAGGTATGCCAAAAAAAATACAAAAATAACCATAGCTGGCAGCCCTATCATTGTTTTGAACTCAAATTTCTACTGAATATTGCCTACAGTAAGTTTAATTGCCATTTGAATTTCGTTATGATTTGATGACTGTCCTGGAAGCTATAGGGCAAAGAGCTTTATTTTCCCCAGGTATTTTCAAAATTTAAGACACCAAAATTACACCAAAAATCCAACCGAATTTTTCAACCAAATTTCTACCAAACGTGGCTTAAAATAAGGTTCGTCGAAATTGAATGCCTGAATCAGAATTTATAAGGCCAAAAGCAGTTATTTTTCTTAGTGATTTTTGAAAATAGCACCACTGGCACAAAATTGCCCGCATTTTTAAAAACACTTCTATCAGACTTGGTTCTATTTAAGATCAATTTATTCTGTAAATTTCAATTAATTTTGATTATTGGATCGTGAGTTTCCCTGAACAGAAGTTTTTGATGCAAAAAATATAGGTTAGTTGGGCATGAGTTAATAGGCTTGCCCGTTGTAAAATTTCAAATTTTTTTTGGCTGTGTAGACAAAGCATAAGATTTATATGCGAGTGGCTTTTTTTGAAGAAACGACATTTTTTCCGGAGAGTCGATGATTTGAAGGCTCTCACTTTCAACGCCTGCCCTAGCTGCAGATTTGCCAACATGCTCATTAAAAGCTACACAAATCTACAACTAAATAATATCAATATGTTCTGAAAGCTTCATAATGATTGAGTCGCCCTGTCAAAAGTTATCGTAATTTACATTTTTAGATTTTCCCGTCCTCTTTTTAGGCACCTAGCGCACACATGGGGCTAAAAAAATTCCAATACACTATCCGATTCACATTAAGCACACGTTCAAAATTCATTCTGTTACGTTAATTTTTGCAAAAATTATTTGTGGACGGAACAAAAGGTATATTAAAAATATCACTAAAATGACCGCCGGCGCCAAACAGTTAAAGATAGTTGACATTTAGTGAGACCTGGACCTATTCTGCATATACACCAAGGTGCCCTGAATGTTCTTCGAACATTAGTAAAAAGTTTCTGCACGTTAGGTGCCAAGGAGCAAAAGACCAGATGAGCTGGCATTTCAAGTCCGAAGTTGGGATGGCTCTCCTTCGAAAAGCAGGTTTTGAACACCCATTCAATTATTTTGGTCTAGACTCCAGTGAATTTCATCTTTTTTCTGGGTTCAAAAAACATGAATTTTCACGAATGAAAGTAAATGCCAAGGATTTTTACCCAAAGTTAAATAGGGTTTAGGAAAAGACGGACTACGGACTTAATGCAGAAACTCAACTTCATAGAAAAACACAAACTATATTGAAATGAACGGTTATTTTAAATATGTTTTCATTACTTTTGGATCACTCATTGTATTGCAATCAAATATGCTTTAATTTAGTGTATACATTTGCAGTCAAAGTCAACAGGCTACAAACACTTTTTCCTATTCAAGGCCATATGAAACTGGCGGCTAAATCTCACACTGTATAATTTGTCCCAAATTAAAACGAAATTATCTCAGTCGAATAGAACTCATCATGAAATCCAATCTAAATGCTCATTATCCCTATCCGTAATGCAAGTCAGTCTTTAGTGATTATTCACAAACATATGTTCATATTCTACTGTGCAACATTAATTTTTACTTTGCCAGCGTGAATAATTTCAAATATGGTCAATATTAGAATTACTCAGCGTGTTCGATGTTCGGATTGTATTTTGTTGATTATTTCGAAGCCATAGACATTCATGCATATTTCTGGATGTTTTAGCTGAGAAAACACATCACTTACTTCAGAGCTCGCAATGATTTTGCAATGAACTGACTGAGGTAGTTTAATCTAGCAGCAAATAATTTCAATTTCATTAATCTATAATTTTCTACGAAAACACTGACGGTATGATATCAACAAGGCTATTTAAAAAGAATTAACTTTAGCAATTTTCGTTCTCAACACGCAGGATGCACTGAAAACTAGCAAATATGCTCGGCCATGTCGATTTTTCGACATGCGATACATAATTTAATACGTTTAATGAAATTTTATGAATTTATGCAAAATAGAGCTAAAATCCGTTCCATGATATTCATACAGATTGCATAACATGCCAGACGTCATCGTATACATAAATTCTTAAAGCTGAAAATAATCATCCAACGAGCACGATTTCATCGTGAATTGATTACGCGATCGTGCTGATAGTGAAGAGGATGAAAGGATGTCTGCCACTTTACAGTTTGTATCAATTGCCTAACATACTGCACTACATTCGAAGTCAATTTAGTGTGAATCATATCGGAGATAATTTGTTTTTATTTTTCCGTTTCATTCATGTGAAATGCCTGCGTTTCGTTTTTTTTTTCGTGAACAGACAGACACAGGAAGAATCAGAATGTGTAAATTGGAATGCGATGAACTGAACTCAATTGAATTTCTTTTCTGTATAGTGTTTTTGAATTGGATTTGAGCTTTGTGGGACATGTTAGTAATCTTTACACGAGCATGGAAAATTTTTCAATTGATTTTTTAGGAATCAAACAATTTGCAGGAATCGTAGAATGAAACGTAAATGGACATCAGATGTGGCTGGAATTTGGAAGTGAATTGTAGCAAATACTGAAAACAAGCAAAATAAAGGTAATACTCACGGTTCGCTGGCATTGTAAACCTGCAACGAATTTAATTTCTCGTAGAGCATAAACAAATTATTTTTTATTTTTTTCAAAACTTAAGTATCAGCACATTTTTTCCAAAGTTTTCATTCCAAATTATATTTATATTTTAATATGCACATTTTCATTTACTTTTGTTCAGTACTAATGAAAATTGTAAATAATACTAGTCTGTATTTTCTTATATATGTATGTTTGTTGTCTGAAAAAAATTGCCTTTGTATTTTTTTTTGTACATAAGTTGCATTGCAAAAACTTATAATACACATTTTATGAATACATTTGAGCAAAACCAAGAAACCGTACTTCAATAAATTTCATATACTCCTTAATATAAGCAGGCGCCCAATGTGGGCTGACGCTAGTTCCATTCATGGAATTAAATTTTCCAACACTGGAATGGGAAATATTGAAGACAGAGTTAAGTTGTCCGCATGCAACCCAATTGGAGTCTTATTGAATGAAGGTATCAGAAACTCAATTTTCATAATCGAAATCTTCGCTAATGCGACTCAGATACAAAATTTCGGCATCCCAAACAAACTGAAACAGCTGAGTAAGTTGACCATGACCAAATTAACCAGCAAAGTACAAATAGCTGGACTGCCATCCAGATTGTTCGACATCTTCAATGAGTTCCAAAAAAGGGTTGGTCTGGTCTACTTGCTCCTCAACCCGAGATTGTAGAAAGCAATCCGAGACTCTGGCACGTCAACCAGAGAGATTATCGTCACCAAATCCAACCAAATACTGGCCTATGTACATAGATCACATTGACATCATTGGAAAATCTAAACTACCTGCACATTAATCGTTGAAAAACAGGTTTTCCACATAAATAGAGGAAATACAAAGTACGCGGTAGCAGAACGCGTAGATCTCAGGATATAATAGCATGAATTTTAAGTAGTGCAATTCTGTAGCTTTCTTAGGTCAATTGTAGCAGCACATAGCAAAATGGAGGCAAAACGACGCCGGTGGTCGCTCAAGTCCAACAAAGCCTACTTCGGACTGTCAAAGTTCTTCAAATTCCGAAATCTAGCCCGAACTTCAAAATCTCCGCTGTACAAGACCATGGTCTTACCCGTACTCACATGTGAATCTGAGACATAGGTGCTCAGCAAAAGGCTCCTTAACTTCTAAGCCGCGTTCGATAGAATAGTCTTTCAGAAAATTGTTGGCCCATTGTGTGCAGAAGGGTGGTTTCAGAGACGCTAGAGCCATGAGGTGATTCATATATACCTATAAGCAAATATAATTACAAATATAAGGCTCAGTAGACTCCAGTAGGCAAGGCACCTAGCTCAGCTGATTTTACGGCAACCCTTCGCGGCAGATTACAGCAAAAGAGACGTTGTTTGCGCCTAAAGAATGGCGCTGAACAGGACTTCGGAGCGTAAGGGTCCTTAATTGGAGGCCAGGGTCCGACCCTGGTTATAGCGTTGGTGATCGGAATGATGACTCAGATATCTAAGTAGAGCAAGGTTAACCCAAGGCAAAAAATCAACTTTTAAGTCCAGATAACAAAAAACTTAGATGCTATGATTGATCGGTTTGAAACAACTTTTAACTCTTCGATTCATCTAAAAAAGCAGACAACTTTAAGTCGATGTAGTTTAGCAATATAAAATATTTTCGTATATCTGACTATGTTCATAACAGAGACCAATCAGTCACACTGGTCAGGCAGCTTTCATTAGCACTATACATGTTGTCTGAATGATTAAATCTGGCAAGAACAAAAAAACTTCTTGTACAGTTCTTAAGCACCTTTTCATAAGCGCTTAATGAGTTCTTGCACTTCTTTTTAATAACAGCATCAACAACTGCTATTTGTCGATCCTTTTGAAAGTCACATAGACATTCCCAGTTCCCAAAAAGGGAAACCCAAATGATGTTAGCAATTTAAGGCAAATATCATGTTTTCCAAAGTTAGCGAAATCCTTAGAAAGTCTATTAAAAAGAAAGCAAAATCCAGCTTCATATGGAAGATATAGAAACTATCCCATCTGCCCAACTTAACTTCAGTTTGAAACCTCGAAGTGGTCAAAGTTCAACATGATACTTCGAAGGCACTCCAAGCAGATTAATCAGTCTTCGTTTGTTTTTTAAACATTAAGAAATTATTTGACTCTGCATGGATAGATATAATTAGTTAGAAAGTCATACAGCACAAAGAAACCGATACCTTTGTAAAGAAACGGAGCTGAAGCTCATGTGAACATATCGGCAAATTATCTAGAAGTCGCCTTGGATATCAGGAATAAGATTTATCTCCATGGGAAAAATACGCTACTAAAAGCTCACTATCCATGTCACCAATTCTATTCTCTGATGAAAAATTCAACACCAATTTCGCAAAAGACAAGGCTCATCTTGCACCAACAGCTAATCAGTCTCACACTTATTTGTTTATTTATTTATTTATTCATTCAAATCTCGTCTAACAGAGCATTATAAAATGAGATAGATTATCATAAAACGAGATAGCATTCGAAAAAACCACAAATTTAACGCAAAAATGAATACAAATAAGACAATATAAGAAAAATTAAAAAAAATATAGAAAACATACAATATCAACACAACGGAAGCTAAGTTAACAAATCAATACTATGTTTTTTAAAAGATTTAAAAGACTGACAAAGAGTTAAACTGATGCTCATCATGGCCTCTAAGTATTCTATAATAGGTGAATTAAAATATACCAGAGAACGCGCAAAGGGAGCAATGAAAAGCGAATGAGTTCTAACTGGGCGATCAGACACACGTAAGAAATGATACACGCATATGCGGAGGAAAGTAAACCATGATAAAGCTTGTAAAGAAGACATTCATCACGGAGTATTCTGCGAGTACTCAGCATATGGCGATTTAAAAAAAGCAGACGGTTATCATAAGGACGATAAGCAACATTAAATTTATACAAAAGGCACTGAGTAAACTTACGCTAAATGGATCCAACAGCATTAGACAGGTACACGAAACGAGGAGACCACACTTGGCAATATTCAACAATTCTACGAACAAGAGAAATAAAAAGACGAACACATGTGCCGATATTGGGTGAAAAGCGCAAACAGTGCAGAACAAAACCAGCTACCTTTGAAAATTTAGAGACAATAAATGAAATATGCAGATCAAATTTTAACTTGTGTGAAAATGATGCCAAGGTCTTTGATCTCCATGATTTATGGTTGATCTACATGCATGGTTCTACATGGTGGATCTACATGCTTCAAAAGACTATCAGACAAAAAGTAATCAAAGGAAATGGGATTAGGCTTATTGGAAAAAGACTTCATGAAACACTTGGAAACATTAAGAGCAAGGGACTGCACATAGCACTGATCACTCAAAACAAATAGATCCGATTGTATATTACTAAAATCATTTAGAGAAGCGATAGCACAGAATATTTTAAGGTCATCAGCGTACAAAAGAGATTCAGACTTATAGTGAAAAGGAAGGTCATTGATAAACAACGTGAAAAGGAGAGGACCAAGGATGGAACCTTGGATAGAATAGAAAAGGGAAGATAAAAAAAGGAAGAAGAACAACCATTAAAATCAACACGGCAAGTGCAATCATGGATGTAAGATATAAAGGAGCTTGAAACAACTAAAATAACAAATCTTTTCTAACAGCACTGAATGGTCAACGAATCTGTGATAGGGAAATTGTTAAGAGTTTGCTGTCAAATACGTTGGAATTTACGACAAATTCCGAACCTAATATCGTTCATGTTTTGTTTAGTAAATTATGTATTAAAACAGTACTTCAGTTGTATAACTGTTTTTCATGCATAAGTGCACGTGCCTACAAAGTTTTTTGAACTTGTGTTGCTTGAGGTGTTAACAGTGTCTACTTTGAAGGTCCGAAATGTTTTTCAAATTTTTAATTCCCTACACTCAGAAAAATGTCACTTTTTTTAGAATCACTTTAAATCAAAAGTTGATATCACTTTGAAATAAAAAGCGAATCTTTTACGAATTCCACTTTATTATAAAAATTTTCTTTTCAAATCAAAATTTTTCATCATTGAATTAAAAAGAAAACGTATATGGCGCCAAATCATATTTGAACATTTTTGAATCAAAAATGTTCAAATATGATTTGGCGCCATATACGTTTTCTTTTTAATTCAATGATGAAAAATTTTGATTTGAAAAGAAAATTTTTATAATAAAGTGGAATTCGTACAAGATTCGCTTTTTATTTCAAAGTGATATCAACTTTTGATTTAAAGTGATTCTAAAAAAAGTGACATTTTTCTGAGTGTAGTAACTTCTCCCTTTTTTATTCAGAAGCTACCAAGCAAAGATTTCCTTCAAGAAGACGGAACGAGCTCGAATGTTTTTAAAAAATTGTTTTTTATGCAGCAAAGACAAGCTTAACAAATCGATGAAAAAATGTGTTATTTAAAATATATAAAACGAAATGAAAGAATAGATAAAAATAATTAGTATTAGAATTAAAAACAAGTATTCAATTGAATATATGTTGTATGAATATGGTCAAAGAAATACGAGGGTTGATCAAAAAGGAGTGATAATCAGCTACTTCCAGTTCGCATAAAATTTAAAAACAAATGTTTTTTACTACCTCACATACCCACTAAATCAGCATAAAAAAACATATGATTAGGCCACGATTCCAAAGAGGTACAGTCATTTGAATACGAATAGTTGAAGAGAGAACATCAAAATGGGGAGAAACGAAATTAGAGTAGTCATTAAGTACTTGTGTTTGAAAAAATATCAGCCAAAGCAATAGACCGCGACTTGGTTGAAACACAAGAGGACTCTGTTGCCCCATATTCCACCGTTGCATGCTGAGCCAAGAAATTTTACGCAGTGAAGAACATCCACTGAAGATGAATACCGCGATGGACGTCTATCCACGTCTCTCACTGAAGACAACTTGAAAAAAGTCGAAGATATCGAATTGGTAGATCAAAGAATGACCATCAGGCATATAGTTCAAGTTAGAAGGTTCTCGTATGGCAGGTTTTAATGAATCGTTGCCGACGAATTCTATCTCCAGAAGGTCTCTGCGCGTTTGATGCCGAGAATGTTAACCAACGAGCGAAAGGAGAAACGAGTCGACTTTTCGAGGGTGAATCTCGAAAAATTCCAGGCAGATCTAGATAAGTTTTTCGTACGTTTCGTAGCCACAAACGCGACCTGAATCCACTATTTTCATCTAGAAACCTCATAGCAATCGATGGCCTGGAAGCGACTCTTTTCACCGATGCCCAAGAAATTCAAGGTGTCGAGTTTGGCAGGGAAGGCTATGCATTAGTTTTTTGCGACACTGAAGGAATAATTATGGTGGGATATTTGGAAAAGGAAGCCATTATATCAGGCTCTTGCTGCGCAGACCAAATAAGAAGAATGCGGGAGGCTATTGAGGAAAAAAAACGCAGCAAACTGCGAGCCGAACTGCTGTTTCATCTAGACAACGCACCGGTCAAAAGGCTGCAGTTGCGATGGCTGCAATTCAAGAAACAGGATTCGAGCTGCTTGAACATCCGCCTTTTTCGCCAGATCTAGCTTCCAATGACTTCTACCTCTTTTCTCGGCTGAGGAAACGTTTTAGGGGTAAGAAATTTGAAGATGATAGCGAAGTGATGGCCGCTGTTGAGGCATTTTGGGAGAGTGAAGACAAAAAAAAATGTTCTAAGGGTATCCTGGGTTTGGGAAAAAGATGGACTAAATGCATAAGCTTGTTAGGAAACCATGTTGAAAATTAAATATTTTTCTTAAATCCAAGCACATTGGTTTATATTGGTTATCATTACTTTTGGATCAACCCTTACAAACTGCGAGCAATTCCTCAAAAAATTCATGAAGGATTCGTAAAGAATTCACAAAGAATTCACAAGGAACTCCCAAAGAATTCACAATGAATCCTGAAAAAATTAACCAATGTACAAAAGCTTTTCAAGAGCTAAAGAGGGTAAGTTTGAGCATTTCGTTTTCTTCTGAAAAAATCGTAGCGAATAAGTTTGAGAATCCGAAATTGTTTTCTGGATTCTCTTCAATTTTCTGAAAGAATTATCAACGAAATGCCGACTTTGGTACACTGGGATCATTTGGAGGCACTAGGTATTTTTGAAGCACACACACTAATAGGCTGTATTTGGTAAGCACGCACTTTAAGCAGGAACTTACCCAGTGTGCCAAATTCGGCATTTCAATGATAATTCTCTCAGAAAATTGAAGCGAATTCAGAAAAAACTTTCGGATTCTCAAACTTATTCGTTACGATTTCTATATTCAATATATATTGAAATAACCTAATGTTGTAGGCTAAAAACAAAAATGTTCAGCATTTTTTCCTCGCAAAAATTAGCCCTTCCATCGGTGGAAATCTGTCCAGCAGCGCTAAATAATTGTTCAATAGCCACACTAGAGAGAGGAGCCGATAAATATTTAAAAGCTAGTTTCTATAAATGAATGTAAGGGCTCGAAGCCTAGTGCTAAAAAACTTCAGCGTTCCTTTTAACTAAAAACTCGTTCAAATAGCATTTAAGATGTTCTTCAAAAGCCTTATATTCTTCGATGTTTGTCTGTACATGCGTTAATGACATATCGTCATGGCTTTCCCAAAGATCACTTTTTGGGGAAAAAAAATGTTCGTACTTGATGTATGAACGTACCAAAAATGGTCATACTTGATCTTATTCGTAGAAATAATCATCAGAGCAGGAGCTGCTAGTTGGATGGTCGCTGTGATTCCCCCAAGCGGAGTCCCTCGCACCCCGCAATTCTGTTTCCCACTTGCATTTCCGAAAACTTTCGAGAATGTGAGTTTTGCAATGTCCAACTAGAGGCTGCATTTGATTTCTTCGCCCAAACCTTCACAGGCTGCCTCCACTAGCAATTTCCCATGGCATGAAATTTGAAATTGCCAGTGGAGGCAGCCTATGGTATGCAATATTTTATGGTGTGCCATAAATGGTAGGCAATATGGTATGCAATTTGCTCGGCAATCTGCCTGGCAATATTTTGACAGTTCTTGATTTCAAAATGGCGCTGAACTGTGGGAATGTTTTATTTCTTATAGGAAATTGTAGGGATTTTGAATTCAAAGGGATTTTTAGATCTTGTTGAGCAATGAAAATAGTCCACACAATATGAAATGGTGGGAAATTGCGAAAAAATCGAATTTTGATGCGGAATGGTGAAATTATATATAATTTTTTGATTTAAAAATGAAATAATTTCGATTTTGGACGATGAGTAAATTTATGAGACTCCCAGTTGATGATTGGTGGATTTTTCAAATTACTTTTATCTCATTCCGCTTCGTACCCCAGCAAATCATATAATAGTTACATTTTCGTCTGAAATTTCACCCGCTTATCTAAAAAGTAACTAATCCTACACGTGAACTTTTCATAAGTAGCAGAATTTCTTCGCTCTGCGCTTCAAATAACTTCTTAAGAGCATTTGACACTCGGATACAGCGCACGTCCTTCTCGCTCAGAGTCATTTTCGAAATGAAATTGCATGCCATGAAATTGCCCATGCACAGATTGCATACCATAAATTTGACAGTCGCTACCATCGGAAATTGCAGGGTAAATTGCTAGTCGAGCCCCGGTGTCAGCCTGTATTCACCGAAGTCAAATTCGGAGCCGAAGCCGTAGCCGAAGCTTCGGTCGGACACTACTTTTTATATTTCTATCTCTTTCACTCACTTCCGGATTACTCGTAACTAATTCTTAATTCCGAATTTGGCACGCTGGGTTATATAATAGCAGTGTTATTATTGCTATATCAAATTGTTGCTGCAAAATTCTTCGCTTTTGATATGGTCGTTGCTCTTTTATTTCAAGTTAAAGTGGATTTAGTAAAGCATTTTACAGTTTTGGAAATTTCAAACAAACATCGATTTTCCCTGGAACTGCTAATGAATTATTCGGAAAATTTAAATAAGGTAAATAATAAATATGACATAGGTATTTGTTTTTCAGGTACTAACAGTAGCAGGGTGAGCTTGGGAGTGAGAGATATGTCAATGTAATGTGTGCTATTTATTTTGTTGACATTTGTGATAAAGCTTTCTTTATCGCAAAAATTACAACCAATATAAAATGTCGCGCGATATTAGCATGCAGATAAGCGGAATAAAACTTGTGCTGTAGAGCTTTACGCGTATGCACATTACTTTTCGAAGGTGACAGGCTTGTGTCCTACATTTAGATTTCACTTTGAGTTTCACACAAACAAACTATAAAGTGAAATATTTAGTATGTATCTGTTGCTTCCGTTTTAATAGCAAAAAAACTTAAAAACCATAATACAGCACAGGCTCATAACAACTACAAAGTAAAGAAGGGTGAATGCTCCTAATGTTGGCCTCCTCCGAAATCGGTCACCTACCACTTTTTTGCCTTAGCTAAAATGAAATTTCAAGTGCATTACATGCAACAATAGTCACTGTACTTTCTTTAGATGCCGTTTTATTGAGTTTCATCTGTGTTGTGAGGCAAGAAAGAGTTGACAAAAAAAGTTGCAGCTGGACGCAGCTTTTGACAAAGTACAAGTGCTTCTAAATACAAATTTAATCAGCAGTAAGAGGTTTAAGCAATATTCATATTCTCGAACATTTTCATTTTGATAAAATAACGAGAACGATAAGATAATTTATTAATTTAATTAAATTCATGCTTACAATATTTTTCTTAATTTTTTTTTGTAAATGAAAAAGAACTTTGAACTCCCACTTCCATTAACTTTCGCAAAGGCAAATTTTTTGCTTCAAAGGGAATATACTGTCGACATATTTCTATGATTTGAAGTCAAATATAATTAAATAAAACGTAAATTTTAAGGATCACTTGGCACTCAGAAATAGCTTTGAATACAAGATGATGAGTTCAAGAGAGCTGTGCAAATGGAGACAAACTTCTTTTAATCAAGTCTAAAGCTTTTCAGTATTGAAATTTACCTCTGTACTGCAGTAAACACAAGCGCCATAAAAGTTTGACAACTACAAAGCATCAGATGGTAATGTCAATAGTGCATTTAGAAATGAATAATATCACTAAACTCGTCGAAGCAAAATATTTTAAGTAAAAATCATTAAAATTAATCGAATAAATACCTTATGAACAATAATATGATGTAATCCTATCAATATCAAAACAAAAAAATTCAAAGAATTTAATCTTTAAAGTTTTCACTATAATTACTACCAACAAACTACAGGCATAAAATAATATTCTCACAACTAATTATAATGATAAAAATATTTCAAACTAATACTACGAAATTCATCGTTCACCTAATTTATAACATAACTGCATTCACTTAAGCCATTCAGCAACAATTTTCTTCAGTTTTTCTTCAGCTCACAGAACAAAAATGCGGAAGTTCAATGTGAAATTAGCTTTCATTTTTCACAATATTCAAATCAATATTCACACTATTCAAACAAGATTAAATCGATTTTGATGAAATTCATTAGATCAACACAAAAAAAAAATACATAAAAATGAATTGTGGTATCATGTCTGAAGCCAAGCAAGGTAATCTACATAAATTTCATCGATTGATTTCATTTCTCCGCTTGTTATGCTAATATGCTATCTAGCATGACAACTGAAAGTCGTTGAATTAAATGTTCTTTGTTTCGATCTATTGTGTACATCTTTCGACCGAAGATAAGTCCAGTCTATTTATAATAAATCATGGAAAATGTTCAAAATAACTAAGAGACATATTATAATGGAATGCGGCTTTGAATGCAAATTATTTACAAATAGCTTCCATAAATGGATACGTACAGTTGAAAGTTTTATTGTTATTAAGTTTGCTGTTTCTATGAACACAAAGTGTTTAGCTTAACACAATCACGTTTATTTTATGGTGTTTGATTGTTTAAAAATGATAAATAATTCGTTGAGTTTATAAATAATGTTATTGTTCTTACCGTCGTCGTAAGTCGATCCGATTTATGAGATTTAAGTGGTTTCCTGAAAAAAAAGGTTAAAGCAAATTAAAATCTAAACTTCTGCTATTTCATAAAAACAATTATAAATTATTATTTTTTTTTAAATATATTTCAATTACATTTATAATTTTTATAGTTTAAGTGGACTACATCTCTGGCACATTTGTAGAAAGGATAGGTTGACAGTCAAGGTTCACAATAATACAAACAGTCACAGTAATAATCGTGAAAAGAGATATCGCTCACCATAACATACAGATCACCAAACACAGTGGAATGAAACCTACGGTAATTTAAATTAAAACGAGTCTTCATAAATTTACATTTCATAATAATAATAATGTAAATTTATTGTGTTCGAATAATAGTGTGAAGGACACGTACAGTATCTTAGCTTTAGAGTTTACGCAAGCCTTTAGTAGGGAATAACTTATAAATCTTATGTAATGTTTAATTGACTATATTGTTATAGAATTTCAGGAACAAATAGCCTAAAACCTAAGATTGAGTTATACTAACCTAACTTAATAAAAGAAAACTTGATCTAAACTTACTGTCCAGCTTACATGTAGGTGACTAACCGGAAGTTCTAAGTTTCAGAACCATAGTCAATTCAATGATAAGAAAGCAATCAGAGGATTGTTGGAAAAATTCCATCAGTTGAGAAATTTTCGATGGAGATATTGAGCTGTTACTGAAATCTTTTTAAGTCCTGCCGCATAGTGTAGCTCATATTTAGAAAAATAACAAGGTTTATTAAGGTTTATTATTTATTTAGCAAAATTTGCAATTTTCTTTTGTGGGATCTTGCGCAGCTGTTCCACATAAGGCAACCGTAGAGAATGATAGGCTGCATGACGCTCTTATAGATTAACAATTTATTAAATGTTGACAGCTTGGATTTCCTATTAATAAGAGGTTAGGTGGACAAGATACTTTTCATTATTTTCGACTTAGTTGCCTCGATGTGAGAATGTAAAGTGAATTTCTTATCCAGGTGGACACCAAGATATTTTAAATCGTTTTTCCAGCTTATAATAGATCCTAGAATATTTACTTTTATTCGTGAAAAATATTGCCTGCGTTTTTTCCGAGTTAATTTTTAATTTCCATTTAGTACAGAAATTGTTAATAAGTGATAGCTGCTGTTGAAGGTTGTTAAGGGGGGGTATGGTCAGAGCAGCACATTTTATACCCATTTTCAACATGTTTTTTTAGAAATCTCTTAATAATAACTTGATTGGGATAGTAACTACAGTAAAGGACAGCTTTTGAAGAGTATACAAACAAATTTTTATTGAAAAATATCGAAAATTAAGCTCGTGACTTGAATATGACATTTTCGTTCAGAACAAAGAGTTGATTTGCGGTGAGACACATAACTAATGACTAGATCATCTAAAACAAAAAACCCAAAAATATTTCGTTAGTTTATGAGTTTTTCAAGGTAACGCTGTCAAATTTTTTCAAATATCTAGATTATTTAATTTTTGGTATAAGTTTGAAATCAAAAAAACGAAAAAAACGGAATTTTTTTTTTCGAAATTTCTGTTTTCAGTTGTAAAAAGTTCCATAAAAAAAAGCAAGAAAAAAAATATCTCGACAGCGTTACCTATTAAATTGTCTACAGAAATAGTGTGCAAAATTTCAGAAAGATCGGTCGAGTAGTTTTCGAGTTACATGTCTCACCGACTTGAAAAATAAAATTCCTCAAAAAACGCGTTTTAAATTTTTTTTTTTAAAAACAAGTTAATTTTTCTTCATACTCACACGGAGTCATCATTTCCGGGTCCGTAAAGTGTAGGACCATCGGTAAGGATGTCCAATGCATCTTTTTGCTGTTGTCTTCTTGAAACCAGAGCTTCTTTAGTAGCCTCTGCAGCTTTTTGATTAGCTCTGCTAATCCGAAATTTATCCTCTTCGCGTGCCCATTCATGAGAGCTCGTCCCTACGCTTATGCCCATCTCTTCCATAAACGTTAAATATGCGAAATTGCCTTCATCGAAATAACTAGCTGCTACATCAGCTGCAATTTCAATAATTGTGGAGGTTCCACTCAGTATTTTTGGACTTATTTTCCAAATAATTTGGTTCAAGCTCTCATTATTATATTGGGTGAAACCTCCAACGCATCTTTCTAGCAGTGCATCGCTACTTAGATTTTCATAAATAGGCTTAATGGCCTTAAGTACATCTTCCGGAAGTGCACTGTAACTATGCTTAAAAGACTTCAATTCATTTTTAGCCTTTGCTGTTTGCCACTCACACCATGAGTCTTCGCCACTTGGACAGTTTTGATGTTGTGGAGCTTTATCAGTGGAACTATAATGGTAGTAAGTTGCCCACATTGCTGTCCTCATTTTTCCACAGACTCATGATCGCGACGGATAGCCAACCCATAGTACACAGTTAATTTATCAATTAATTTAGCTGTGAGCTTACCTTTACCAGAAAGAATTTGTTTTTAATTTTTTTTCCCGTCATAGTTACAGTATCTACTACTGTGTTTTTAAGCGTGTACCCATCCGTTTTTGGACGTGCCCTTCACATTCTTTTTTGACGATCACAAAATCGTTACCATAAGGTTTAGAGTTCAATACGCCAGAATATGTTTTGGAGTCGCCGTCGCCGATGTAATTACGGTACTTCACTTGATTTTTCATTGAACGCTGAAACATCTCTTTGATAGCTTCAACTTCCATGTTTCCAGACGCTCCAGAATGATTAGCAGTGCAGTTTCCACTGAGTATATGTTCTTCTTTCTACTCTTCAAATTCGGTAGTATTAAGTTTATTTTCCCACATTTTGCAATTTTGACAATAGGAACTTTTCACCATAATATCTACGACCTTTCCCGTATAGTACCCGATCAAGGAAGCTACACCGTGTAGGGAAGAGAACCCCCTTTTTTCCAGGTACCGTCGCCCGAAACTGTCAGTTCCGATGTATCTTGTAGATTAGTCGCCTTACACGTTGCTTTCTTTTCTTCTTTTATAGCTGAAGAAATAAATCTCTCCGCCACATTTCTGATTTTTGAATTCATACTTTTTACGTATGAATTGTATACAGCTTTTGATAAAAAATTACTAGATAAATCCATTAAGCCGCAAAACTTGTTGCATCCAGCCAAACCTAATCCTAACATTCGCATGACGAATACAAATCGAGAATTTATTTCATATACACCACGATTATTCAAATCGTGTTTATCACTTTCAATTCTTTCACTCGACGGTATATAATGAGGCTCACAATTTTCACATACCACTTTTATATTGAATTCTAGACCTTCTTTTGGAACAGAATTTCACCATCACAATTAACGCATTTTACCAATGTTGAAATAGCCGAAAAAACTGATACAAAATCCACAAATCGATAATTTTTTTCGAAATCCTCAGCGACGTTTGAGCAGGGCCTATTTTAATTTTTTTTGACGATGCACTTACAATTGCGTCTCCCTTTCTTTTATGAGGAGGTCTTAGTTTTTTAGGTTTACTCAACTGTTCTCCACTTTTTTTTTCGATCGTTTCTACTAATTTTTTTCGGCATTTTACTGATAATAAATTAAAAACTGTGCAACAAAAGTGCGTGAAAAATTACGAAACAGGTGTACCGTAACTGCTCGATGAAATGAATGTATACTACTACAAGTCACATATGTAAGTGTTTTTACACAAATATACCACAGACAGGTGTGGATAGAGTGGGAAGACTCTACTATTACGTATATGAGAGCTACGCGCGGCTAATAAAGCAGCGTTCTGAAATAAACGCTATAACACGCGATTTGCGCGAAAATATGAATTTGAGTTATTTGTATTGTTAAGCCGATAACTTCGTTAATTTTGCTCGGATCGACCTGAAATTTTGTATGGACACTCCTCCACTTCAAATCAATTTTCTGATTACACCCCCTCCCCCTTAATGATTAAATTCGGATCATTAATTTTCGCAAATATGGCAATCGGAAGCCTTTTTCAGATCGTACATGGAAATATTATATAAGGTGGGGCTGAGACCGGAACCTTGAGGAATTCCTGCTGGTATATCGTATTTATCAGAAAAGGATTTCGATTTCACACAAAAAGTTCTAGAAGACAAAAAGATTGTACTATCTTGTACAGATAGATAGGCAAGGAACATTTCATTAATCTGTAGATTAGCCCATCTTGCCAAACTGTATCGAAGGCTTTCTCTATATCCAAAGCAGTCAGGTCCGTAGATTTTTCGTCAAAGATGTTTTTGCGCACATGCTTAACTACCTATGGTGGTAAGTGGAAAGTTTAGGTCGAAAGCCGAATTGAAAGTCAGGAATGATTGACGATGCATGGAATTGCTGCTGAATCTTTGAAAGTATCACTTTTTCTAAAATTTTGCTTAATGTAGGTAATAGACTGATAGGACAACAGCTCCGACAAACTTTTGGATTTTTTCCCAGGTTTTAGAATTGGGACCACGTGCGCATTTTTCCACGCAGATAGCAAATACCCATGTTTCAGGCAGATATTGAAGAGGAATGCTAGCATGACAACCGCGTTCTTGGGAAGATTTTTAAGAATAATGTTTGGTAAACCGTCGTCACCAGCAGAAGACTTCAGTTTCAGAGTTTTTAGGATTGACCGAAATTCGTGAACGCGATTGGAAGTCAGTGGAAGAGCGAGATAGCTTAGAAATTTCACTATCAACTGCCTGGCTAGAATCATGATTGAGTGAATGAAGTGTGAGTGGGTGGAAATCATGAAATTTTGCCGCTAGCAGGTTGGCCTTTTGTTTTTCAGAATATACCTCAGTGCCATCATCAAGCTGTTGTGGAGGAAGAAAACAAGTTTTAATTTTAAAAAGTTTGAGACTTTCCAACATTTTGCGTGAACTTCTTTATATTGTTTTATCGTTTGTTACGAATTTCGAGAAAAATCAAGCGAATTTGATTGTTAAGTTCATTCAAATGGTATTTTAACCGTGGGCAGCGTGTTCTTTGCCACTATCGTCGAACGTTGTTTCGATGTTTGATAAGAGCTGATGTTGCATTATCTAGTTTTTATTGGGTAACTCAAAACTTATTTTTGGGGTACCGAAATCACGAGCAGTGGGCACTATATTCACAAAATTTGCAGCTAGATTGTCTACCTGTTTGTGTTTAAGTAATTTCGATAGATCGCAATCGTTAGGTCTCAAATTTGGATTAAGGAACTCGCGATACTAGCTTCAGGATGTTTTCCTATAACTAAAACTGGAATAGTCTGCAATAGTGATGCGGCTGATTTATTTCAAAATATAAAGGCAGATGAATCGACGAAAGTCCGTAATCACAGTCGGCTGAGCTAGAGAGTAGTGGCCACTACTAATTATAAGATCAATGGTGGATGGTGTTTCATTTGGAGGAAGACAAGTAAAGTCTTGTATAAGCCACTAAGAATAATTAATGGTTTTTGGTCGGCGCGAGCAAAAGTATAGAAATGCTCCTTTTTCGAGATAAGGTGTGATCGGATTTTATCGTAAGACTCAAAACTTGTCAACAGCAATTTTTCCCGACACTGCTAAACTGTATGTTGTATGAAATGGCATTTAAACAATTCAGCATCTCCGTGATGGAGTCACGGTCCAGATTCGGTAACATGATAGCAGGGACTATTGCCTTTTTCACTGACGTGTTATAGATGCCGATTGTGGGATATTCCTCATCACCTCCATCAATGTTTTGTAGAGGCGTATACTGGTTAGAGCTAACGGTACTTTCCATTAGCGAGTTCGAATGACTTTTCGGCAATTTCAAGCGGTCCCTAAGGAATAAGTCACTGGAAGAAGATTCCCGTTTGCGCTTATCGACAGTGGTACTTTTGCTAATTTTTCATGATATTGACTTGTTCGTATAGCAACAGGAAAACACAAAAGAAATGTACTATTCATAGCTACAGAAGCAATATTGAACACTATGATTAGTCAAAAAGCAGGATTGAGACTGAAAATTTGCACTTATCTTGGCCTACAAAACTCCTAACGCTCCGGATCTAATTAAGACCTTCATACACAATTCGATCATGAAGGACTTATTTTTCAATAAGAGATCTCAATGCAATACATATCACAAATTAGTTAACAGGTATGTTAACGTAGACTTTGGTAGTTACTTTTGTAAGGAAGACCTCAACGTCAGAAAGTTTTTCAAATGCCAGAAATACGGGCACCCGTCAAAATATTGTACTAGGTCAAGTGATGTTTGTGCCAGGTGCGCTGGCGATCATAAAACTCAGGATTGTACCTCTGAAATACATAAATGTGTAAATTGTGCCGCGAAGAATCAAAACAACCCTAATCATAGGGCAGATAGTAAAAATTGCCCAGAATATATAAAAGCTGTACAATTCTTGATTAGGAAAACTAACTATTCCTCATAAATCAGATGCCACTGCAAACTCTGAAAATATTTTATGCAAATATTAGAAGTATTAGAAATAAATTTCACGAATTGGAAGTAACAGCTACAGTTTTGAATGATTCTGACATCATTATTTTAGGCGAAACCTGGCTTTATGAAAATGAAGCAGTTTTTTATAACATCTCAGGGTACTCTGCAGTGTTCAACTGTCGAGATTCAGTTGGAGGTGGAACAGTGATTTACATAAGGAACAGTATCAATTTCAAAACCCTAGTGAACGAAAAACAATATAACATGATCATTGTCGAACTAATAGTTTGTAACACTCCTCTAAGACTTGGTACTCATTACAGAGCTCCTTATGAAGATAGCTTGGATTACCTCGAGTATATTGATGAAATTTACCAGAAATATAAAAATATTATCATGATTGGTGATAATAATATTGATGTACTTAAATGTAATGATAATCTAACCAGAAACTACCTGGAGACGCTAAAAATGAACAATGCGACTTTACATAATGAGAAGCAACCAACTAGAGTTACAAATGAGTCTGCGACGCTTATTGATCATGTTGTCAGTTCGGTTAACCTTCGTAGGTATGAGTTTGGTATTGCTTTTTATGACATGCCTGATTTGGACCACAGGGCTCAAAACATCACTATTACGGGTGTTCTCATTCCTAAATCTCCAATGAAAGTTTTTCAAACACCTGTGCTAAATAAAAATAGGTTTGCAAATTTAGTCCGTGACAAGTTTCATATTTTAATGCTGGAATCACGGGAAATTGAACTTGAAGAAATCATTGACATAGTTTGTAATGCAAAAACACTTTCAACCACTTATAAAAAGATTCGCTCAAGAAGCAATGATTGGATAAATAGTGATGTCCTTAATATCATAAAGTTAAAAAGAATTGCATACAACACCTACCGGAAGAGTCCAAATAAAGAAAATTTCTTAAAATACAAGCGGTTGAAAAACAAGGCTAGCAACATAATAAGTAAAGCCAAAGAAATTGCGTTAAATAAACGAGTTGAGAAAGCCCATGGAAAGAACAAAAAATTATGGAATATTCTTGGGAGTGAATTGAATCCTGGGAACAATCAAAATCAAAATAAGGCTAATGTGTCCCTCCTCACAGCAACGCAGCTTAATGACTTCTTTTCGCTAATAGGCAGTAGAATAAATGATGAATTTCGCGCAATCTCTGCGGAAAGAATTAGCAACAGAATCAATCACCAGACCCTCTTCTTAAGACCAACTACTATTGAAGAAATAAATGAGATTATATCAAACCTTAAAAATGTAGCTCCTGGAATAGACTTGATTAGGGCAGATGATTTAAAATGCATCAAGGATCTTCTTGCTCCACTTCTTACTTCCATTGTTAACAAGCACTTGGATGAAGGTACCTTTCCTAATATTCTGAAAAACTCTCTTATCACCCCCATATTTAAGAGTGGTGATATTGATGATCCAAATAACTATAGACCAATTTCATTAGCAAGCGCCTTCAGTAAAATGTTTAGAGAGTTATAAATTCTAGGCTAGTTCACTTTATTAACAACACTATAGGCTTCGATCAAAATCAATATGGTTTCCTTAATGGCAGCAATACAAGTGCAGCCCTCATAGATGCGCAACATTATATTAACAGCCAACTAGACAAGGGTTTATATGTTTCAGCCATATTTGTTGACCTTAAAAAGGCATTCGACACAGTTGATCATACCATTTTAGGCCATATTTTAAACGAACTAGGTGTTCGAGGAAAGGGAAATGAGCTAATAAAAAATTACTTATCCAACAGGACCATAAGTACCCAGTTCAAAGGTGAAACTAGTGATAGGAGAGTGTTAAATATAGGCATTCCTCAAGGATCCATTTTGGGGCCAAGTCTTTATTTGCTTTATGTCCAGAGTCTGAATAATCTTAATGTAGTATCTAAATATGTTATTTATGCAGATGACACCCTTATATTAAACTCAAATATAGATCCTATTGAACTAGAGCAGATGATCAATGATGATTTAGGTAGATATTTCAATTGGCTAGTTACTAATAAATTACAAATAAATGTAAATAAAACGCATTACTTGATTTTCAAATAGAAAAATAAGGAAGACATATCACTAAACATCTTGATTAACAACCAACCCATTGATAGACTAGTAAAAACTAAATATTTAGGAATAATAATTGATGACAAATTGTCATGGTCGGATCAAATTAGAAAAATCAGAGCCAAGATTTGTGCCATTGTAGGTTTCTTAAGAAGACGATGCTACTTGAATATTGTTTTAAAAAATATGATTTATCATGCTTTTATAATTCCATATATTAGTTATGCCATGCTTAACTGGAGCCAATCTTCTTCAGCAAACCTGGCCATCCTGAGCAGAACTCTGAATAAGGCAATTACGGCAGCTCACAATCTGAGTCCACGGACACCGACTAATCAGTTACATTTCATAACTGGGACGATGACTTTTTTTTCAACTATTAGCATTTCAAAAGCTAATAACAATATGGAAAATTGTCCACGGAAAGAATAAATCTTCTATTTCTCTGACAACGACCAGAGAAATACATAACTATGAAACAAGATCCGCGAATTCTTATAGATTGCCTTCAGTCAGAACCAATAGAGCCCTTAATGACCCGATTCTTTCAGCTATATTGTTGTATAATGCTATGCCTGATGATTTAAAAAACAACCTTTCGTATTTCGTTACTAAAAGGAAGCTGAAGCAGTATGTTGTAAATCTATTTTAAAAGCGAATGTAAATATTTTTCTTTAATTTTAGTTTTTTTTATCTTTTTATTTTTAGTTTTTTATTTTTATTATCTAACTTTAGTTCTTCTCTTATTTATATATTAATTCTAACCAATACATGCTAGTATTTATTTCCTTTTCACACCATAAAAAATCAAATTGAAATAGCAGAAAATTCAATTAAAACAGTTTTATAAAGAATAGTTTGATTTGTGGATTCGTGTCCTCTCTCATACCAGTGATTGACACTGCCTGAGGGGAAAGTTTGTGACAAATGAAGTTATTCGATTGCATGCAATATGAAATATTTTGTTATGGGTGTTGGTGAATACAAGTGAGAAACTAACGACCATACCACAACTAATTAGCCATTTATGTCACTCCTAATGTATCCTTATTTTGTGAAAGAAAGAAAAAATTGCGATGAGAGTGTGGTTCGGACCCTTCCACAGATCCTTCATTCCCTACTCGGGAATGGTCAATTTATTACTAACAGCGGAATTCAAACTAACCCCATTCTTTGTCTATAGTTAGTAGGAAATACTTTACAGTTGGTGCTGGATAAAAAGTGCATGCATATATATATATAAATATATATATATATATATATATATATATATATATATATATATATATATATATATATATATATATATATATATATATATATATATATATATTCTTTTCTCCACAGAGCCCTCTTTCAGCATTCATGCATGAGTATGTTGAAATGGTGAAATTTTCTTCAGTTCAGTAAATCCTAGTTTGCTGAGCTGAAGAAGTGTGTCACGAAATCGGATATATATTTGTATTTATACATTTACATATATATGTTTGATTGTCGACGACAAATTCGAATTAAATACAAAAAAAAAAACTATTGCGCATGACGATCAGTGATAAATAATCAAGCAGGGAGAGACATCTACAGCTTCGCAACATGTTGCCTACACATTCCCGATGTGGCTTCGCATATGGATCCCATATCCAGCCATCTTGCAGATACAGGCGAGTCCCAAAATCTAGATCAGAGCGTATATATTAATGTATTAGATGACTTCACTTCAGACCTCGAGCTGAGAGCGCCTTCATTGACAAAGAAAAATTAACACCCAGCTGGCATTTTCTGAGTTACTTTGTCCGAAAATTTTATTCAAGTGCCAAAAACGACAGGATGGTTTTATGAAACTTTTAACCTTCTCACTTAAAAATGTCTCGGAGTGAGCAGAATTTCATGACTTGAGCTCTGGCGAAAGACAACTGAAAGCCCTACCAGGTAAATAATTCAAACTAATTCATAATAGCGAGGATAAATTATTTTCAGAAACAAACCAGAAGTACTAACTATTCCAGATTGAAGTAAGGAGCGAACCTTGCCATTCGTAATCGGATAAAGAAGCTCACGAACGATTAGTGGTAGCATTTTAGCGTAACCTTGGTGCTGGAAGTGACAAAAATATCCAAATATTTTAGAGTTGAAGAACAAGGAAACGAATATGCGACCCTGTAGCGGAATTGTTGATGGAAGAAGCCTTAGCACAACTTAGAACCAGACCGAAGTCCAGAACCAAGAGTGCTAAGGTCAGAAAGTGGAATGGCTCATGCCATTCAAGAGGCAAAACAAAAAAAAAGAATTGCCCCGAGAGCAGGGTGCCCTAGAAATGGCCGTGAAGGCCCCTTGTCCGCATTAGCGGAGCACCCTTTAACCAACCCCGACGGATGCTGGGGTGCCGCTTTGCTAGCTCGCTGCGGCTGGGGTGGGTTCTTTAAACAAAATGGGGTTAGTTTGCTCTCAAGAAAACGGGATGCTACGTATATTCATCCGTCATGAATTGTAGCCGCAAACTGATATGAAAACATATCCAGGGACCAAAAAGGGGGTATAGCTCCGTACAGGAAACCACCCAGGCTCTGCAACATGGGCTGACTAAGCAGTCCCAGTGCTCGTGACAACGCACGGAGCCAGAAAATTGAAAATCTACAAAAAAAGGAAAAAGGAAAAAATGCTACCTCTCTTTACAAGGAACCCGGGTGAGGCAGACAGCCCCGGGCCCCCGATGGTAGTGGAGCCCTGACCCCGATGGTCTGGGGTCCTCCACCCTCTGATACTGGCCCCCAATATTCAAAAATTCAAAATTCAAAAATTTACAAAAAAAAAAATCACGGAAACTACTAGTTGGGCCAGTATCCCTCCCTTATAAGCAAGAGCTGAGAAATTCACGAAAAACTATTTAATCAATCATTTTATCATAGGCCAGCCAGGCCACGCGCGGACCCTGAAAAAGAAAAGAACTTCTCGGGCTTTCACCCAATAAGAAGGCCAGCGATTTCAAAGCTAACAAAACATTTCTACTTTATTCGTAAAGATAATAAAGTCAAAATTACAATTCGGTGTTCCTGTTCCTAATAAAGTTGCTAGTTTAATTCAAATAACAGTGAAGTACATTATAAAAAAAATTATATTGTTAGTGTTATATAATTCTTTTTTTTTTTTTTCTTTCTTTTATAGGTTACAACTACATATGGAATTTCCATTTATGTGCCAACAAAAGATCTCCAGAACTTTCAAAGTAGCATATAAGGAACAAAGCTTGATCAAATAAAACGTGAATTGAATTACTCGAGTCTATTAAACCAAGAAAACTTGCTCTAAAAGAAATAAACCCCTAAAGAATGCATTCTTCGGTGGCATTATGAAAGACATTTTCTCCTGTTTGTTTTCTATTTTTCTTTTCAAAACGAGCGATTATTTATAGTAATAAGTTTGTCTGCACCAAGTGTGTTCCGTACAATATTATGTTTGTTTTCGTCGTCTACTAAACCCAACATTATATTCAACCAAGGCGTGCTCGATTCTTTCGAAAGTAATGACGTAATTCACTTGTCGACTACCGACTTCATTTTTTTTTTTTTGTTTCAATTATGTTGTATACAATCAGGAACATATGGTAATGGCACACGCTTTAAGAAAACGAGATTCAAACTGAATACCCCAAAAAAAAATCCTGATTCAATGAAATCGCAAAAGAAATTTTTGGTTATGGGGGTAGTAATATTGCCCAAATCATAGTTTTCCTTACCATAGTTTCCTAGAGGCGAGAGGAAAATTTATAAGAAAAAAAGAAAGTCGAGAAAGAACAAATAACCGACTAGCCCCTCATGACTCCGCGATACTCTTCTATCGTAACTCTAGGTAAAGTTAATAATACTTATTGTCTAACAGTATCCAATAAACAGATAAATATATATATTGAAACTAAACATATATAAGAAAAACTACTATCCCAAAGTAAATAGTATCGAAATATATAATCCTAGTGACTATCCAATAGTGTATCGCATTCAGGTTACATAAATATATGTTATCGTCGTTCAATGTTTCTCAACATATTTTGTTTAAGATACTTTTTGTTTTCTTTTTAATCATTCTAGTATTATCTGTTCATACAGCTTCATACACGTGTTTTTTTTATATTCTTAATACTATTTTAATTTCTATCATTTCCATTCTTTTTTAAAGATAATATTTATCGAACTGCATTGCGCAAATTGATTAATTACAAGACTTTGGATAATCAAAAAAAATGCTTAAAACTTTTACTTTTTGTTCACTATTTTCTTTATATATTTAATATAGTTAATTACTTTTCTTTTTTTTTTTTTTTTTTAAATATAAAAAAAACAACTAGACTTTTACGCTAAAGACACTCTTTTCGGATAAACGTTCGTCCCGTGATTGTTTTCTTCTCTATATTTTTATTTGTTATTAACAATGGCGACGAATCTGTTGGGTAGTTCAAACACCGGGATATTTCTTCTAACGTTTCATTAACTCAGCTACAACAGGGTGTTGACTGATGGTGCAAATGATCGAACAGATGTGGTGTTTGTGTTGCAAAGTCCAACCCATCACCCGTATCGACATCCAGCTCGTCACCTTCACCAGTTGTTCCTGCTTACGTCAATGACTGCATTACGTGAATGCTATCAGGCATAGAATACGGACAAGTATGAAGCCTAGAATTGCGCCGCGTGCTATGCTTGCTGTTTTCAACATGATACGCGGTCCAGTGGGAAGATAAGATCCATCGCGATAGTCGGTCAGCTAGGTAGCAGATACGTGTCTGCGCCGTAAACCAAATGCCTCATTTAAACACTACCAGGCTGCATGAGCTGGTGCACGGTTATAAGTGTGAAATGCAAATGTTGGTCGTGGGGATGGTGCTGGAGCGTTCCCGTCCTCGGTTCTGGACCCTGCTCCTCAACCCAAAAAAATGCCCTTCAATCAAGATTGTCGATTTCAAAATCCAAGCAACCCCTTTCCTTACAATGGGCACGTTTTCCTCATGTAGAGCAGAACAACGTTCCTATACCTATACATTATCATACTGTTGAACTAATCACATACCTTCTGCTAGCGCCAACCTTATATACATATGGAGTTTGCAGTGCACAGATACTTCCTCACGAACCAGGCCGTCGATGCAAGTCAGAAAGTACTTAGACCAACCCGCTTGTCCTCCCCGCACGCAAACGTAACCCAGAGTTTGAATACAAATTCATTGTGGGTACCATTCGTGCATGTCAGGATATTGATTATCGTTCAACCAACCCGTTCCCACTAATAACTGTTTTCGCGCCACTTTTCTCGGCACTTCCTTAAATAGCCCCTTCGATCTTCAGTAGTTAGACCAACAAAAAAAGGGGGGGGGGTTATAATCACAATATTTTTTTTTTTTTTCCGTCAACGGACGCACAATGGGACGTCTCAATGCGGCACTTAAGTTGTTCCCGATCCCGAAACAAACTACTGGATGAATCTCAGACTGGTTTAAAGAATTAAGACAGGTTTCTTATAAGGTTTCGCATGCGGTTTTTAAAAAAAAGAAATCGGAGCTCGCGATCTCAATTATTTTAAGCGCAACTCTAATGTCGGACTCCGAAAGGGGGGGTTTTCTGTAATAATTGCTTTTAATCCGGCTATCACTGAAACTTCGCATTTGCATTCGTTCGCGGCCTGAAACACCAAAGAGATCCGACCGCACACACGAGCACTGTTCATTATCTTTTCCCGTACAACTTTTGAATTTTTCCGATTGTTTCGATTTTCTGAATTTAGTATCTTTTCATCCGACGACAAAACGATGCGAGCAAATCTGCTTTATGGCGAATCAAGACCCGCTTATCTGAATAACAAAAATGGAACTCATAATACACCGGTTTTTACTCTCGGCCGCCCGCCGCCAACAACTCGTCGCTACCGCGACACCCAAACGACTGCCACGAGCTTATCAGCTCCAGCTCGCAAATGCCACTTGCACAGCCACGAAGATCTAACGGGATTTTCTTTTGGCTGTGCAAAACAACAATAAGGTCACCCGGGGGACTTGCGGGATTTTGTTTTCGTGCAATTGAAATGTAGTTTCAAATTGCAAAATGTTGTAGCGTCTCCGATCCATACAGTGTGGGTCGGAGATGTGTGACCAGTAATTTTTAAATGAAAAAAATATAAAAATTACTGGATGCTACAACACAGGTCTTTCCACAAGGGCAAGTGCGTGGAAAGAGCTGAAGGATGGATGTAATAAGGGAAATATAATGACGTGAACAGGTGATCATGTCAGTTGTTATCCAATCCTTTTAAGAAAATCGTGAAGAATGTGAACAGGACTAAAAGGGGTAATTTTTAATGAAGGAAATATCGTGAACAACGTATACTGACTTAATAATGGAAGTATCTTTGGTAGAGGAAATGGTGAACGAGGTGAACATCTCTAGATACTTTTCAATTGAAGCAGGAGTGACACCTGAAATAGGCGCAAATGGACGATCTCCAAATGAAATTTGGAAACAGATCGTGAACTGGTGAACTAGTGGGTATATCACTTAGTGATGTCTTTCGCATGAAAGATGCCCACTGATCGTCCATTTTGATCGGCTAGCTGGTAATAAGCACCGCCGATCTTCTTAATTACCTTACTAGGTAAAAACTTCCGGTCCAGCTTTGCATTGTAGTGCGCGGCTGCGTCACTTTGCCGGAAGTTGCGCCTGTAAACCACTTCGCCAGGCTGGTATGAAACCACCCTGGAACGAAGGTTATAGGCCTTGGCATTGCGAGACTGGGCTTTGGTGGTGAGGTCGCGGATGGACTGGCGTAGGATTGCCAGGTGGTCAGGAGGTGGCAGGGTGGTCTCGGGGTCATCCAAAAGATGCAGTTGCCGCAACAGATGGTAAGTGCGGCCATGGGTGACCATTGGTTGGCCGAAGACTGCCTGATAGGGCGAAGTCCCTATCGTCGCGTGAGGTGCTGAGCGTAGCGCGCAGGTTATCTCTGGGATTTTGGCGTCCCATTCCTTTTGAGCAGGATCAATGTACGAACGGATGGCCGCTAGTATGGAGCGGTTGAGACGTTCCGAGGCATTGGCTTGAGGGGAATACACGGCGGTAAAGGTGTGTCCGACACCGAATTCCTGTAGAAAGGTCTGAAAGATAGACGACCGAAATTGTACACCATTGTCCGACACGATGGTTTCTGGAACTCCGACAAGGTGGAAGATTCTCTTCTTTAAGATGTCCACTACTGCCTTCGCAGTGAATTTTCGAAGCGGCTCGATAAATGGGAACCGCGAGAGATGGTCTAGGATGACGAGGGCTCCTATGTTGCCAGATTTGGACCTAGGGTAGGGGCCTATAATGTCGATATACAAGCGTTGGAATATGCGCTCGGGTACGGACTGAAGCGTCATTGGTGGTCGAAGGGTGTGTGAAGGAGCTTTGGTGGTTTTGCAGATGAGGCATGATCCCACATATTCACTGACTTGAGCGGCCATTCGTGGCCAATAAAACCATTGCCGTAATCGGCCGAGGGTTTTGGCCACGCCACCATGCGCGCTCAAGGGTGGGTCATGAGCTCTCTTCACTAACTCTGCCGTCATTTCTGACGGCACCCACAACTTCCAAGCCAACTGGTCTTGAAGTCCGTTTCCGGTCGCATATTCGGTTCGCTTGTATATGAACCCGTCTACTAATTTTAGGTCCGGCAGTTGGTGTTGTTCTGCCCGGACTTTCGCCGCTAGCTCCAAATAAGAAGCACTTTTGAAATGCGGCGAAGTCAAATCTAGCTCCAATGGAGTCTCCTCGCATTCCGCCGGCGTCAACGCCTCGGCAGAGAACATGCGCGACAAAGAGTCCGGCACTACGTTTTGGCTTCCCTTTCGGTGGGTGATGGTGAAATTGAACCCTTGAAGTTTAAGGGCCCACCGGGCTAAGCGACCATTTAGATCTGGTTGGTGCATTAGCCATTTTAGGGAAGCATGGTCGGTCACGATTTCAAATTCGTGACCTTCCACGTAGGCACGGAACTTTTTGATTGCCAACACCGCTGCCAGACATTCTTGCTCAGTGACGGTGTAATTTCTCTGAGCGGGATTCAATTTGTGGGACATATAGGCGACGGGGGCTTCGTCTCCTTCTTCCGTCCGTTGCACTAGCACGGCACCTACTCCATGTTGACTCGCGTCACATTGGATGGAGAAGGGCTTGTTGAAGTCGGGGCTGTGCAACACTGGAGCCGAAGCAAGGCTCACTTTCAATTGCTTGAAAGCATTTAGCCTCTCGTCGGTCCACACAAATTGAGTCCTCTTCGAAAGCATGTCTGTCAGTGGCGTTGACAAAGACGCATATTCTCTGACGAAGCGTCGATACCAGCCGCAGATTCCCAAAAATCTCCGCAGCTGCTTCGTAGTTGTCGGAAGAGGGAAATCCATAATGGATCTCACCTTGTCGGGGTCTGTACGGATCGTTCCATTACCAACAATGTGGCCAAGATATTTTACCTCGCGCAAGAGGAACTTGCTCTTCTCCACATTGATGGTAAGGCCAGCTTGTCGCAGATGGAATGCGACCTGGTGCAGTACCTTCAGGTGTTCGTCGAAGGCCTCGGTTATCACCAACAAGTCATCCAAGTACACGAATACTTGGTGCTTAAGATGCGGAGGTATCACTTTGTCCATGAGTCGTGACATCGTTTGGGGTGCATTGCACAAACCAAACGGCATCACGACAAAGTGATACAAGGGTCGCCCGGGCACAGTGAAAGCCGTCTTCTCCCTTGACCGTTCCTCCAAAGGAATCTGCCAGAAGGCATCTTTTAGATCCAGGCTCGTAATAAATGTGGCCTTAGGGAGTCTGCTTAAGATGCCGTCTATCAATGGTAAGGGATAGGCGTCTTTCACTGTGACCGAGTTCACCTTTCGCGCATCCAAGCACAGGCGCACCTTGGAGGGCTTGACCACTAGGGTCACTGGCGAGGACCACGCACTCTTGGACTCTTCGATCACGCCCAGCGCGAGCATACGATCTATCTCTTTATATAAGAGCTTTTCGACAGCTGGCGAAACAGAGAAGTGTCTCTGTTTAATCGGTTTCTGATCGCCAGTGTCGATTTCGTGCTCGACCAGCGCTGTTTTTCCCAAACCCTCTACGGCGAACGACGGGAAGCTAGCAATCACAGACGTAAGTCTGTGACGCTGCCCCGGTGAGAGAGGGTGGGCGTGATCGTCGAGTTGTTCGAGGCTACTAGTGGTGTTGACTTGTTGGGATGGCGCAAACAGGTCTGCTGCTAAGGCGAATTGACGCACGAAATCCACTCCCAGATATAAGTTTTGGCTGAGAGTGGGAATTATCCAGAGCGTCAAGGACCTGGTAACTCCCCTGAACGTGATGTCAGCTGACACTCGGCCTACGGCTTGATGTTGTGTGCCGTCTGCAGTCTTCAACCCGAGAGAAGCTCTTTTCCAATGAAAAGCGTTCCTCTCGAGGAATGATTTTGCCAGGTCAGCCGCCATCACGCTCACGGAAGCCCCCGTGTCGATCAAGCCTGCAATTGGTTGGTCGAACAGCAGAACCTGCGCGTATGGACGGACGTCACCTGAAGGCACGTCCATAAAAGTGGCACAGTTAAGCTGGTAACGCCAACGCCGAAAGCGAGAATAGAAAGCTCTCATTCTCAGCGTTGAGCGCTTTGTTTTGGAACGAATAGGTTTTGGTCGTGAAATTTCGGAATTAAAAATTCGGTCTCGGACCGCCGCATATTTCCGCCATCTTAGGTGGTATGGCAGAAAAGCCAATGGTGCGTGTTGTGTTATAGCTGGGGGAAAACTGTCAGGGCCGGTAGGCGCAGATATAGAAACGTTGGAGGCATCGTGAGGGTTGGCGAGAGACTTTTGCCTGTCCTCAGTCCTGTCTATCTGCTGGAATTCGGAGGGGGGTGTGTCCCACTGTTTGGGAGGCTCTTGCTGGCATTCGGCACTCCCGGTTGGCGGTTTTTTGATTGGCATACTGCGCAATGAGGTTTGTAAGTGTTTTCCTTACCGCAACCGTAGCAGAATACACGCCTTTCTTCCAAGCAGTTATCAAATCTGTGTCCCACCTTCCTGCAATTCCAGCAGGTAGGCAGGACTGTCGCAGCACATAGTGTTTCGTCTGCGGGTCTCTCACTCGACCGGCTCCCTAGCTCACCGTCTAACTCAGTCCAATCCGGCGGATCCGTCAGCGCCGACAGATGCCGGCGAGTCCCGAAGACTCTCTCTGGCTGGCCTAGAGCTTTGGCCAATCTCTCCCGCCTTTTAACATGCTCTCGAAGCTGCTGGGTGCTAATGAACTGGCGATCCACCAGCTGCCACTGCAACTCCGGGAGCATATTCCCCTGCACGATATCCAAGAGGTCATTGTCGTGCAGAGGGACTGGAAGGCTACTTGCCATTCGACGGAGATCTCTATAAAATTCATCGAAAGACTCGCCCACTTTCTGTCGTCGCTGGCGGATCCTCCGCATGATTTCGCTATTGGATGCGAAATCTTGGAATTCGCGCCTCATGGCGTCCCTCAGGGAATGCCAGTCGTGGAGCTCTGCTTCTCGATGGTATTGCCAGTACCACTCCTCGGCGACACCTGTCAACAGGCTGTCAATATGTCGGGTGACCGCCCGGAAATCGCCTTGGAGTTGCTGACGTGTCAGTGCATTGACCCGGTAGAGGAAAGTCTCTACCGGCATACTTCCTGCCTGGCCGCTGAACGATAAATTCCACCCAGCCATTATTGTAGTGATACGGTCTGGCGTCAGACGCTCGTCTCGGAAGTTTCGAAGCCCTCCGCGAGGTGGTTCATAATTATGGGGATCTCGGTGAGAAAGTGGAGCTTGGTGAGGTGGCCTAGGGAGTGGCACAAAGGAGTTCGCCCTAGGATTGAGTCTGGGCGACTCAACTCTATCGGATGGTGGTGGAAGGCTCCGGTCAAATCCTTGATTTAATAAGGACTGCATGGTCCGCTGCAGATCCAGAATTTGTTGTTGAAATGTGCTCAGCTCCTCTTGAACAATGGAGCGAACACCAACGGCCGCTGCGGATTCCTCCGAAGTGGGCTGGATGTGCCTTTTTGGATCTGGGGATTTACCCAAACTTTCTTCCCCATTTGGGTCTTCCATCGAGAAGTCCCGAATTCCTTCTTCCTGACGGTCCATACCACGGGTTCTTACTCCTCCTCTACCTGTTTTAGGACGAGCGCCTTTTTTAGTGAAACCTTCTCGACCTTCTCGACGAGCGGAGGCTGCTCCTGCCGAAGAGACCTGTACCGCCTCCAGGGGGAGTCTCAACGCTCCACGGCACAGCGGACAATCCTGCCTCGTCTTTAGCCATTTTTCGAGACATGGCCCATGAAATTGGTGGCCGCAGGAGGTGGTAGAAGCAGGCCTGTCTGGCGTTAATGGAGCCTGGCAGATGGAGCATTGTTCCTCCACCTGGACACGGGACAGGTCCTCGTTACTCCTTGTGAGTGGCATCTCGTCTTGCGGAAAATGTGAAATTCTATAAAAAATGCACAATATAAGAGTTGCGTCTGGCAAGAAGCTTAAACTAAAGCAGCGTCAAAACGCTTTGCTTTTTCAAGTATCTTACAAACTAAGACGCGCGCGTGATCGCGGCGCGTATCCAACAAGTGAATATCTCAAATGCACGTCTGCAATGGACGTGTCTAACTATTGTATAATTCTAAGTTCTTCGCACTAAATGCGGATTCAGAGACAAAAATTAATATGTCGAATCAAAATATGGCCCTCTCATTGAGCTGAGCCCGATCCATTCCTCCCCAATTCAGGTCCGCTGGCTGGCTGGCTGTTGATTTCAAAACGCAAGAAAGTGATAATTAGGTTTATAGCTATTGATGGTTTTAATTTAGTGTGAAGTTATATGTAAAATGATTTAAGGATGTGAATATTTAATGTGAAAAATATGAACGCTTGACAAATTGTACAAAAGTGAAAATTACATTGGGTCGGTTCCGGAAGGGTACCGCCCAGTATGTGGGACTGTTTCTCCCACCCGAAATTCCTCGAAAAGAGAGGAGCAAGGGACCAAAAACAACTATGTTGCCGCTTGACTCAGCTTCAGCAAATGGTTCAAGTTTGGCCAAGCTGCAGGGACGTGTAGGCGGCACCACGCCAACCTCACGTAATCCGCCACAGCCTGAACCAAACCCAAGCCAAAAGCCGAAGCTGGATCAAGACAGCAAGGATATAAAAATTTGGGACAGCTTCCCAACATAAAGTGGGGCAGGGGCCCTTCGGTTGACCGGGACAGGAGCGGCGGTAAACCACCACAACCTGTTATCCGCGGCCAACTTCCAGGTTGCACCCAGAGTCAAAAAAACTCAAAAGGACAACACAACAGGAAGCTGCCCAAGAGGTAAGCTAACTAGGAATTGAATTTAACCGGATAGGATTGGGAAGGATGTTTGCGGCTAATAAGGAAAGAGCGAGCGATGCAGGTCTTAATAAATGGGTTTTGTTCTCTCGAACGAAGTATATCGAATCGCAAAGGAGGCGATTCTAAGACCTGCTAGTGAGAATGGAATTATTAGGATTTAAAGACGTGAAGTCTTAAGGGGAGTATGAGTCGAAACTCATAAGTATTTTCTCACTTTGGTGTGGGTTGCCCAAAACAAGTTTCGGGCCCCACGTTGGGCGCCATTTGTAGCGGAATTGTTGATGGAAGAAGCCTTAGCACAACTTAGAACCAGACCGAAGTCCAGAACCAAGAGTGCTAAGGTCAGAAAGTGGAATGGCTCATGCCATTCAAGAGGCAAAACAAAAAAAAAGAATTGCCCCGAGAGCAGGGTGCCCTAGAAATGGCCGTGAAGGCCCCTTGTCCGCATTAGCGGAGCACCCTTTAACCAACCCCGACGGATGCTGGGGTGCCGCTTTGCTAGCTCGCTGCGGCTGGGGTGGGTTCTTTAAACAAAATGGGGTTAGTTTGCTCTCAAGAAAACGGGATGCTACGTATATTCATCCGTCATGAATTGTAGCCGCAAACTGATATGAAAACATATCCAGGGACCAAAAAGGGGGTATAGCTCCGTACAGGAAACCACCCAGGCTCTGCAACATGGGCTGACTAAGCAGTCCCAGTGCTCGTGACAACGCACGGAGCCAGAAAATTGAAAATCTACAAAAAAAGGAAAAAGGAAAAAATGCTACCTCTCTTTACAAGGAACCCGGGTGAGGCAGACAGCCCCGGGCCCCCGATGGTAGTGGAGCCCTGACCCCGATGGTCTGGGGTCCTCCACCCTCTGATACTGGCCCCCAATATTCAAAAATTCAAAATTCAAAAATTTACAAAAAAAAAAATCACGGAAACTACTAGTTGGGCCAGTATCCCTCCCTTATAAGCAAGAGCTGAGAAATTCACGAAAAACTATTTAATCAATCATTTTATCATAGGCCAGCCAGGCCACGCGCGGACCCTGAAAAAGAAAAGAACTTCTCGGGCTTTCACCCAATAAGAAGGCCAGCGATTTCAAAGCTAACAAAACATTTCTACTTTATTCGTAAAGATAATAAAGTCAAAATTACAATTCGGTGTTCCTGTTCCTAATAAAGTTGCTAGTTTAATTCAAATAACAGTGAAGTACATTATAAAAAAAATTATATTGTTAGTGTTATATAATTCTTTTTTTTTTTTTTCTTTCTTTTATAGGTTACAACTACATATGGAATTTCCATTTATGTGCCAACAAAAGATCTCCAGAACTTTCAAAGTAGCATATAAGGAACAAAGCTTGATCAAATAAAACGTGAATTGAATTACTCGAGTCTATTAAACCAAGAAAACTTGCTCTAAAAGAAATAAACCCCTAAAGAATGCATTCTTCGGTGGCATTATGAAAGACATTTTCTCCTGTTTGTTTTCTATTTTTCTTTTCAAAACGAGCGATTATTTATAGTAATAAGTTTGTCTGCACCAAGTGTGTTCCGTACAATATTATGTTTGTTTTCGTCGTCTACTAAACCCAACATTATATTCAACCAAGGCGTGCTCGATTCTTTCGAAAGTAATGACGTAATTCACTTGTCGACTACCGACTTCATTTTTTTTTTTTTGTTTCAATTATGTTGTATACAATCAGGAACATATGGTAATGGCACACGCTTTAAGAAAACGAGATTCAAACTGAATACCCCAAAAAAAAATCCTGATTCAATGAAATCGCAAAAGAAATTTTTGGTTATGGGGGTAGTAATATTGCCCAAATCATAGTTTTCCTTACCATAGTTTCCTAGAGGCGAGAGGAAAATTTATAAGAAAAAAAGAAAGTCGAGAAAGAACAAATAACCGACTAGCCCCTCATGACTCCGCGATACTCTTCTATCGTAACTCTAGGTAAAGTTAATAATACTTATTGTCTAACAGTATCCAATAAACAGATAAATATATATATTGAAACTAAACATATATAAGAAAAACTACTATCCCAAAGTAAATAGTATCGAAATATATAATCCTAGTGACTATCCAATAGTGTATCGCATTCAGGTTACATAAATATATGTTATCGTCGTTCAATGTTTCTCAACATATTTTGTTTAAGATACTTTTTGTTTTCTTTTTAATCATTCTAGTATTATCTGTTCATACAGCTTCATACACGTGTTTTTTTTATATTCTTAATACTATTTTAATTTCTATCATTTCCATTCTTTTTAAAGATAATATTTATCGAACTGCATTGCGCAAATTGATTAATTACAAGACTTTGGATAATCAAAAAAATGCTTAAAACTTTTACTTTTTGTTCACTATTTTCTTTATATATTTAATATAGTTAATTACTTTTCTTTTTTTTTTTTTTTTAAATATAAAAAAAACAACTAGACTTTTACGCTAAAGACACTCTTTTCGGATAAACGTTCGTCCCGTGATTGTTTTCTTCTCTATATTTTTATTTGTTATTAACAATGGCGACGAATCTGTTGGGTAGTTCAAACACCGGGATATTTCTTCTAACGTTTCATTAACTCAGCTACAACAGGGTGTTGACTGATGGTGCAAATGATCGAACAGATGTGGTGTTTGTGTTGCAAAGTCCAACCCATCACCCGTATCGACATCCAGCTCGTCACCTTCACCAGTTGTTCCTGCTTACGTCAATGACTGCATTACGTGAATGCTATCAGGCATAGAATACGGACAAGTATGAAGCCTAGAATTGCGCCGCGTGCTATGCTTGCTGTTTTCAACATGATACGCGGTCCAGTGGGAAGATAAGATCCATCGCGATAGTCGGTCAGCTAGGTAGCAGATACGTGTCTGCGCCGTAAACCAAATGCCTCATTTAAACACTACCAGGCTGCATGAGCTGGTGCACGGTTATAAGTGTGAAATGCAAATGTTGGTCGTGGGGATGGTGCTGGAGCGTTCCCGTCCTCGGTTCTGGACCCTGCTCCTCAACCCAAAAAAATGCCCTTCAATCAAGATTGTCGATTTCAAAATCCAAGCAACCCCTTTCCTTACAATGGGCACGTTTCCTCATGTAGAGCAGAACAACGTTCCTATACCTATACATTATCATACTGTTGAACTAATCACATACCTTCTGCTAGCGCCACCTTATATACATATGGAGTTTGCAGTGCACAGATACTTCCTCACGAACCAGGCCGTCGATGCAAGTCAGAAAGTACTTAGACCAACCCGCTTGTGTCCTCCCCGCACGCAAACGTAACCCAGAGTTTGAATACAAATTCATTGTGGGTACCATTCGTGCATGTCAGGATATTGATTATCGTTCAACCAACCCGTTCCCACTAATAACTGTTTTCGCGCCACTTTTCTCGGCACTTCCTTAAATAGCCCCTTCGATCTTCAGTAGTTAGACCAACAAAAAAAGGGGGGGGGGGTTATAATCACAATATTTTTTTTTTTTTTCCGTCAACGGACGCACAATGGGACGTCTCAATGCGGCACTTAAGTTGTTCCCGATCCCGAAACAAACTACTGGATGAATCTCAGACTGGTTTAAAGAATTAAGACAGGTTTCTTATAAGGTTTCGCATGCGGTTTTTAAAAAAAAGAAATCGGAGCTCGCGATCTCAATTATTTTAAGCGCAACTCTAATGTCGGACTCCGAAAGGGGGGGTTTTCTGTAATAATTGCTTTTAATCCGGCTATCACTGAAACTTCGCATTTGCATTCGTTCGCGGCCTGAAACACCAAAGAGATCCGACCGCACACACGAGCACTGTTCATTATCTTTTCCCGTACAACTTTTGAATTTTTCCGATTGTTTCGATTTTCTGAATTTAGTATCTTTTCATCCGACGACAAAACGATGCGAGCAAATCTGCTTTATGGCGAATCAAGACCCGCTTATCTGAATAACAAAAATGGAACTCATAATACACCGGTTTTTACTCTCGGCCGCCCGCCGCCAACAACTCGTCGCTACCGCGACACCCAAACGACTGCCACGAGCTTATCAGCTCCAGCTCGCAAATGCCACTTGCACAGCCACGAAGATCTAACGGGATTTTCTTTTGGCTGTGCAAAACAACAATAAGGTCACCCGGGGGACTTGCGGGATTTTGTTTTCGTGCAATTGAAATGTAGTTTCAAATTGCAAAATGTTGTAGCGTCTCCGATCCATACAGTGTGGGTCGGAGATGTGTGACCAGTAATTTTTAAATGAAAAAAATATAAAAATTACTGGATGCTACAACCCATCCACGCATTTTCTGGTGAAAAATGTAGCAAACTAATAACATAGAAAATAAAGAGGTTTTGTAGTGATTCATTAGAACTTCAGCTACAAAAGGACAACTAAATTCACAGTGAAAATTTGATATCGCACTTTGCCGCTCTCAAATCAGCTGACACCTCACTAAGGAAAAAACGCTGCGTCTTGTGATATTTCCGGCATTTTGGGGCTTCTTGTTTTGGTAGATTTTCTCAATGACATCATGAGACGCACAAAATATAGAAACCAAGGCACCTAGCTTAAATATAATTCCTTATTTCTTGTGCAATCTAGCAAAAGATTAGATAAGGCAAAATGTTCGCAACGGTGCGTAACCAAAAATAAACCATTTGAAAAACTACAAGTAATCTAAAACTGCAATGAGTATCAATAAAAAGTTAAACTCACCTAACCGAAATTCCCGCTTACATAATCTTCAACATTTAATTTTCATTTTCAGCCCTAAGCCCTATTTAACTATTTATGAAAAGCACACCTACCAGTTCACCGCAAATCCTCTTAACGATCTGATAATAGAAGAAAAGTGAAATCACGAAACATTCTTCGCCATATTAGATTCGACGAGATATTGAAAGAAATTGGATTATTGTTTCATCCATTCTACACGGAAAAATCATAAGTAATGCCCATACATGTATGCATGCAAAAAATATACGTGTATCAGAAATAATAGTTAAAAATTTATTAAGCTCCACGACCTATACTAAAAAATCAAATTAACCAACTGGGCAGTAACAGCGGGCATAGGCCAACAACCTTCTATTGAATACCCAGCTTTTAAATGAACATTTCAGTCGATAATGATGTTTCGAGATAATTGACCGAAAATTTACTGTAAAAGAATGATAATGTTCGTTCACTACATTAGCGAAATTGTATTAAGAAGATCTATTGTTTGCACTATACCTCGTACTCTCGCGGTACTACGGGTAGAAATTCAAAACGAATGGAAATCATTTCGATTTCGCTTCTTCGCTTCCCAGTACAAACGCAATTATCTCTGTGCGCCTATTTTTTTCTCAAACGAAAAGAAAACGATCTTGTTTGGTGATTATAATACAGTATGAAGAAAATTGTTGAATACATATGTACGTGTGTTTATGAGAAATGCTGCTTTGTTGGAACGGATTGGACTACATTGGATTGAATTAGCCACTCAAGCTAAGATACCAAAAAAATGAGGTTGATTTTTTTCGACTTAGCACTATCGACTCCTACAAATATTTACCGGAGAAATAATTTATTTACAAGTTCATAATCAGGAAACATAACATAAGTACCATCTTTGCATTGATTTACTATATCAAAACCTTGACGAAAATCAGAGATACTGTGAAAGAGCTCTGTGAATACGCGGCGTGTGCCCGACCGACTGGTAAGCCTTCCGCAAATATATCTATGTATATCTGCACACAGCACTACTCATAATATATTTGTGTATTTTCGAGTAAACTGCTCTGCCATAATGACTAAGTATGACATTTCGCATTGTGGCTTTATTTTAAAGCCTGAAGAATTACGCCTGATGCCATAAGATTTTAATACCGGTTAAAAGTGAAGATAGCTCGAAGCCTAATGGAAACTTCCTGGAGTGTAATGTACCAAGCAAACACAAAAAAAACTGTCTGTGCGTAAATGGGTCTACACTTATAGTCATTTGGCGTTTTTCATTGCCATTTCTATCTTCGCATTACTTTGGAGCGCCACGGCATAGTCTGGATTCAATTCATCATCTCGGCTACATTGTTACGGGATTACAACTTAAATCTCGTACATCATTTTTATTCGATTTACAGCTGTTTCCGGCTCAACATAGAACTTGAAAGGTAGCTAAGTGAAAATCAATAGCTACAAATAACCAAAATAACCGCTACATATAATTGCAAGCTCTTTGCACTAAATCACCATCAGAAACCGGGCAACAATCAAAGAACGTTCCTAACGAGAACGCATTGAAGCCTAGAAATGGATCTAATAGAATCGAATCTGCGCGTGTTAAGCCGATAGGAAATGTAGTAAACTGTTTATTATGTTCCGTCTGTGCATTTTTTTTACAGACATAGGTAGCACGTCTCTAGCAAGAGAGGAAGCGATAATTGAAATTCGTATTTGGTGAAAAGAAAATTCCCATGTATCTTTCTTTTTGCAAAAGCTTCTGAAAACATTCTTTTTCAGCTCTGTTTCAGAAAGAAAAATCGAGAAACTCCAAAAAGATGATATTTTTGTGTTATAATAATCATATTAATGATACCTTGTTAACTTCATTCAGGTAAGAAACAACCATCTAGCAGGTATGAAATGTTTTTTTTTTAAACAATAGCATAATAAACCGTATTGTTGATAGCCCGATAACTGCATTGTGACCACATCAGGTAAGCTCTTTCAGAATTGCACTACGTCAACTACGAAGTTAGTCTGCCTATTATATAGTAAAACCCAGTCAGTAATGAATGATTATTTTCGTAACAAAGCATTAAAAGATGTAATATTTTGGTTTAATTATTGCTGTCTTCATTTCAAAGAAGCTACGAATCGTTTTCAAGCCTGTCCATTACGTATGTCTTGCTAAATGCTCAGACGAAATTACTTTAGTCAATACTTGAAGTAAATTTTCAACAATAGGTAAAATGAGCTGTATGAATGATACTGAAATTTACGATCATGTTTTAGTAAATGCTGGCTTTAGTTCAAATGGAGCATCTCTGGACATTTAGTGTGGAATCATTATATGCGAAAGCTTTGAACGTTGAGTCTTAAGATAATCGCTAACCAGCAAGGAAATATTAAAAAAGTCTAGCACATCAGAACCGCTAGAAAACTGAATTTCGAAGAAATTGTCTTTGAGTGACAAAAACTTGTGGAAAGACGTTAAACACTTTTTTGTAGTATTATATCAGCCATTCCATATCCAAAGCAAAAAAACCCAACTATAACATAGCAGCAATAAGTTTCCCATAACAAGCTCATACTTAAATCAACTTATTCTTTGAATTTCGTTCTCATCGCAGGATTTCATCGAAAGTTTCAGCGGTTAAACGTTGTTTGAGGCTGCCATCCGAAAAATTTTCAAAACTCGAAAAATTGAAAAATTGGTTCCTCATTTTTATTGCAAATGCTTTGTATATGAGTATCCAATTTGAAGCATCTGTTAGGGCAATATTTACGAAAATGTCCGATGCTGGTTACCCTGTATTAGCTTAGGTTCAACTGGCTGGCACAGGGCCACACATAGACCCATTGGTCCGTAGTGATACCAGATAAATGGACCCGGAGAAGGAAAGTTCAGTCCAAACGGCCATCGAAGGCCCCGGACTTTTTTGCGAACTGAAGTATGTCCTTCAGCCTCTGCTTCGCAGCATGTGAGAGATCCACCAGCCAGGGCTCTCCGAAGCAGCACTGCCTGGTTCTCCCCAGTGCCGAGCAGTGGCACAAAAGGTGTTGGATTGTTTCCGAGACTCCCGGCTCTTGACACTTCCTACAGGTGTCGCTAGTTAGGAGTCCCATGTTCATGGCATGAGATGCTACAAGACAGTGGCCGGTAATGATGCCGACCAGCTGTTTGCAGTCAGTTCGCGTCAATTCGAGTAGGTACTTAGTAGCTACGATATTGTACCACCCCCACATGATTTTGGTTAGCTTGCAGGTCTGAGTTGCACGCCATCTTCACGTCACAACTTGCATCACATTGGAGTCAATTGAGTATTTGATTGTTTGGATTAGAGTAGGAATATCAACCGATCCTGACAGGGGGAGGCTAGCCCCGTGCTTGGCTTACGCGTCCGCCCTCTCGTTTCCTTCAATGCCCTTGTGACCAGGAACCCAGAAAGTTCTGACTCTTGTGTTGTTGCCCAGTCTATTCAGGGCCTGAATGAAGTCAAGTACACACTTCGATTTGTATGTGTAAGACATCAGAGCTTTAACCGCCGCTTGAGTGTTTGTAAAGATGCTGATTTCCTCACTTGAGGTATCTCTGGCGTATGCTAGGTCTGCGGCTTTACGTATCGCAAAAACCTCCGCCTGAAAAATACTACAGTGATTAAGAAGCCTGAAAGCTGCTTCCATAGTTGCTTCTGCGGAAAACGTTGCAGCACCCACTCCAACAGACGTTTAAGAGCCGTCAGTGTAGATGCTAAGAGTTGCTGCGCCCATTTGCCGATTCCACTCCTGCCCATCCCCCACAATCGCCTGATATCCCCGCTCGAAGCACAGAGTGGGGGCCAAGTAGTCGGTGCTACTTGCGTACCCCCGCTCAATTCTGCTGTGGCCGATGGATCGTGGGTAGTAGTGTCCCGATTCCCTAAGCCTGACAGCAGCTTTTGCGGCAGCGCCCCTGACGAAGAGGTCAAGCGGAGGGAGATGAAGCAGGACATTCAGAGCAGACGAAGGAGTCGAGGCTAAGGCACTTGTGGTGCCGCCAGCCACTGAACTCTGTTCGCCATGCTAGCAAAGGTAGTCTTATTCACTGCTGACCACCAGACCAAGCATCCGTAAGCAATGATAGGGCTGGCTATCGCCATATAGATCAAGTGCGTTAAGGCAGGGCTTAGACCCCAAGTTTTACCCAGCACTCTCCTGCTGGCGTAAATCGCATTGCTAGCCCGCTTTACTCTCTCCTCCAAATTCGCTTTCCAGGTGAGCTTGCTGTCCAAAATAAGACCCAAGTACTTAATTTGTGACTTGAGGCTTAACCTGATTGGAGGTGATTCAGGAATTTTGTACTTTCTCTCTCTATAAGATTAGTTTTATTAATGTTGATGCCGAGGCCCACGGTATTCACCCATTCATACCTCAACCAGCCCCAGAGCATACTCAATGAGCTGACCGACTGTGTGCGGAAACCTGCCCGAGACTAAAATGGCAATGTCATCGGCATAGGCCATAATCTAGAAAAGCTCCCAAGGTGTATTCTTTGTAGCGGAGTGCTTTTTCTATTTCGAGAGCTACCCTATGGAGAGCCGTTTCAACGGATTTCCCTTTTATGTACGCGTTTCGGGCGTCCGATAGAGCTTGAGTTCCAAGCCTTTGTTTGATGTAGACATCCAGTAATCTTTCAAAGACTTTGAGGAGGAATGAAGTCAAGCTAATTGGCCTGTAGTCCTTCGGGTAAGCATGGTTAATTTTACCTGCCTTGGGTATAAATACAGCCTTAGCGATCCTCCAGGCTGCAGGCACATGGCTTAGTGCTAGGCAACCTTTGTAAGTTTGCATGAGCCAAGGAACGGTGAGCATACCTGAGTTTTGGAGCATGGCCGGTAGAACGCCATCCAGACCTGGGGACTTGAAGGGCTTAAAAGTGTCAATTGCCCAGGCAATCCTCGGCTTGGTGACAACCTCGCAAATGCCTTCAAAGTCATGCAGATCAGACGTCTGCTGACAAGTGAAGGTGGTGGGTTCATCCAGGCAGCCCGGGAAATGAGTATCTACGAGGACCCTCAGCATTTCCGAGCCGCTGCTTGAACACTCCCCGTCCGGCCTACAAACCAGGCTAGGCGTGGCAGGGCGTTTAGCCAGCAGATTCCTAAGTCTCGCCGTTTCCGATATGGTCTCGATTCTACCGCATACCCTGTATTAGCAGCAAAGCAAAATATATACCAAATCTGCTTCAACTTAAGTTAAACCCACCCTGTAGGTTTCGTTTCGATTTAACCACTGCGCTAGAAGTTATACAGGTGAAAAGAATTTTAATCTTTGTTGTTAATTTTCATTGCAAGAGCATTCTTATTTGCAAATCTAATGGCATAATCGCTTGGTAAGGAAATTCCAAAAAATTACAAAAATGATCATAGCTGGGCAGCCAGCTTTGTCTTTTTACCGAATTCGGATTTCGAATTCGATCCGAATTTTCAGAATTCGAATATTTACTGCATGAACTTCGTTTTGATTTCATGACTGGACCGGAAGTTATAAGGGAAAAAAGCTTTATTTTGCTGAGCAAATTTGCAAGATTTAGAACATAAAAACTACCGTAGCTGGCAGCTCTATTCTAATTTTTCGACCAAATTTTCATCAAATGTTTTCTCAAGTAAGGTCCAAATATTGTGTGGGTTTGGTTAAAATGTAATAGCTTAATCGGAATTTATAGACCAAAAAGCGGTTTTTTTCTCAGCGATTTTTCAAGATGGTACCACTGCCACAGGGTTGCCTGCATTTCAAAGTCACTTCTACCAGACTTGGTCCTAGTTACTACCAGCATGTTCTGCGAATTTCATTATGATCGGATTAGCCGGTCGTCAGCTCTCGTGAACATAAGTTTTGAGTGCTGAAAATAGGCGTAATTTGATAGTGGCTTGCCTCTCTTGTTCAAATAGGAATTTCGAAAATTTCGATTTGACATGATGGACATCAAATTTATCAGTGATTTGAAGTTTTTGTCAAAAAGCATAATATTTTCAGGAGGGCCGATGATTTGAAGGATTTTTTTCAGGAGCCTGCCACAGTTACAGGGTTACCCGCACTGTCTTGAAAATCCATGTGTGTTAAGTCTTAGTCAACATCAATACGCTCTGCAAATTTCACGACACACCTACATATATATTTATATGAATTTTGGTGAATTCGTGCCTGGACGTTAAATTTTCTTGGAATAGATATATGTACATACATATAATATGTATAGATGTATAATTTCCTACACAGAAACATTTACGCTTGATTTAATTAGTAGCAATCTCTTTTTTGAACAAGATATCCGTTTTTCGTGCACTGCGTAACTCGGCAAACGTCATCTTTCATACTTTTACCAACACCTTTTCTTCTTGTGCTCTCTACATTCTCATTTTTCGATATATTTTTTGGTATCTCCACTTTTTCGAAAGCACTGGCGAATTACTGTTCATTCGAACATTTCTCTCTCATGCATGTGATTCCCAATATGCTCAAATTAATTAAACCGACAAAGTATTTAAAACAGCACCCATTATTATTTATTTATTTATTTATTTCAAGCCAAGCAAGGCATATAACAAAAAATAATAACAAATCACAATTTGAATTAAATATAAGTTTTCTTAAACTACACTATAACAAATTAGCATAAATAATTTTAAGTCCATATTCCAAACTTATTTTTGGTTGTCAATTTGAGGAATTTATAAGGAAAAATGGTTTTTTAAAATTTTTGAGCCTTGAATAGAGCATATTTGAAACTTGTCTTGGGAATAGATAAGGAATAGTACACGGAGAGAAATTTCGGCAGTGATTTTTAGTAGAGTGGAAAATATAATTTTCTATTCCAGAAATTTAATAGCGAAACATGAACGTCATTACAAATTTAATGAAAATTTACTATTTAAAAGTCAATTCTATTACATACTACAACTTACTCATTATAGTGTAGTAACAGGATTCACAGCAAAGTAGTAAAATGTGTAGTGCAATTGATTGCAAAGGTAATGGGGTAAAAAATTTTTACTATTGCAATAAAATTAATTGTAATTTTTGTATAAGTTCAATACACTTTTCTCTCCGTGTAGTTGGAAAAATTGTTAAATATTTTGCAGCATCTGTTGATGGGCTCCCTGTCCCCATAAACAGTCCGATGCTGATGTTCATTGAGAAGACGTGTATACCTAGTACGTCTTACAGGGTTATTGAAAGTGATTTTATTCGAAAGATACTTAACGTTGATCAAGCCCCTAATTGCATCAAAAATGAAACATGAGCATAATACCGTTCTCCTCGAAGAAAGTGTCTCAAGGTTTAAAAGGCTTGATCTGTAATTATAAGATGGCAAACTTTCAACATCGTGTGGGTTATATATATCTCTCAAAGCAAAAATAACAAACTGCTTTTGGATGGATTCCAATCTAAAAACAGTTGAAAATAGGATTCCAAACGATGAAACCATATTCCAATATTGGGCGAACTAAGGATACGTAAAGAGATTTTGTAGCCCATAAGTTCTTAAATTCTTTCGTACGTCTCTTAATAAATCCTAATTGCTTGCTGGCTCTTGCTAGAACTTTGTCGTACTGAAGATTGAAGCGCAGCTTTTTATCTAGAACGACTTCGTGATCTACAACACTATCCACTTTTTTCAGCAGCTGATTACTAAGGCGGTAATTAAAATTTAAAGAGCTTGACTTGCGGGAAAAGCTTATGGCATGGCCTTTGTCTACGTTAAGAAAAAGTTTATTGCGGTCACACCATCGCTCCAACGATAAGAGTTTTGACTAAAGGAAGATTGAATCGGATTCTGATTGAATAGTGTGGTATAATTTTAGATCGTCCGCATAAAAAAGGTGTGGAATATCGGATAGCACTTCCGAAAGATCCGAAATACAAATATTGAACAGAAGTGGACCTAAGTGGCTGCCTTGAGGTACCCCCGAGGAGACAGTAATTTTTTTTGAGAGAAAACATTGGAATTTTACATGTTGTGTTCGATTCCGAAGGTAGCAATCCAACCATCTTAGCAGGTTTCCGGAAATGCCTAGTTTTTGCAGTTTATATTTCAAAACATCATGGTCAACACGGTGAAAAGCTTTGCTGAAATCAGTATATACGGTATCAATCTGACACCCTTTCTTCATATTGCAAAGTACATCCGAGATAAATATCAAAAGGTTGGTGGTAGTTGACCTACCCTTTCTGAAGTCATGTTGCTGTTCGTTAAGAAGAGGATAAATAACTATAATGAGTTTATCACAAACAATTTTTTCAAATAATTTAGGTATAGCTGACAAAATGGCAACGCCTCGATAATTTTTAACCGAGCGCTTGTCACCACTTTTATGAATCGGCGTGAGATGAGAAGATTTCCAGAATTGAGGAAATCTATCGCATGATAGTGATTTGGTGAAAATAGGTAGGAATGAGATGATAGTTTTTGCACTGTTGATTATGAAGCTCGGAGGAAGTAGATCTGGTCCAGGGCCTTATTTCATGACAAGTTCTCTTATCGCTTTTACAATGTCCTCTCTAGTTAAATATATTTCATCAGCGATAGCAAACTGAGGTGTTGAGATAAGCGACACGTGGTGGACAGAGAACTTCTTGAAAATGGTCGGCAAACATGTCACATATTTTTAGTGGGTCAGAAGAAAGTGAGTCATTTTTATACATTGCTGTGGGATAGCCTGAAGTTTTTCGCTTGGTGTTCACGAATTAAAAAAATTTTCTGGGGTCACAGATTATATTTTCCCCAACTATATTAATATAAGATTCATATGCTTCGCGCGACTTCCTTAAGAATTCTTTAGCTAGTTCATTGTATCTTCTCTTGATATCTTCGCTAGCATTGATGTCGGTTTTTATTATCTTAGATAGATTGTTTCTCTGATTTTGCAAGCACCTCAGAGTTCTATCCAACCAAGGTTCAGATAGTTTATCTTTTCTCTTTATTTTCGGGACGAATTTTTCAACCGCATCAAAAATTAACTGGTAGAATAAAGACACAGCATCGTTCAATTCCAACGTTAATAGAGAACTATTCCAGTCAGTATTATTCAAATGGTGGTTAATGTTCTCATAGTTAGCATTTCGAAAATCATATACAACTGAATTGTTGTATGATTTTGAGGTTGTCAAATCAGATATAGATAGCTCGACTCTAAAAGCAGAGTGGTGAGAAATATTGAAAAAAAAATGCTCTGCATCTACTGTCAGATTAGCTACTACATCGTCGTAACTGTTGTAAAAATCAGATCTAACCAATTGCCATTTTGGTTAGAAGTTAAGGCGATTTGCTGCAAATCATTGCTGTAAAATTTACTTACAATATTTAAATCAGATGAATCAACGATATTGAACGGAAGGAGGTTGTTGTCGTTTTCATCTTCCACGAACAACTCGATTTATCAAATTAAAATGTCAAAGGAACATATAATGTTATTGCAAATCTGGTAGATTTAAGGCTTTTTTAGTCTTAGGCTTTTGAGTCTAATCAAAATATTTTGTGACTTTGAATAATCCATGTAGAACGTTTATGATGAACTGTGCATGCTTTTATTTTTGCAGTATTACTAATACCAGCAGCGTATTGCCCATAACCTTTATGCTTCATAATAAATGGTATTAGTATACCTTTGAAGTCATAAAATTTGATAATTTTAGCCAAAATACCAAGGTAACTGTGACATTTTCTAACAAGTAGCTGCTGTCCTGCAACAAGTAGCTGCTGCTGTCAAGCGAATAATCCAATGGTTGAAATGTAATTCCAAATCATGTTCAATTTTAGATTAATAATATACTTCTAGCTCTTATAGAGCTTCTGAGTTCAACATCTGATGCCAAACAATTTAGTATATTGTACAGTACAGTGATTTTCATCATAGCAGTACATTAAGAGTAACTTATTTGGTGTTCTTTCAAATATTTTTTTTCGGCAATTTGTAACCTAAAAAGGAGCATGATTGGAGAAACTGTCTTTAACGAAAGAATTGTATTAAGACAATATTGCACAATATTTTACCGATATAATGCTTTTCATATGGAAAGAATAAACACAGACGTTGAATCCATCCAATAAAATATTTCTTAGCAAATACGAATTAGCAAGCAAAGTTTAAACAAATTTCTCATACACCTCACAACCTTGCACCATACCCCTGAACCATTTAGAAAGTGAGGGCAGTTAGTAAATAATAAGTAACAAATTGAATTTAATTAAATTACTTTGTTCGCCTCAGCTGTACAATCACTTGACTCAATCGAGTTGGAAAGGCCGCAAGAGCAACAATGAAATCTTAATTTTATTACGCTTTTCAAAAAATCCGAAAACTGGACTATGGCTCTTTTTTGTAGAAACCAACGAAAACCGGAGCAACAAGTGCACGTTAAGCAACAATGTGTACAGATATATATACATATGTAGTTATTATGCCGAGAAAACGAAACAAATGACATGTTTTGCTGCTTAAAATAACAAACATGCAGAAAGACGAAGAAACTATGGGAAAAGTTTGTTTATAATGTCGGTTAAGCTTAATGCGGACATTGTTGAAATAAAATTGAGAGATTTGACTGCAGTGAATATGCAAGTTGGATATATGTACATACATATATATATATACAGTCACGAACTTAAGTCTACGTACCCGTGCAATTTTCATGAGAAATATTGAACTGAACGCCTGATGTCATCAAAAATGATAAGGAATAATGAAAACAATAAACTTATTTCATATCATGTCCAAAATATATACATTCATTTAGTGCAAATTAACATAAAACAAAAATAATAAAATTTCATACATTAAAAAAGAACAAAAGTCTACGTACAGTCTCATTTAACGTTAGTTGTCTTAAAAACTAGTGTTTGGTGGGGCCTCCTTCGGAAGAAATTACAGCTTTTAATCGGCTTGGCATTGAATCGACTAGATTTTTTATAATATCTGGTGTAACTTTGTCCCATTCTTCATGAAGAACGGAGATTAGGCCGGATATGTTTGAAACTTTATGGTTTTGAAGTTGGCGCCTCAAATCATCCCATAAATGTTCGATTGGGTTTAAGTCCGGAGATTGATGTGGGAAATGGAGTTGTTTGAGGATATTAAAAATCAACCACTCTTTCACAATCTGCGCTGTATGTTTGGGGTCATTGTCTTGTTGGAAGACCCAAGCCGGCCTTAATCGCAATTTTTGCGCAGATTGTTTTAAATTAGCTTTAAGTATGTCTAAATATTCAGTACGATCTATAATACCTTCAATAACAACAAAATTCTCGACCCCCACCGCCGACATGCATCCCCAAACAAGAACACTTGCACCCCCATGCTTTACCGTACCAATTAAATTTTGCTTTTTGAGGCCTTCGTTTGATTTTCTCCACACTCTTTGCCTACCGTCATGTCCGAAAATATTAAACTTGCCCTTGTCGCTAAACAAGACGCTATTCCAAAAATTTTCCTGCTTGCCTTCATGGAGTTTTGCATGTTCGAGTCGTTTACCTTCATTTGTTTTACTAATGAATGGTTTTTTCCAAGATGTCCTGCTAAAATAGCCGTTGCGGTGGAGCACTCTGCGCACAGTTATAGGGTGTAAGTGTTTGCCCATAACCTCCTTGATGCCTTCAGTGTAGTAATTTTGACGACGTACGAGGATTATTTTGTATTTCTGCGAGTACCCTTCTCTCTTCACGGTCGGTCAGCATTCGCGGTCTTCCACTCCTGAGTTTGTTTTCAAATGATTTTGTGATCTGGTAATTTAAAATTACAGTTTGAACACTTGACCGCGGTTTTTTGACTATTTCACTAATTTCACGATAAGATCGCCCTTCTTTTCTAAGGCTCACAATTAAGTTTCTAACGTTATCAGAGATTTCTTGCCTAATCGGAGCCATGATCACTTTAAACATATTGACAATTACTTGTCAACGCGCCGTCAGCTTTTGAATCTAATACAAATATCACCATTCAATGAAAACATACGCTATGAAAATTATTCAAACACACGTTAAGCTGTACGTAGACTTTTGTTTCATTTTAGGTGTGAAGATTTCATTTAAATCCCTCTTATTATTGCTTCGATAGAAATAGTTCAAATATTTACTTATATTTAAGCTTAAATTAAGTGAATACATATTTTTGCTGTGAATACTTAGAATTAGGATTAAAAAAACTGAAAGAAATGCTCAGATATTGGGGGTACGTATACTTTTGTTCATGACTGTATCTATATGATTGCATACTTTAAAATGCTTACAAACTTCACCAAAAATTGACACGTTTGGTCAAATTTCTATTAAAAACTCTTCCGGGCCGACAGTCAGGTCTATAATTTCAATTAATGCAAAATAGGGAGCGATATCACCCTCTTGCCTTCCACAGAAATACCCAACATCACGAATGCCGCATCAGATTTTTAAATCACTTTGAAATATGACCCAGATCCATAATTTATATCGAAGGTGCACAATTTTCGCAGCTCCGACAAATGATAAGTTATCGGTTTTCGATCCGGCATCATTTTCACGGTTGCCTCGAAGCGCTCAACTCGGATATGCCTACACGTGACTATAATTTCTACTTCTAGCGACGTCTTGCGTACGCAACTAACCGTACAATTTTCCGATGGAATTCCTAGAAGTACTCAACATCGTCGTCCCTATTTCGTTCGGGTCAGAAAGTTTTCTTATTTGTAACGAATTTTCGAGTTGAACCAGAGAATTTGATATCTTTCAGTATCCACGATATCGAAATTCTTACTAGGGTAAAAATATCCATAAGAAACCGTGTCAAGGTGCCTGTCATCTTATTTGTAATTCTTATTATCCGGCATTGAGTGGAAAAGATACTTTGCGAAAAGAAGCTATATACGTACTTAGACGAGATGGTTTTAAAGATATCACGATTACGTATTTGGGGGGGATTATTGCGAATAATCGCAAAAGTTGTTTTGCTAGAGACAAGAGTAAAAAGTTCGGGTCGTTGTGAATTTATGCAATTAGTTAAGATGCGGATAAATTATCAGCAGGTGATGATGAAACTGATAAATGTATGTAATTTATCTGGTGGATATACATACATATTTGGGACTAACGACTCAGCGGAAGACGTCGAAAAATTTATTTGTTATTTTGTGTCGGCTCATCAGTAATTTATACTTGATGATCTCGTATTCGAAAGATTGATAATGTTGCGCCTCTTGATGATTTTGTGGCTGCTAGCGTAACAACGCATCTGGGACTTGCTTTCCTGAAGAGTATATTAAATTGTACAGATTGATCTGATAAGGTTCAAGTGGGTATGTATTTTACATTTTTACTAATGTTCGAAGAACATTAGTATTAAAATCGATTTGGGCAAAAATTCATATTTCCACACACACACACACACACACACACACACACACACACACACACACACACACACACACACACACACATATATATATATATATATATATATATATATATATATATATATATATATATATATATATATATATATATATATATATATATATATATATACATATATATATATATATATATATATATATATATATATATATATATATATATATATAAATATATCTATGTATATATATATATATATATATATATATATATATATAAACATATATATATATATATATATATATATATATATATATATATATATATATATATATATATATATATATATACATATATATCATCAAAAAAATTCAGTCACTATTTCTCGGGAACGCGCCATCCGATTCGGCTGAAACTTCCAGGATACATTGATGTATATGCAGAATAGGTTCAGATCTCATTGAATGTCAATTAATTTTAACCCTTCGGCGCCGGGGGCCATTTAAGTGATATTTTTAATATAACTATTTTTCCGTCTACAAATAATTTTTGTGAAAATTACGTTAATAAATTAATTTTGAACGTGTGTTACATGTGAATCGGATAATGTTTTGAAAGTTTTTAACCCCATGTGTGCGCAAGGTGCCTAAAAGGAGAGCGGGAAAATTTGAGAAAATTTTTAAATTACGATAACTTTTGATAGAGCTATTTAATCATTATGAAACTTTCAGAATATATTGGTAATATTTAGTTGTAAATTTCTGTAGCTTTTAATGCGCATGTTGGCAACCCTGTAGCTAGGGCAGGCGCTGAAAGCGAAAACCTTTAAATTCATCGAATCTCCTGAAAAATTATCGCTTTTTGGAAAAAAGCCACTCACAAACAAGTCTTATGCATTGTGTCTATAGCCAAAGTAAAAAATTTGAAATTTCACAACGGGCACGCCTAGTAACCCTCTCAGAATTTACTTATATTTTTAACATCAAAAACTTCTGTTCATGGAAACTCACGATCCGATAATTAGAATTAATTGAAACTTACCGAATATATTGGCCTTAAGTAGGACCAGGTCTGATAGAAGTGATTTTGAAATGCGGGCAATTTTGTGCCAGTGGTGCCATCTTAAAAAATCACTCAGAAAAATAACTGCTTTTGGCCCTATAAATTCTGATTCAGCCATTCGATTTTAACCAAATTTACACTGTAGGTGAACCTTACTTTAAGCCACGTTTGGTAGAAATTTGGTTGAAAAATTAGGTTGAAGCTGCCAGCTATGGTAATTTTAGTGTCTTAAATTTGGAAAATTCCTAAGGAAAACAAAGCTCTTTGCCCTATAGCTTCTAGTACAGTAGTTGAATCATAACGAAATTCAAATGGCAAAATAAGCTTATTGTAGGCAATATTCAGTAGAAATGTAAGTTCAACACAATGACATGATTGCCAGCTATGGTTGTTTTTGTATTTTTTTGGCATACCTTTAGTAAGCCGTTTTAGCATAGAATTTTCAAATCGTAGTGATCTTATAGTGAAAATAAACACCAAATATTAAGATCTAAAAAATTTGAAAACTTTTGCGAATGGTAACCCTAAATTTCTTTGCATCCCTATAACTTCCAATGCAGTCATCGGATCAATGCGAAATTCGCAGAGCAGGTTGACTTTAACGTAAGGCAGATGCGACATATTTTTGGCTTCGGTGCTAGCAAAGGGCTGCTAGCACTAGACCTTTTTGTTATTTTCGTTCCAATAAATGCTTGCATTGAGTATTTTCATCGCAAACATTTGCAGTGAAAATAAGTAAACATTGTTTAAATTTTCTAAGCTCTGGACATTTTTCGGATGACAGCCCCAATCACCTCACCTTTCTACCGCAGTAACTTTCGATGAAGTCACCGAAATTAAAATTAGCTTAGATTCTTTTATTACTTAGGGTGTATTAGTTTTAAGTAGGAAAAGTAAGTAGTGGTAGAATGCACACTCAAAATCTGCACAAATTCTCTACTGTTCTTCGGACACTAGTGTTTCTAGCGGTTCTGATGCGCTAGGGTTTTTTTTCATAACATTTCATTTATTTAAAGCTATTATTACTGACATAGTTTTAACAATTTGGTTACACTTAGAGGTTAGAAATTGACAAATTTCAAGTATCTACATATGCTATGAATGTACTAAATAGAACGTGAATGCACTAAAAGAATACACAAAAATATACCATTATTAAGCATTTGCTAAAACAAAACTCTCATACCCCTTCCGTAAAATCAGCTTCATGTCTTTAAGTCTTGGGGTTAAAATAGCCCTAGGTTGTATGCCGAAGGTTAAATTTCGATTTTCATTGGAAATCATTCATATCACAGCGTCAAATAATTTTCTGCTGGATAAGAGTCAACCGTCATTATCCTCTTAATACAGAAATAAACTGCTAATGAAAATTGTTTCGAAAATACCATTAACGCTTGAAATTATTTCTGTTGCATTAACCTAAAATTATTTCACTCCAGCTGTTTTTTTTTCTAGAATTAGTCTACTCTTCCTCACTCTGCTCTGTGTAGAAGCGAGAAAAAACACGGCTAGCAAATACTCGTAGATGGCCTGGGTAAATAGATATTTTATGTAGTGCTCAAATATTTTGCCAGCTGTGAATACCAGGTTTAATTAGTAAATATTGAATGTTGGCAAAGAATTAACAAATTGCAATCTAAGCTTATTAGCAAGCCGTCGGTCTAAAAGAAAATAATAAATACAAGCAGTTGAGCTAAAAGTTGTGAAGTTTCAAGGTGGTGTTTATTCTTGACAGAGAGCAGCACCATAAAAACTATTTTGTATCTGTTGAATATTTGCATCTTAACAAGGTTATCGAAATGTCTGTTTTGGAATTTTGAAATCACCACCCTCCGGAGAAAGTTTAAGAACGCAAAAAGATAGAATGACTCAATCGAATGAGATCGAAACGAAGCTGAAGGTTTTTAGGCATGTCGGACACAATGATAGGTCGTACATAAACCTGGTGCAGAACCTTCTGCGGCAGCATCAAAAGAATCAATGAGTTAAATCGGCTTCGCAAGCTCTTAAGATCAATACCGAAGGCGTTAGGGTGCATTCATAGTACCGACGGCATCTGAACTAATATGAGCATCGACACACTGACTGTTCTTACAAACTAATATTTTCCGGGGAATTATAGTGCTCCAGCATATGCCGCACATCCTACGGAGACTCTAAGGGTTGCAGACTCTCAATTGACGGGGTCATAAATTTCTTCGAGCCGTTCAAATATCCGGGCTCTGATGGCGTTCTTTTGGATGATATACAACAACCTATAAAAGTAACAATACCATGGCTGAAAGTGATGTATAACAAGTGCTTTCACTTTTTGTATATTTCGATCAGCTGGCTATCGCTCCCTATGCTTTTGCTCCTTTTCACTAAAAACTTATGGAAAAGATCATTGTTTACTATATGAGAAAGTCAACTGCTCCTATTTTAATCTTGCAATCACATCATGCTAACACTAAAAGTAAGTGAGTTAGAGCCCTTGTTCAATAAATTGAAAGATCTCTCGCTCTTAAGGAGTATACGTTTGTCGCCTTCATAGATACTGAGGAAACTTTTCATAACATCATGTCTGATTTGATTGTGGAAGCACTCGAAGAACTGGATGCTGATATACGGCTGATAGCATTGATTGAGTAGCTCTTTAAGAACAGAATGGTATCTTCTTTGTTTGGGAATGTTCATTTGGAATGCATGGTCGACATGAGCACACCTAAAGGTTGTGTTTTCTCTCTCCTGTTGTGGAACGTTACGCTAGATACTCTTTGCTACATAGCCCTAGTAGTGTCAGAAAAGTATGTACCTACGCTGTGGAAGAGGATAAAAACTTTTCTAGCATACTTTCACATTAAAACTGGAAATTCTTTTTGAAATAACGGAGCTACTGCTATTTAAAATAAAGTACAAAATTCTTCGACTTTACAGAGGGTTAAATATGTTAGACTGATCCTTAACGCTAAGCTGCTATGGAACGAAACCCAAATAGCTGCTATTTTTTCGTCTGCCGACCAACTGATGATTGAAAAAATGTGAAGGTTGGCTACTTTTTCACAAGGACCTTCTGAATAACCTTTACCATGGCAATTATTATGCTGATTTATTGATAACCGACCAATCTATTAATCTAATAGTAAGCAAATTTGTGTGCTGTACAGTGTCACAAATAGACACTGAATATCATAGACCTCCTAGAGAGGCTTCGACATAGGAGTATTCGGGGCAACTGTATGACGTCATGCAAATGACGCTTGCCATTTCTTAACTGGTACACCGATATCATGGGGTCAAACTAGTCACTAAGCAAAAAAATTTCAAGGATGCTGGGAAATCCTTAACTTAAAAATCATCCTGTGCGATAGTAAAACAATCCTACATACCAAGTAGTGTCTTTCGCTGCAATGGCCGCGATCCCAGGCATCTGCCTTATAGAAAGCAGCATACGCAACGGCTGGGTGAAGGTTTCAAAGATGTTTATCAGACTTGTGGCGCAAAGAATAAAGAAAAGCCCGTTATCTATCTTCTGGGCTAGTGTTTGCCTCTGGCGAAGAGAAATATGGTAACCTTTTGGGACGCATTTCTTCTTAGGACTGACTGATTTATCTTTTAAAAACTTAAAATTATTTTTGCTGTACAGTTCATAAAACGAACCAAATGGTTTCCAGAGTACCGTGGCTACGGGCGAGTATATTTGTGGTATCACAGCGGACCTCAACTATGCTTGTGTGTGTTTTTTGAGAAGGCTGCCAATTCAACCTAACCTTAGTCTAACCTAACCTTCACAGAAGCATTCCCTAAGAAGGATTTATAGTTCGTGCTTTGTGAAACCTGGTGACACACATGTTTTTAGTAGTGTATAACGCAAAGAACTCATGGTTGTGATTAAGCCGATGACATGCGAGTACTGTCGTGGGTATGTTCCCGCACACCCTAAGCTTGTTCATCGAATATGCTCAGGAACTAGTGAAAGGCTGAATTTCGTAGGTCTTGTTATTTAATCCGATCAAACTGATCTTTTACTTTTCAGAAAAAAAAACACGTTTCCTGAAATAGAACCAATTAGACGGGGTGACGAAAGATTAAGTCTCAAGCTGCAAACCAAGAACTTGGGTTTTATTCCAGACAGCAAGCTTACCTGATTGATGAATCTAAAATAATAATAAACAGAGCAGACCCGCAGAGGATGAGGCCTCATCGCTGGTCCACCGCAGTGAATTTACACGGCAGCGGTATGGTCGATCTTGGTTTCTGTTCGTCTGGTCTGGTTGTCAGTGAGGGATGAAACCATCTTACATCAGAGCTTATCAATTTGCATCTCTCTCTTTTGCAGGTACTTTAACAACCAATCTCATGACGGCGTTAGACGTCTTGCTACATCTCTCACTACTTTAGCCTCATTGTTCGAAGCACGGTCACACAAAATACCAACACGGCTAAGTCCTTACGATATTATGATTCAAGATCCTTAGAAAACAGCAATGTAGGTCAGTGGACTGCAAGCTGCGCTAACTCTTCATCACACTTTGCTTCAACCGAAGTTATCAAGCGATCGTTATAGATGGAAAGGATTGGATCAGTAAAAAATACAGCAGCTCTGAGCATCTAGGCCAATGGATCCAAATCAGTTACAGGACTAGGTTCTGTGGCATTTTCTGCAGACCGCAACATATAGGAATCCTTCAGGTTTCCTAATCACAGAGGGATTTTGCACCCAGAAATTTTTGTGATGCGAAAAGCCACAGAACTGATACACTTCCTGCACGAAAAGCACTGTTGTTTCACACACACAAATCGGCCCTAAACAGGTTCTTAACAGACTAGGCAAAAACAACAGAGTAAAAATTTAATGGGTTCCGGGTCACAAAGGTATTAATAAGAATGATAAAGCGGAACCCTTGGCCAAACATGGGGCCAGTTTACCTCAAGTTGGATCGGCAGATATCCAAATTTCTATCTTAACTGTTCAGTAGTTTATGCAAAGTGATACATATGGGTATGATTCGCACCTCGGACTTGCAAGACAACCAAAATTTTGAGCGGATCATACAACTTTGCAGCGACTAAATTCCTACTTAGGTTAACCCACAATAATTGCAGGCTACAAGGAAGCATTATTACTGCCTACTATCTTGCAGTAGCATAAGCCACAAAACTGCAACTCATAGCTAGTGATATCCGCAGGAAATATCAGAAGTTTGGAGTCTCAGAAACAGCCCAACATCTTCTGTGTAGCGCTGGAGAAAACCAGGAAACACAACATCGGCAAGCCTTAATCAGTGCAACTCCTGTACATGACAAAACAAAAATTGAAGGCTGGGTTTCTAAAAAACCACCTTTAATAAATTTCATGAGCCGCAGCACCAAAGTTACATTGATGTTTTTCATCTGAACAGAGCTTGAAATTGATATCAAATTTAATTAAGCAATATTTTGATTATAAGATCGGCGCTCGTCCCCAGGCCCTAGATAAATTTGTTGGTACCGCCATAAATTGATGATTGTGTGGGTAGAACCTTGATTTTGTCAGCTGTTTACGCAAAAACAAAATGCTAGTGGAAAAGTTCTTCCAGATCCTACGTAATGCAAAAAATGTGAATACGGAGATCATGCACAAAAATTCGGCGTGTGAAACATTTTCGAATAAAACAGAGCATTCTCTTGATGACGTTTTGCCCTTTTACTGTCCATATGCGGCTGTTTACTCAAAATCATGGAAAAACACTCAAATGCAAAGGATGGTACGACATATGCCTTCCATTTAACATATTTAACCATTAATGGAACGCATAAATTTACCTTGTTTTTTCCCAAGAGCAGATGGCAAAAAAATTTGCTTGCCAGATTCGCCGGAGACCTATCACCTAGGGGTATTTGAGGTTTACCTCCCTAAAATAAGATAATCTACATGCCTACGAAGCTCCGAGTCGGAACCTGCCTAAGCGATGCTTCAAACTAGTCTTGGTGACTTACCCATCGGTAACCAGGGACTTCAGAAACTACCAAAGTTCATGGGTCGGTAAAACAAGACAACCCTCCTCCCGTTTTATGAGCAGCACTTTCTCAACGTATGTTTCGACTGCGCGTCAGTTCTCTTCGTTTCGCAGCATTGCATCCACGATTGTCTCAGACGTTGCCGTTCAATGATGCGACTCAAACTTACGAAGCGACTGCACTTAAAGAAAGTGTGCTGCGCGTCATCGAGCTCTATCACACAGTGCCGACAGTACAGTGTGGCCACCTTACCCACTCCGGTCAGGTATTTCCTGAAGTAACCGTGTCCTGCCAAAAACTGACAAAGGTAAAAGTTTACCTCTCTGTGACTCTTGTTAAGCTTAGGATCAAAGAGACCAATTAGCTTAGGCATCCAGCGTCTTTTATCAAAGTTGAAGAGTAAGCGTACACGCGTGCGTCTGACCCTTAGTTCTTCCCAGCTCTGGGTGAAAGAGGAACCCCTCTTTGCGTCTTCGCGCTAGTAGGTCGATCGGGATAACTCCCGAGACAGCCATCACAGTCTCTTCTTAGACCGTGTGGTAGCTACAGGCGATTCGCAGGGCACCCTTGAGCTGGACACTGGCAATGCGCTTCCGGAACTTCTTAGTTCGGAGTGCATCTCCCAGAATTTCGGCTGCATATAGCAATATGGAATCGGTCGTTACCATCAGTAGCCTCCGTCTCGTCTCACTGGTACCGCCGTTGTTCGCCATTAGCCTACTAAGTGAAGTAACGACTACTAAAGCCCTGTCACATGCTCTGTGGATATGATCCCAATACGTCAGCTTTGTGTCCAGGGTCACTCCCAGATACCTGACTGATATGCTGATCTGGACCTCAACGAAGCCAACTGTCATGGGTATGACAGTTGGCATCCTCAGCTTCGTCAGCATAACAATCTCTGTTTTAAAGACTGCCAGCTGGAGGCCGTGCTCGGTCATTCACCGATCCGAATTCGGTAGATCAGACCTATACATTGTACCTTGAATTGATTTGAGGTTGAAGCAACCAATATGTTATGCAAAAGTATGTGTCTTAATTAATTGTATAAATTATATTTAAATAAATGCTGAAATTACATGTATTAAAGACTGCTCGGCCTATACACTTTTAAAAACAGCCAACCATTCTCACCACATTCTGGACATGTTTCCAAACAGGTACAGTGCATTATGACACACAGCTGTTAAATCAGCTGGTAAAATTTCAAACTCCTACAAAATTCAAGTGTTTTTTTTCTCTCAGCCTGGCCAATATCAGCTACGATGTGCTAATTAATCATAACATACTCAATAAAGCAACAAACACTTAAAGTAATCGGTTTCGAAAACCAAACACTTTTGATCGCTGGCAATGATCATTAAACACTTGACCAGATAAGTTGCGTTAATGCTTATTACAACGAAGTACATGACCATCATCATTTATCATTTAAATTTTTTTTTTCGATGGACTCGTAAAATTTCTAACGCAAAATTTCATGTTTTCTCCTAAGTAAAATATTTTAGATGCCCTCGAGGTAAAGACAGTAATTATTGTTTGTAAAGTTATCGATTTTGTGTCGAAAAATTTCTGAAATTTCCCTTTCAAGGCTAGTAAATGTTTGGAAACGTTGTGCAATCATGAAAGATGTCGACCATGCGTTACGCACGTAAGAAAGATCTCTAATTATAGTATCACAGGCACCTTAGTGCATGTATAAATAGCTTTTTTTATAAAATATTTTCATGTGCAGTAGAAATTAAAACGTTTGATGATGGCTCAAGATATATTAACTAAGGAGCCACTGGCAACTATTACACACGTCTCGTGATTAAATCGAACAATATGTTGCGCGAAATTTATTTTTCGTGTCCATCGATGAGTCAGAGTTCGCATTAAAGCATGACTTTGTATTTAAACAACAGGTTATTCCTAAACGAAAATGTTTGATAACTCATACCGACTTCCAATCAGATGCTTGCATGCTTAAACCATAGTGGTTACTTTTTCAACTAGTAAAATTTAAATGGTTAGCGAAACAGGTTCCTAGCCGACGAAGACCCCGAAAAGAATGAAGGAAATCGAACTGAGATACATAGAAGGTGTTTCTTGACCATGTCCATGAATCGCTTCATTGGTTTTCACACTGCATTGCTGTGAGGCTGCCAAATTGAATAGTACACAGATTTAGTTCAGATAAAACAGTAGAAATGTGTAAAGACACACCCAATGTCCTAGAATTCCAGTATTCAAAATGATACAAAATTAACTAATTTAATATTTTAATTAGTATAACATGTGTGGAAAGCTGTAAGCGAACTCAATCCAATCAATTACCACTTGAAACCCAATTAACAAAACTATCAGCTAATCGAAAAAGAGAGAGAGAAATCATTGAGACCGGTAGAATATAATTTTTGTAATATATACGCACGTACAAATGTAAAAGCTACACACATGAGAAATTTGTTTTTGAAATAAAGAAATATGCCAACACGTTCCCTCGATAATCTTTTTTATACAGACCACCTTGATCAATTCCACTTTCCGGTTAGTTCCGAGCTACACAAAATAATTTTAATTTTTAAAATACATATGTATGTATGTACATATATAGGTATGGTACATTTTCTTTTGGCCTGTGTTTACGTTACTATACGAGACTGGTTTACAATCGAAAAACTCAAATTTGGCGGCAAGCTGAAGATTCCGATTTCATTCCAAAACGTCTCAACAGTCATAATTCACAAATTCGTTGAGGATCAATGTTTTGCTGGAATACGATACATTATTGCGTTGATAAACATTACAGTAAATGAATGAAAAGTTCGTAGATTTTATAGAAAATTTTCATTTAAAATACTAACATCACATCGATATTTCTTACAGAATCACGGAAATCAATATTTAATGTTTTGAGATTTTGAATATATGTATATAATTAATCAATTTGAAAGTCAACGATTTATTTTCGCACTTATTTTCGTAGATATCTACATAAATAAAGATTTAGGTTTTTAACTGCACTTATTCATGTTGTTTTAGTTCCTTTTATCTGTTGAATATTATTTAAATTTGCTCAAACTTTTTTTTGTAGAAAATAGCCGAGTTATTGGTTATTGCGAGACATACATACGTGCCACTTAAAACTGGTTTTGAACCTTTGAAAACAATACTTAGTAGCGACATAAAATAAAGCCAACAACATTTGAATTTCAAACCAGTCGGATGTGCTTTAATATTCGCAGTTATATGTATGTCTAAATAAGGATCTATTGCCCTTTTTCATGTTATTTCTGTTTCTTTTTATTCTGATTTTGTATTCAGTAATTTGATTTTTATATGTTAAATATCAATATCAATTAAATAAATAAATATAAACAGCGCTACTAACTCCGCTTTGTGTATTCCTGATTCTCATTATCCTCCTCTTAACATTGAAATTAATTTTTAGTCATTAATGAGATTTTGAGCAACAAGTTTCCTCCCTCAGTACGTGTTGACTTCTGCAAAACTGATTTCACTTTCATGGCCATTGAAATGAACTTTCTTTCTCTTTCTTTCTTTAACTGGTTCTCTTTCTTTCGCCTCCTTGACGTTGATGAAATTCTCCTCAAATTTTAAATTTTCTTCCAGAACCTGATTCTCCATTCAAGCCAACTCGCGGTCTTGAAAAACTGAGCAATGCTTCTTGGGTTTACGAATATATTCTTACCGCTTTGGAAGTCAAAAATGCAGCTCATCATTTATAGAAAAGGATGGTTAATTTTCTGGCCTACTTTTGTGTATAGACCTATAATCTACGTTGAAAGATACTGCCACACAGTTGATGCACACTTACATTGCTAGTATTGAAAAAACAGTCAGAACTGACCAATCGTAATCCTTTTGGTGCTTCAACCGATCCTTAAAAAAATGCCAAATATTCCTAAAGGTATGCATTTGGAGACACAGCTGCTTCCATTTCACATGATGTGAAATAAAGAGCTCTTACTTTTTCTGTCAAAGTACCTACTCCTTTCAAAGTTTTTCTCTCCACGTCTTCTCCTGAATTACATTCGTTTCGGGCAAACTCTTCAGAAATCGAACTTCTAATGAACAATATTGATACCAATAGTTGCAGTTTTTTCGGCAGTATTCCAAATATTCCTATTCCAAACCACTTACATCGCTCATATGCGTCCCTGTTTACATTTTGTACAACAAAATTATATTTTACGACTCTTTTTCTTCTCTTGATGAATTGTCACCATCTTCCCAATACATAAATCTGATGATTATACATGCGTCTTAAACTTCTGCCTCATTTCGTTATTTCGCAACCAAATCCTCCTCTCTTCAAAAAATAAAGAATAATGGCATAGATGGTCCGCTTGAATCTTGATTTATCTCTTACATCCTTGGCCGTACTTGCATTTAGTAAATTCATAGGAAATCCTACATATTCTGGAGTATAAATAAAAATTTGGTTATACTTTTGGCTGATAGTGTTCTGGAAACTTCTGTTATCATACGGTTGAAAAGTGCTTAAAAATAAGCAAAGAACATTTTGAAAATGTCTTCTTTCCTCGAGTGTAGATGGCAAAAACTAAATCTGCTAACCAGATCCCCAGATGGCCTAACACCTCACTAAAAAAATACCATCTACAAAACCACAAAGTTCCAAGTTGGGACCCGCCGAAGCACTGCTTCAACTCGGTCGAGCTGACTCAGCAATCGGTAACCACGGACTTCAGAAACTAGCACAGCTCATGAATCGGCAAGGCAATCTTCCTACCGCTTTATGCGCATAACTTTTTCAACGTATGTTGAGACTGCGCGCCAGTTCTGTTTGTTTCGCAGCGTTGCATCCGCTATCGTCTCAGGTGTTGACAAGCCAACCGTGGACCCAATGGTGTACCGCAAACTTACAAAACGGCTGCACATAAAGAATGTGTGCTAAGCATCACCGAGCTCAATCACACAATACCGGCAGTACGGTGTGACCACCTTACCCATTCTGTTCAGGTATTTCCTAAAGCACCCGTGCCCTATCAAGAATTGACAAAGGTAAAAGTTTACTTCCGTGGCTCCGGTTAAGCCAAGGCTCAATGAGAGCAATTGGCTTAGCCGTCCAGCGTCTTTTATCACTTTCACTCCAACGTTGTTCCCAAAGTTGGAGGGTAAGCGTACGCGCGTACGTCAGAGCCTCAGTTCTGCCTAGTTCTGAGTGGAAGAGGTAACCTTCCTTTCGTTCTCGCTAGTAGATCGATCGGGATTACTGCCGATACAACCATCACAGCCTCTTCTGAGACCGTGCGGTAGCTACAGGCAATTTGCAGAGCACTCTTGCGCTGGACACTGGCAATGCGTTCCCGGAATTTCTTAGTTTTCCCAAATTTCGGCTCCATATACCAAGATGGAATCGGTCGTTACCATCAATAGCCTCTGTTTCGTCTCACTGGGTCCTCCGACGTTGTCCATTAGCCTACTCTGCGAAATGACGAATACTAGAGCCCTGCCACATGCCCTTGGGATATGATCTCAAGACGTCAGCTAAGTGTTTAGGTTCACTCGCAGATACCTGACCGACTTGCTGGCCTGGACCTTCATGAAACCTACTGTCATGGGTATGACAGTTGGTATGCTCCGCTTCCTCAGTACAAGAATCTCTGTTTTAGAGACTGCGAGGTGCAGGCCGTATATCAGCGGAACCTACCTAAAACACATCTGCAGTCATTTCCAGGCGCAGGAGATCATCGTACATGATGTTGCAGAGGTCAGTTCTTAAGATCGACCCTTGTGCCGCACCTGAGGTGACAGGCCTCCTCTTGACACTTTCGTCGGTATTGTAGGAGAGCCATCGGTCCCTGAGGTAGTCCCGCATCATGGATAGCAAAAAGTTAGCGATACGGATCCTCTGCTCAAAGGCTCGGATGATATTCGTCCACCTCGCCGAGTTAAAAGCGTTTTGTATGTCCAGCGTTATCAGCACGACGAGCGGTCTGACCTGATGACATGCCTCTTCCGTGCTTGCTACAGCCCCAACAACCTCTGAGATGGCATTGATTGTTGAATGCCCTTTCCGAAAACCGTACTACCCGCAAGAAAGATCGCGAGCAGATCTCATAGCTGACAGCAGTCGCGGCTTGAGCAGCCCTTCGAAAAGCTACGCCACAGTGTCCACCATGCACAGCGGACGGTATGCCGATGGATTGCACGGGTCACCCTTCCCAAAATGTCTTGCGATAATTTTGCAAAGAGTCATCATATTGTAAGGAAGTTTCAAGGCATGTTGATAAGCTGTAGCTACGGTAGATATGCAAAAAGAAACCCTTCAAATCAATGTATCTCCTGAAAAAATTTTGCTTTAGAGAAACGAAATGCCAATGATTGATAAAAATGATTGATAAATTTCTAATCTAATAGTAACATTTCTTGCACCCGAAATTTGCGTTTGCGAGAACTAACGATCTGATAATAAGATTCAATTGAAAGCCAAAGTATGTGCTGGTCTTTAGTAGAACCAGTAATTTTAAAATGTAAGCAGATACGAGGCGGTAGTGCTATCATCTATAATGTCTAATGCAGCCATCAAATTTTCATACAGTAGGTTGACCATAATTCAAACTAAATTGGGTAAAATTTCGGTCACAAAATTAGAACCAGGCTACCAGCTCTGGTAATGTTATTTATATTTTATTTTATCAGGAGACACTACCATTAAATGTTCAAATGAAAATGAACCTGTAGGTATTAATAATAATCGTTCAGATATTAATAACACCAAAAGTCGCAGCTTCGAAAATTTTGAAATTTTTGCGGCGTTGATTACAACTTGGAATGTTTGTGAGTTTGTTTTTCTATGTTAAGGAGGCGCATGAAAAAAACATGTTAACAAACTTATCTATCCAGACTCCAGAGTAGGTGAAAAAGTGTGCTCCGAAAAGTTATACCCCCCCCCCCCCTCTTTCACCATAAAATGGTATCCCTGAGCTTTCATCCCAAATCTTCAGAAATGAGCTCGTTGCCTACTCTTTGCCCACTGTTAAACAAGATAAGATCACTTTTTATCCTGTTAATTGCGTATTCTTGACAACGCAGGATCAGCCCTACTCCCACACCCTACCCAAACCCGAGCCACCCCCGCAAACGAACCACCCCAAAATAACTGGTTTTTTAGTTTTTTTCCATACCGTCTAATCCCATGCGATCAGGCCAAGGTCATGTAATTTCAGGTGCAAATTGGTTTCAAGACGTGTCATGTCCCTTTGGTGCTATGCATTCATCACAGGATTGGTAAAAAACTTATTATTCGGGGAAAGTCTGCAGCGGGTTGAGTTCCTTTAATGTCAACAATGAGCATCTACAGAATTATGCCATGCTATTATTTTGCTTTTTAATACTCCTAGGGCCATGATATGTTACAAAACCTATTTTCGACTGCAATGTTGTTGTCTTGCCCTGCTCCTTCGTGAAATATCCCATACATGATGCAGCAATACAGTTTATTTCCGAGAAGAGAGTAGCGAGCAGATGTCCCTACAAGTTTTATGGCAAAGGGGAGCGGGGGCTGATGGGAACTTTTTGGAGCACACTTTTCCACCTACCCTGGAGTGTGGTAGATAAGTTTGTTTACATGTTTGTTTTATGGGCCTCTTAAACATAGAAAAACAAAATCACAAACATTATGCATTGGTTTATGTCTAGGATTATAACAACAATACAATCGCGCAATTTTCAGGAACAATCCTGAGCCTCATGCAAATTCTCAGGGCAAAAAGCAGTTTTTTTTCTTGATAATTTTTCAAGATGGCTCCACTGGCACAGAGTTGCCCGCATTCCCAAATCACTTCTATCAGACCTGGTCCTACTTAATACCAAAGCATTCTGTGAATTTCGACTGTATCTGATAATTGGGTCGTGAGATCTCGTGAACAGAAGTTTTCGATGCTTAAAATATAGGTAAATTGGAGAGGGGCTACCATTCTTGTCCGATGTGAAAATTAAAAAATTTTTCTTTGGTTGTATAGACAAAGCATACGATTTTTATATGAGTTTGTTTGTATTGTAAAAGACGAAAAATTTTCATTAGAGTCAATGGTTTGAAGATTTTCATTTTCAATGCCTGCTGTAGCTGCAGGGTTGCCAGCACGGTTATAAAAAACTACACGAGTCATAATAATCTGATAAAAATTTTCAAATTTTCCTAATCTCATTTTAGGCACCTAGTCCACACATGGGGTTAAAAATTTAAAAAAAATTATCATACTCACATTAAAAACACGTTCAAAATTTATTCCATAAACTTTATTTTTGCAAAAGTTATGTGTTGACAGAATAATAGGTTTATTTAAAATATCACTAAAATGGCCGCCGGCGCCAAAGAGTTAAAGATTATGAGCTTTTTGTGAGACTTGTCACTATTCTGCATAAACACCAATGTATTCTGAAAATTTCAGTTCAAGAGATTTTTTCACTGAAATTTTTTGATGATATGTATAAATGTACATGTAGAAATATGAATTTTTGCCCAAAGGAGTTTTACTACTACTATTCTTCGAACATTAGTAAAAAGGGTTCGGAAAAGAGCCAAGCTGGTGCTGATTGTGATTTCTGAGCATCCTTAGCAGCGGCGAATGAGATAATACTTCTGTATGTGCAAAATGAACAGAAAACTACTCTGAGCTCTGGTAAGACTGGTGCTAAATATTAATATTAAAGGAAAGATGTAGGTATAAACATAAACCAATATGTAACGTATAGCAGAATCCAGACAGGTTTACCTAAAACCCGGCTGGTTTATTACTTTTCTTAACCCAAGGAAATTATTTGGAAGTTTTAACTCCGTAAATAGGTAAGAAAAAACGGATATTAAGGCTATAAACGGTTTTTTTTCCTTTTCACTAGTTGGATCATCTGGAGAATAATGGTCCGGAAAGTTATTTCATAAAGAAAACAACGAATGAAATGCAGTCAAGGTTATTTTAGATAAACATCTTTGATCATCGTTATCCACAGCTTTGCTTTTCATGTAAATAATCTTGATCTCAAAGTTAAATGCTTGGCTATGGACACTAAAGCTGAAAATATTTTCTTATAATTTCAGAAGATAATCAAGACATTGAACTATCATTAACAAAGCCTTTAAGCACATATTGTTCAAAGCATTTAATATTTAGTTCTATTGTTTACATCGTGAGTTTTTGAAGTATAACTCATCAGTCAACAAACCTTCCAGTCAGATTAAAACATCAAAGACTTGATAAAATCAAAAAGAAATATAACCAATACTCTTTGAAGGGGAAAAGTACTGAGTTGGAATATTGTTTAATTCAAAGGCAAAACAATTATTTTTCTGAATCTCACAGTTCAAGTATGTACTATTGCATATTTTCCACAAGTTGAAAGAATGCAAGGGTAGTGCACACTACATTTCAAAATAGTATGGTGTAATGATAAACTCTGGCGTTCAATGGAAACACATAAAAACTTGAATATATACATAAAACTTGACTCTATCCGATGATCTAAACGTTCATCTAACTACGAATAACATCAGTGTAGTTATTCTTAATGAAATATGGATATATCCAAATGAAGAGCATTTATATATACTAAACAGATATACCATATATTTCTGCTGCAGAAACGTGGGGCGCGGAGGGGGTACAGCAATATTTGTAAAGTCAATCATAGCATCAAGACTTATCACAGCTTCTGAGGTGCTCAACACAATCATAGTGGAACTTCAACTGGGCCTAGAGAAGATTAAAATTGGCACTTTTTACAAAGCCCCGTTTGAGGACAATAATTGCTTTGAAAATTACATCGATCAGCTTTACTCATCAAATGAAAAAATTATCACAACAGCCGACACAAACAGCGACCTACTGTCTTCGTCAAACATTAAATAAGCCTATGAAGATGTTATAACATCCAACAATGCAGTTCAAATAAATTCGATCAGGCCGACACGCGTTACTGAGACCTCGAAAACCTTACTTGATCATATTGTTGTAAAAAGTTTAGACCAGGTGGAACGAGTTATTTATAATGATGATGAATGGCCAGACTTAGACCATAAGGTACTGAATATCTCGATCAAGACTTGCCTTAAAGAAAAGTTGCCTCCGAAAAAAAATAACGATCAGCACTGTCCACAAAATCGAATTCGTGAAATATTTGACGCAAGATTTGAGCTGCAATCCGCATGTGGATATTGAAGAAATGATACGAACCCTGTCTGAAGTGAAAATCAAAGCAACATCTAGTAAGCAGGTAAGGGTTCGGAATGAAACGTGGATCTCTAAAAGCGTTATTGACATATCCAGACTCAAATGAAAAGCCTATAAAATGTGGAAAGCTGATCCCAACTGTGTGATGAAACGACAAAACTACCAGCATCTAAAAACCCAGTCAAATCGATTAGTAAAGGAAGAGAAAAAGAAATTTTACGCTAAAAGATTCGAAGCTTCATGCGGAAATAGCGCTTAATACTGGAAAATAGTAAATGAACTGGCTAAAACAAAAAAGGGCACTTCTCGGACCGCAACATGTATCAAGGAATTACGGATAGATGGATCATTGATTTCTTCTAGTGAGACAATTGCGGAACACTTAAATAAATATTTTGCAGCGATTGTGACAGATATCACGCAACATTTTCTTCAAATATCTGAACAACACCATTTTTCAAAACCAAACCAAACATCTAACATACATTTGAGACCAACAATACCTAGTGAAGTGGCAGAAATAATCGACAATTTAAAAAACGGCGTTTCACCAGGTATCGATAATATAACATCAGGGGACCTCAAAATGGTTAAACAGCAAATAACTAAGGCCTTAGTGAAAATCATCAACACCCACTTACAAGCCGGTACATTCCCGGCATGCCTTAAATTGTCAAGATTAACACCAGTTTTTAAAGGAGGTGACCCTTCCAATCCTTCAAATTATCGTCCAATAGCAGTCACCAGTGTGCTAAGTAAAGTGTTTGAAAGGATCATAAATGCTCGAATAATTGATTATCTCAAAGAAACATCAGTTTTGGCTCCAATGCAGTATGGTTTTCAGGAGCACAGCAGCACTATAGCAGCTACCCTGGACGCTTTTTACCAATCACTGGATAAAGATTATTACGTGGCAGCCATTTTCGTCGATCTAAAAAAGGCTTTTGATACCATTGACCACGAGATTTTGTTTCTGCGACTGGAAGAGTATGGGATTTGCATGAAATTTCAATCTGTTATCAAAAACTACCTGTTGGATACAAGAATAGTGACAAAACAAGGAAGCTACACCAGTCAGAAATGTTCTATAAACAAAGATATTCCACAGGGATCGATATTAGCGCCTATACTTTTCCTTATCTACGTGGACAGCGTTCAAGATCTTAGGCTTTCTGGTAAGATAGTTTTATTTGCTGACGATACGCTCCTCAAATATGCTGGAAAAGATGAGACAGCCATCCAAAGTACAGTAAATATGGACTTGAATGAATTCAATTGAATATGGACTTGAAGTGGCTACGCCAGAGCAAACTCGTTATAAATGTCCACAAAACTAAATACATTATGTTCCAGCAAAAAAATAAACACCCTATTAATAAAATTGATGGAGTTCAACTGGAGAATGTCGATTCAATAAAATACATGGGATTGATTTTGGATGAAAATATGTCCTGGACCCATCACATCAACTACATCAGGAGTAAAATCGCACCATTTATCGCGACACTGAGAAGACATGATTTCCTGGAAAAACGCACTCAACTCCTAATCTTAAATGCGTTTATCTTGTCTACTGTTAAATATGGAGCAGTCTTGTGGAGCCAAACAACTAAGCATAACATCGAGCTAATTGGGAGACTTATCACTAAGGCGATAAAGGTTATATTTACGTTGCCGACCTTAACGCCAACGGGCGACGTGTACACTCAATCAGGGTTATTAAACATCCAACAGATTGTTAATCTCAAAAGAGGCAAAATAATTTACCAAATTATCAACAACGGGCTAAAATGGCCAGATATTCCTCGAATTGTTGGAGAGTTAACTAGCAGAGAAACAAAATCAGCCAGCAACCTTTTAGTTTGTAAACCAAGAACGGATAGATCAAAGCTAGATCCATTACATCAGGCTATAGCTTTCTACAATACATTCCCAGATCCGTTAAAGAGTTCAAGCAGTATCGTGACATTCAAAGAAAACCTAAAATTGCACATAAAAATTAACAACGCACAATGACGAATAACACCAGAGTTTTTTGTATATTTTTCTCTGGACACAAGACAATGAAGACAATAATAAGTAAATAAAAATGAATCTATCATATTGATAAGAATTGTGCTGTCCCTGATACCAACAAACTAGTTTTCTGGGAAGCACTATGGAAAACATACTGGAGGGAAAAGATGGTGCACATGGACTGTGGACGCTGATAGAGTGATGGAGAGAGTGGAAGGGAGGAGGGGGAAAAAAATCATCCGAATATTTGATGAAAGTGCAATAAAACCTGCCACCTATTCCTAAGTTTATTGGCCGTTAGTCATTATTATATTATTTTGTATGATGCTCAATTATAAATGCAGGTCGAAACATACTTTTTTCCTATAATTTTTCCGATTATCATAAGCGGTTATTTCTGTTTAGTATTACGAACAATTCAAAGCGAATTATTTCGAATTGCACTTAATTCAAGTAACGTAACAATGAACATTTACACATCCATATTCACTGCATGATCTAAGATCGTGATGCAAAAAACTAAGCATTCATCACGCGTATTTGAAATAATTAATCATTTTATCTATAGAAGTCGCTTTTCTTGCCAACTGTTTCATCGTGTCGATTGAACTCAATGTACATGTGCTTTCGTCAAGCTTCACAGAATATTCACGAAATTCACAACAAAAAAATATCTTTTTATCCATTGAAAATTATGTCATACGTTCGCAAATGCGAGTTCGAATCAATTTTTTAACTACGCATTTTTTCGAGCTGTTCAGAATTATGTAATTTCAATTTGACTTCTAGATTGTCACGCAATATGTTTTTTATTGACTTTTGACTTTGATGAATGACTATAAAATGAGCCATTTTGAAACGAATTTTTAATGTGGAAATTTACTTCCTATTTCAAAATAATTAGCTGGCTGATTAATAAAAATATCACTCATTATTCGTAGAGATAAAATAAAATTATCTACGACAGTCAAACTCCTTGAAATTTTCAGATCCTCATCCGAATTCGCACTTTTCTTCAACTTTAATTATTTTCTGTGAGAAGTAAAATAAAAAAAAAAAACAATAGACATCAAATCTTCCCTGCAAATCTCAATGACTTTGATTAAGCATTTGAGTATCCCGTAATTTTCTTTCGGGAAAAATCACTTGATTTATTCCTCAGTTGCTTTAGTTACATGCTCGTACTTATTGCCATCAATTAATTTTCAAGTCATTTTAAATTGCGAATTTCATTGATTTGTTTTCTTCTTCTTTTTTTTTCTGTTCACTGACTTATGATTTCATTCAGTAGCTACTACATATCAGATGATTTATTAATTTCACAATTGCTTGCAAATCGTTGTAGGCTGGCTGAGGATGAAACTTTAAAGTTCATTAGCGAGTGAAATCAGAAGCGAAATATTAAGTTGAATAGTATAGTTAGAAAGATTTTTTGGAATGTTTTCAGACGTAGAAACCACTAAACATAGCTTTTAAACATAGCAAATAGGAGCACTGCAGAAAAAAATGTCTGCATCCAAAATGTTTTCTTTGGAAAGTCCAAACAAACTCATGATGAATTTTAAATTCATTTTAGCGATTTACTTACTTTTTTAAGAGTAACAAGCTTACAGTTAACAATACAGCTAATCTTGTCAGTCTGATTGAAAATTCAATTCTTAATATTATTGATTCATGCAGCTTTTGATTCCAATTTCATCGATTGACAAAAAATTCAATTCTAGGTCGGTTAGAAAATGTTGAGTATGCCAATATTTACTTCCAATAAATCAATTTGCATGTACACTGTGCATTCCAACTAAGTACTACATTTCAGCAGGAATTAATTCACCGATGGTTTCGGGTCTGACACTTTATAGTGGTCCACATTTAATTTGATAATATCAAAGCATGATGCTGTAGATTCACGTCATAATGAAAACGACAACAACATAGATATATGAATTCTTGTACTCCAAATACTTCTCCTCTCCGCAATGCATCTACACAGGGGGCACGATTACATATCCGGTCTTGGACAGCTCACATATCTGTGCTGTGGGATAGGCCGAATGAGTTTAGCAGGCAGGTGTGTGTACGGCCCCAGAAATTCTACACTAATCTGGATGAAATGGACATACATACATATCCGCGTGTATCTAGATCGAAATCCAGGTTGTTGTTCAGACAAGTCGGTTCGTAACTTACTTTCGAGATCAATGGAATATCCACCGCTCCTTTGAAACTCTGCCACACAATATCCGTGCCGAATCGTTTAGATCACAAGAAAACACAGCACAGCACAATATCAGTTTGAACTAAACACTCGCTTTTCAAAAAGATACTCGAAAGATCTTTTTCTTTTCGACGCACTTCTATCGGGTACCGATCACTACTCGTTCACTCGATTACTAACTCAGCTGATCTACGTTGTCTCAGTCGCTACCAGCGCAAGATCATATCGCGGTACAGGCCCAGTACAAGACAGGTGCCACTACCTCAACTTCTACCTCTTTTGCCTCTCTTACTTGGCCTCCGCGGGAAAGCGAACGCGGAATTAATTCAAAACGCGCCACATGCAAGCACCTGGAAATCTTCAGATTCAAGATACACACATGTGTCGATCATGTAGAGTAGAATATGATCGCATCGGCGCAAGCAAACATACAAGATCGTCGCATCGCAACGGATGGCAGTGGCTTGTTATCAGATGAAGTTGCGAGCCAAAGAGTAAAGTAGATGCATTTTACGAAAAATGGTGTTTTATGCGGGTGTTTTGTGTTAGCTTGGAAACTATCCAAATGCATCTTATATAAACTCTTTATGGGGGATACGAACCACATAACATATTTTATATTATTTTTGTTTTCTTCAAAACTCAATTTATCAATTTAAGTTATAAATTTTAGTGACGAATATTTGACATTCTACAAATTTTTTCGGGTCTTTGGCTTTAAGTATATAAAGCCTTTTCAAATACATTACGATTACTTTGCTACTATTGAAACACAAATTACTCCAGGACAAGAAAATAGTGTGCTCTTCAAAGAAAATTGAGCTTATTCCTTGCACGGGCAAATTACTAGTCTTCAAGAAATTGCTATAATTACTGACTACCTTAAGGGGGTATTTTGGTCTAGAAATTTGATCAAATCAATTTTTGTTTGTTTGCATATTTACAAAGTTTAGACCTTTAAGAATAAGCTTTTAAGAGGATTTTCGGAAATTCGAATTATTTTTGGAGTTACAGCTATTTTTGTGACACACCAACTAACTGCCCGAAACGACACTCCAAGTTTTAAACGCGTTTTTCTCGGAAATGCTTTTCCCGATACGGTTGACATGATATCTCTAGTTGCAATGAACCGATTTACGTGAAAACCCTCCTAACACTATTGGTTACACAAACCCTCCTAACACTATTGGTTATCGTCTGACGTCGGGATTTTTCAAAGTTTATTTTTTTACTATTTATTAAAAATCCCCAAAGTTGAAAAAATGAGGCAAAAAAGCGACTTTTTTTTTACATGGACGCCATTTTGTGAAGAAAAAAAAGTTGTTTTTTTTAAATCGCCTACGTCAGACAAATTTCACATTCTTCTTATTACAGAATTCACCAAAAATGTATATTTCGGATCACCAGGCAGGTTGGAATCATGTCACCCATGAGACAAGTTTTTTTTTTGAGCCTTCACTTCGCCGGCCTGTCTCTACATCAATTTTAATTTTTTTTAATTTTTTGAATACATTTTTGTACTTTCAAAATGTTAATAAAAGACTGGTAAAAAAATATATCCCAAAAATGTTTATGGTTTTTTTTATTGCGTCCGTAAAATCACCTCAAAATCAAGCCTCTAGACCAGAATACTGCCTTAAGGCGAAAGTTTGGCATGTTCGGTGGCATTACTACGGTGCATAAAGCAATAAAAGTTCAGTTTACAAGAACCTCACCGATTGCGTAAACAGGCATTTCAAAGGGGGATACTTTCCGTAATATCTCAAGCTATCAGTAATTACACCAATATTTAAGCAGATTTTTCAAACTAATATGAGCCCAAACCGATCACCAGTGGTTCTAAGTAAGGTGCTTGAAAAAGTTTTGCATTCCTATTTACATGATCTTTCGAAAGGCAACCAATTCTTATATGCACACCAATATGGCTTCCAGGAGCGCAGCAACGCAACAGCATATGTACTTGATGCAATCAATTACACATATTATGGCTTCGACAAAGAAATTAAAGGAGTTAAAACTTTCAATAACATTATTTAAGCCTACCTGACAAACAAACAATTTATACGAAGAAATCATTGTATTACAATCAAGAGGCAAGCATAAATATTGGCATTCCACAGAGATCGATTCTTGTACCATTGCTGTTTCTTCTTTATGTTATCAATATAAAAGATGTCACTCTGTCTGGTAGAGAAGTTACGTTTGCTAGTGACCCATTACTCCTGTACTGTTCTGAAAATGAACGAACGATGCAATATATTTTAAAACCCGATTTTGAAAGATATATAGAGAAAGAAAGCAAAGTAACAAAAGCAAAACCGATAACAAGATTTTCACACCAAAGGAACAAATCTGATATAGTCTCACAGCTCACAAACAATGTTGTTTCTTCCAAAGAGTCGTCAACATAAAATGTATCGGTTTAAACATATATGAAAAAATGATATGGTCGTACCACACAAATAATATTTGATGCAAACTGGCACCATGGATAGGCGCATCTGCAACTATCCTATGGAGCCACATAGCAAAAGCAACTTTTTGTATTCTATTGGTACAAGCAGCCAAAATATATAAAGGTTATTGAATTGTGATCATGGTTCCCTTCTTGTCTATAAATCAGCATAGACAACGTATATAGTCTCTAAAGCTTATCAAAGCAGAGAATAATTGATACGGGAAACTCGATCGTTTTTGCGGAATAAACCTCCGAAAGCAGAATCAAATTAGAATTGTTTTTGCGGGATGGTTGAAATTGAAAAAAATTTTATTTACATTGAAAATTTCCAAAGCTTCTAAGCCTTATATCTTATACGCAGAAAGAATCTGGACTGTTAAGTCTGTGCGAAATGATTGATACGAAAAGAACCAAGCTTGCGTTCAAAATAGTGAAAGGCCAAATAAAGCCGGTGATCATTTCATTTTTTTACGAGCATGGTCATTTCTTCGTGTGATTCTGGAAACTTAGCTACACATGAACTGATCTCCTAAAGAATCCAACAACATGCTAGACTTTAAAAGTGATGTAAAATCGCTCATCATCAGGTCTTGATAAACACAACAAACAGAGTTTGTTTGTAAACTTTTTCTCTGATACATGCCCTGTGGTAATTATTCAAATCTGAGGATGTGTTTAAACCTATTCTCCAAATCGTCTGCAAAGTACAAGAATAATATTCGAATAATTTGGATGTACATGGACCCTGATATGGAGAGTCTGGAGGCAAGGAAGTGTCTAAAAAAATTATCATTCATATGACGTCATATTTTACTCTTTACTGCGGTCAAATTTCCACAGCAAGGTATAAGTTTTTTGTGTGGCTTGTATTTGCAACTTGAGTAGGGAAAAAGCTCTATCTGTTGACGTCGCAACCATCAAAAAAAATTCTACTAATTGAGTTCTGCAGTTTTGAGAATTGTGTGAAGAAACTTAAAACCGGGAACGGGTCCTACAATACTTCAAACAAGTTTTCCTTCTTGTCCCGATTGTGAGCCAATGTCATCTCATTAGGCATTCCTAAGCTCCAAATGTCCTGGTCAGCGCAAACAAGGTCTCCTCGCTGTGATCTGACGTAAAATATGCGGCAGAAAGTTTTCCAAGCAGTTCCCAAGCGGATTTCGTCCCACATACAGGCTAGGCGCCCTAACCACCCGAGTCCACCGAGCTTTACCTATATGATTAAATATGTTTCTAGGTAGATAGCGTACAATTAATCGCTTTATTGAACTTGAGTGGCGGCCCTCTTATTGCTTCTTACATATTATTATCGGCTGGTCATATTGATTTTGATCCAAGGTAGTTGAAAGATTGCAGTATTTTGAATTCATGCTCCACTTGATTTGACCAACATTATTTGTTCTTCCTGCAGATGCTGCCATCATGTAATTTGTCCTTCCTTCACTTATGAGCTGTGTTAGTTTTTGTGCCACCAGCTCGATCTTTTGTCACCAGCTCAATCAAGGTACAGCTAGCTAGGATATTCCAATGATTATCTGGATAACCGTTGGATTTGATGACCATGGACCTTCTCGTTGACGTGCCAGAATCTCGGCTTCTTCGCTCGGCAAACCATCCTTTTCTTGGAGTCTGGATACCAATCTAGTTATTTTTACTTAGCTTACGTTGCTTATAGGGAACCAACATAGTTGTCTTAGTTTGGCGAGGATACCCTGATAACTTTATACAGTTTTACCCTAGCAGCCTTAAAATCTATAAATAAATGGTACAAGGAAATAGTGAATTCTAGACATTTTTCTGCATAAGAAGAAAAATCTGAGCAATTGTTGATTTGCCTGGAATGAGGCCACTTTGATATTGTCTAATGATGGTTTTGGAGCCAAGAGCCCTTGCAGATTAAAGGAGAGCCTGTTATTAGAATTACTCAACAGCGTTATACCACTATAGCTGCTGCACATGGTTACATCTCCTTTCTTATGTATGGGAAATATTATTCCTTTCAGCTAGTATTCTGGCATCTCTCCATGCTCCCATACCTGCAATATAATTTTATGAATTGCTTAGTATGAGGCGGGTCTCCCATATGTAATCAGCTCAGCTGGTGTGCTGTTTGGCTCCAGGGGTTATGTTAAATTGCAGCTGACTTATGACTCTTTAAACCACTTCCGTGCTTGCTGGTGGCAGGAAAAGGTCTTCTTCATTTATTTGAATGTTTAGCAACACATCGAAGTTAGCTTCCCATCGCTCCAAAATACCTTCAGGCTCGTCAATCAGATTACCCTCTTTGTCTTCACGGTACGTTAGGCGTGGTGTGTACGGTATCATATGCCGGACTAGTTGATAGAACTTCCGGGCTCTTTCTTTTAGCTCTTTCTATTTAAAAGATCAGATCTTTCTTCCAGGCTACTTTCTTCCGTCTCCGAGGTATCTGTTCAGTTCTTTCCTGGCATGGTTCTATGAGTTTGCTGCATTGCTCGGTATGGAACATTTTGACGTTCTGAAGTATACTGGCCCCAGGATTTACTCTCTCTCCATCGAGCTCTTCAAGGGCGAGGTATTACTGGTACCCTGAAGAGGCTAAATGGAGTGCTGAAAACTTCAGCATCAGCTCTTATGACGGAGCAAAGTTCATCAAGAAAATATAGCTAGAAATTATTTTGAATTATTATTTATTTATTAATTATTATTTATTTATTATTTTTAATTATTATTTATTTATAAATCAACAGATACAAATCCAATCAGACTAGACAAATAATAAGCTTATATATATAAAAGAAAAAACACAAGAAAATAATGAAAATAAGATAAGGTACAAAACTTCAAAAACAGAAGAATAAAGAGAAAAGAAGACAATAAATTCAAACTAAACAGAGTGTATAAAAGGCGGTAAAAAATCTAATCATAAATTCAATACAGAAATTTGATTCGAAAATTCAGCAGCTTAATGAATTTATTTCGTAAGCAAAAACGGTACTCCTTAATATTTCTTTAAAAGTTCGTAACGAAGGCGGAAGAAGACCAATATTCAAGCAATTATGTTGCCTAGGTAAAATTGATTGATCGAGCGACAACTCACTAACACAACTATAAACATAGTTCGCGGGTCAGAAATTTTTCATGAATCACTCAAGTCGAAATGAAAAAACAACAACACGCACACATTCATATGCATAATCGGTATATGAACGCTTTCGTTGCTGATGCACACCAAGTGTGGAAAGGGTGATTGCTGTCAAACCGGTTTGAGGAGCGCATCAGGAATACAAGTGTGGAAAGGCCCATTGTTGTCAAAACGGTTTGAGGAGTGCAGCAAGAACAACTCTTCAGTTTCAAGTGGAAAGGCCCATTCGTCAAGATACATTCTACGTGAAAGGAGGGTAGGGATTTCAAGGAAGGAAAGACGCATACTATGCTCACAGTAGTGAATGCGGAACTTGAGGCATACCGAGCGAGTAAATCTGCGTTGCACAGACTCAACAGCATCACTTAGGAAACGATAACAAGGAAACCAAATTTGAGAACAATATTCGATAACACTGCACACGAAGGAGATGTGCAGGGTTATACACGAGGAAATACGAGTGAAAATTCCAGACACTCTAAAAATGAAGCCGCACAAATGCGAGGCCTTGGAACTGACACGCAAAATGTAGACATCAAATTTTAGTTTTGTGTCAAACACTACACCAAGGTCCATAAAATTATCAATTGGACTGCGGAAAGAACCAAAGATGGAATAGGAAAACGTGATGTAGGATAATTTACATCTAAAGGACATCTGGAAGGATGTTCAAATTTGAACATTCATTTGATAGTGAGGAGGAAAATTTAATTAATATGGATAGTTAAATGTATTTTAGTAAAGTAATTCATAGCCAATTACCCTCGAAATATCGATATTTGTGACAAAATTCAATATATATCTAGCTTCGAAAGGAAAAATCGGTTTTTATATTAAAATATTTTTTTGAGCTAGAAACAAATTGGTACACATGAAATACAATTAATAATGACTACCAGGTCAAAATCCAATTTTATTCAATTCGTAGGTTATAAAAAAGTAATCGGTGGAATCTCTGAAGATATAGATTATGTTTAAAGATTATGTTTAAAAAAGAATGTGACTCCAAAAAGTCATATTATTAAATTTAGGTCCCATCTGTTAGGAGTAGGGAAACAAATTGCCCTGGCCGAAAGGAATCTCATTAGAGATTCCGTAAATAGGCTTTATAAGAGATTAAGGGATCTCACACTCAAAGTTTATTCCTTGCATCTAAAACTGGCAAGTGAATCTTTAGGAAGAAAAGGAGATATTTTAGATATTGTAGGGAAAGCAAACAGGGCCTTTGAATGTGAGAAAGATAGACAGAGGGAAATTCTCACAAAGAGGCAATAAGGCTAAACTCATCAGGAGGGAAAATCGTAAGAGGGGGAACACTGGGAAGGCACAAAGAGTGCTCAAAGAGTTGGCTGCTAGACCGGTCTTTTATACCAAAGTGGATAAAGGAAATGCCGTGGACGTAATGGACAAAGACGAATATGACCGATTAGTTATGGAAAAACTCAACAACGGGGATTATCATGAGCTTAGGAAAGATTCCTTACCAGACTCTATCAAACGAGTTGAAAGAGTCTTGAAAGAGTGCTAAGGGACGATTGGAGAGGTGAACAAGCTGCGGGTCTCAAACACGTCATTGCCAAGAATTAGGTGCCTTCCAAAGATACATAAGGAAGGAAGTGAACTTAGAGAAATTGTCACTGCTACAAGTGCTTCAACAAGGAGAATCGCAAAGTGGATTGTAGACGACTGTAGCGCCTTAGGGAAGATTAGCGATAGAACAGTTAAGAATCGAGACGAGGTAATAGGGCGGCTTGGAAGAGTGGCAACAATAGGGGAAGATGAGCTAGTTGTATCATTTGATGTCAAGGCTCTGTTCCCAAGCATGCCAGTAAAACAAGCACTCACGTTCTTTGAGGACTGGCTATTAGAGAGGAATAGCTCACCGGAGGGGAGGAAGAGGGCTAAAGACTTTTTGAAACTCGCTACGGTTTGCATGAATCAAAGTTATTTTACTTTCAGAAGGAAATACTTCAAAGCGATGAAAGGTGTTGCAATGGGAAATCCTTTATCCCCACTTATGAGTGAGATATTTATGGATAGACTAGAGAAGAAACTTTATGAAGAAGGTTCGCTTCCTCGGGTTTGGCTCAGATATGTAGACGATATTCTAGCTATAGTTAAAAAAAGATGCTTTGAGAGAAACGTTGGAGAAGTTGAACCACACTGAGAAAACACATGGCACCAGACGCCATAATTTATAGACTTCTGGCGCCATGTACATAGTCGATTTAGGGATTGTGATAAAATATAGCTCCACACGCCATAATACATGGCGTGGAGAGCTATAACACATGGCGTGGAGGACTATACTGTATGGCGTGGAAGAGTATACTGTATGGCGTGGAGGACTATAGTACATGGCGTGAAGGACTATAGTACATAGCGTGAAGGACTATAGTACATGGCGTGAAGGACTATAGTACATGGCGTGGATGACTATAGTACATGGCGTGAAAGACTATAGTACATTGAAGAAGCAAATCAGTCAAAACAGTGCTACTTACCATAAATGACCACACGGAGAAGTCACTTGCTTGCAACAAACAGGCGCTGGCTGCATTTAGAGCCATTCAATAATATGTGCCCTTAGCCGATTGAGAATGTTGTCGATCTATCGACGATACTCAAGTATCACTTGCTGACATTTATAGATCCCCTCACACAGTATGGCTGCGAGTTATAATTGGAGTGCCATGAGCCATATTACATGGCTCATGGCACTATGTAATATGGCGTGTGGGGCCATAATTTCTGCGCCATATAATTATGGCGCTGGGAGCTATACTGCATGGCTCAGGGCACTATGTGCATAGCGTGTGACACCATAAATGCTGCGCCATGTAACATGGGACCACGCGCTATGTAGATTCTGAGATTATGGCGCTGGGAGCCATATTGCATGGCTCAGAGTACTATGTACATGGCGTATGGGACCATAAATAATGCGCTATGTTACATGGCTCTGGGCGCTATGTGGTTTTTTTTCAGTGCAAGCACATAAGGACATCCAATTTTCAATGGAAATCGAAAAGAATGAGAAACTACCCTTCTTGAATTTAATGGGCATAAGGAAAGAAGGCCTTCTTAGTTTTAACATCTACCGGAAGCTCACACACATCCAGAGGACAACACCATCCACGTCTGATCATTGGCATTCCCAAAAAAATGGCGCCCTTTGATTCGATGATTCACCGGCTATTAACAGTGCCCATGGATTAGAAAAGTTTTAACTCAGAAGTTAAATATATTAAAGACACGGAGAGAAAAAATGGATTCAACGAGAGGATAATTGGAAATCTTGTCAAAAAGAAAAAGTATAGAATACAGCGTGATCTTTTAACGACGCTTTTTACGCAGGAAAAACAAGAAACAACCATAAGAGTTCCAATTATTTATTCATTAGTATTCAAAAAATTTCGGGTACTTCTTGAACGCTTTGATATTAAAGCAGTTCCAACCAGTAAAGCTAAAAAATTAGGTACTATACTATGTCACGTGAAAGACAAAAAGGATAAAAAGGAAAAATGTGGAGTTTATAAAGTTACCTGCCCAGAATGCCACAAAATATGCATCGGTCAAACGAAACGGTTAGTTGGTGTTAGACTAACGGAACATAAACGGGAAGCAGCTTCAGCGAGGAAAAAGAATACAACATTAGTACGTTCAGCAGTAGCAAAGCACATATTGGAGGACGATCACAACATAACTTGGGACAACGTGGAGGTAATTAAGGAGGTACAGCAGGTGCGAAAACTGGATGCGTACGAAAGCCTGCACATATGGAAAACCCCTATGCATAGAAGACTTAGCACAGACCAAGGAAACTGTACATCACCATTGTTCAGGCTAATTTGAACATTCATTTGATAGTGAGGAGGAAAATTTAATTAATATGGATAGTTAAATGTATTTTAGTAAATTAATTAATAGGCAATTTGTTGGTAATTAGTATAAGTCAATTAATAGACAATTAGTTGGTAATTAGTATAAGTGAATACTTTAAAAGTAAGCTCTATAAGTAACATACATAAGTTAGATTAAGATTAGACCGATAGACACTGAAGAAGAGGGCAGATTACCTTCGAAATATCGATATTTGTCACAAAATTCAATATATATCTAACTTCGAAAGGAAAAATCGGTTTTTTTATTAAAAAAAAAGTAATCTATTATGAACATTTATGTTATTACATGGTTAGAAATTAAAAAATTTTCGAATTGGCTATTATATGTAAGTTTTCTTTTATTTGCCTCATGTAAGTTATTGCTTAAAATGAGATAACCATAATAATATTAAAATGTAGAATTAATTAAAATTTAGAAGCAGTTTCATTTTAAAATTTGGTTTCATATTAAAATGTAGAAGTAGTTTCAAAAGATTTTTTCCAAAGCTAATATACAATCTTATATTTCAATTTTTCTTTTATTTCATGAATTTGTTTTTTAATCTGCAACATATTTGTATTTTTTTTGAAATTCTTCTTATTATAAATAACTTTGTTAAACTGCAACGTTTTTGTTTCCTCGAAGCAACCCTGCATCGTAAGCGAGGGCATATATTGTTCTACTCAGTGCTTCAGTGTCTGTACCGATATTTGGTGCTACTGCTTTCTTTGCATCTGTGCCTGGTGTTGATGGCTGTACTTTTATTTTTTTCTTTGAGTTTTGGGCTTTGGTGTACTAGTCATACCTTCGATTTTGGTGGAGTCAGGTTTTACTACTCCAGTATACGCCACATGACTAAGGTATTTTACTTCATTGCTGGCAAAACTATGGTATTGAAAACAGGCAGCTGTTAGTCTTCTGAAAACGTCCGCCTGATTTTTCAGGTGTTCCACGACTATTTGCAATAATAATTATGTCATCAGATACATGAAAAACATTTTCCGCCTTTTCACATGCATTTTACGCTCTATGAGTCTTTTCAAGGTTGCAGTGTATTGGAAATCCCAAACGGCATTACTATAATTACACTCGGCATTATTCTCCTCAAGATATGACACATGTTGCCCAAAGGAGAGTGCAAATGGTCATTTTGTCTATTCTCGCCTGTTTTTCACATGTCAAAACATGGTAAGCACGAGAGTATGATTGGTGTTTTCCCTGGCGCTTACCTTTTTTATGGGAATTTTATGAGTGTTTCGGAGGGTTCATGAGGATCATGAGGTCAAAGGGGTTAAAAAAAAGATCTGGCACTAGCTCCGATGATATCTACAAACCAGTTTGGTTTGCCTACGATATCAGAGACAATATGCATCATAGCGGACAAAATGCATGAGTATAGATGAGTACGAGATACACTGTTCGATTATTTGCAAACAAATTTCTGAACAAAGAAAATGCTACCTACCTACAATACATGTATATTTACGCACTTCATACTATTCAAATTTTCTCTTGCGAACAAGACGAGTATTATGGAGATAAAAAGAATCTACCGCTCGACAAAAATGGGTATATCGCTTAAATAAACAGTTTTGAGTGAAGACTTTGAATACTCGTCAATTGTTTTTGGAAGTAATACCCCAAGTTAATTGAAGAAACGTTCGCCATGTGTGGAAATCCAGTACAACACAAGCCAGTTCGAATAGAAAAGATCATCTTCATCACAACTATAGCAAAATATCAGCGTCAATTTTTACGGCAATCGCACCTCAAGTACCCTTTTTCTCTGTTATTCCAAAACCGATAAGCTAGTGGTCATATACCATTGGTCCATATTGTTGGATCTGTGGCTATAACGGCACCCCGAGCATTTGACAGACTCAAGGATTGATACAAGACGTCCGCTAAAGCATCCGCCACAGCGTATTTCAGTATTCGTTATTAGCCAGCCAAATGGCCTGCTGAAGCTCCTCATAGCGCAACCCCTTTATGAACCTCTTTCATCTCAACTCTTTGAAATTGGCTTAGGATAAAAGAAAAGTGTCAGGCGGTCGATATCCTTAAACAGCTTTTGAAATGTTCCTCTTTACTTCTAAGTCCACGTGTTTAGCTGTATACGAGTATAGCACTTTTAAGTGACTCCTCATGTCTAAAATATTAATGAAGCTAGAGTAGCTGAAGCTATTTTCAACTAAAATGGGCTGAAATAATTCAACTGTGGCTTCTTTTAGTGAAACTGTTTACGATGTCTCGAGTTTTTTTTTGTGTGTGCAAAAGATAGAATTTGGAAATACCTAGACACGTATCCGATGTTGAGATACAGAGCAAAATACCCTCGAAATATCCATATCAAATCATCAAATTTAAATAAATCCAGCTTCCAAGGATGAAAAGAGCCTTTAAATTAAAGATTTAACTTTGTAGCTATATGTATACTGCATTTATGTACTGTTTTGTAAGGTAAAATTTCACAATTAAACTTTTTCTGCCTTTGAATAATCATTATTACTGTATGTGGATGAGTTTTATCTGATGAAAGACAAAATTTTGTCTAATTTAAGCAGCTTAAGTTATTCACAGTAAATTTACATGATTATTATTAGGTTGAGTTAAAAAAAAAACTCTAGCGCACCTGAACCGCTAAAAATACTAATGTTCGATGAAGAGTAAAAGAATCGTGCAGATTTTGAATGCATATTCTACCACATGTGCTCCAGCCTGTTTCGAGTGAAAAATAACTTTGATATTAACAATGCATTTAGACTCATAGAGTGGAAAAGATTTCAGGAATTTCAAGATTTAGGCAAGCTAAACACTGCGAAACTTTGAAAGCAGCATAACACAACATAAACAAAGAAAACGCTTAGCGCTTGCAACACTTTACCAGCACTGCAACTCAAAGTCTTCCACAATTGCCTCTCGTTAAAATCAAATAACTCTATCGATTTTGATTTTATCCGATGGTTTCGTCGAAAGTTACAAGGAAAGAAAGATGTTTGGGATCAAAAAACGGAAGATGTTTCGAACCAAAAACTTTCAAGAACTTAGAAAATTTAAAAATTGATAACTTACTTTCATTCTAAATGTTCGCGATATGAATACTTAATGTAGGCGTTTATTGAAAAAAAAATACAAAAAAAACACTTCGCGTTGGCAACCCTTTACTACCATCAAAACCAAAAATATATCACACCTGCCTCACATTGAAATCAACCTGCTCTGCGAATTTCGTTTTGATCCAATGACTGCATTAGAAGTTATAGGGGTACAAAAAGGTTACCAGTCGCAAAACTTTTCAAATTTTCGAAAACTTAATATTTTTTGTTTATTGTCACTACAAGATTATTACCGTTTGAAAGCTTTACGATAAAATCGCTTAGTGATGATTTTGCAAATAAATACAAAACCAACATTAGCTGGCAGCCCTATCATGGTTTTTCCACCAGATTCCTTCTGAATAATGCCTACATTAAGTTCCATATATCATATGAAATTCGTTTTGATTCCATGACTGCACTGAAAGCTATACGGCAAAAAGCTTTACTTTCCTGAGCAAATTTTCAAAACCCAAGACACCAAAATTACCATAGCTGGCAGCACCAACCGAATTTCTACCAAACACAGCCTAAAGCAACGTTCATCTACTGTGTCAATTTCAAGAAAATGTGATAACTGAATCAGACTTCATAGGGCAAAAAGCAGGTTATTTTCTTTATAATTTTTCAAGATGGCACCACCAGCACAGAGTTTCCCACATTTCCAAATTGCTAGTATCGGACCTGGTCCTTCTCAATATCAATACATTCCTTGAATTTAATTTGTGTCAGATAATTGGATCGTGAGTTCTCGTGAACAGAAGTTTTTGATGCTTAAAATATAGGTAAACTGGAAGAGGGCTGCCGTTCTTATCCTATGTGAAATTTCCAAAGTTTTGCTTTGGTTGTGTAGACAAAGCATAAGATTTTTATATGAGTTGATTTTCATTGTAAAAGACGAAAATTATTCATTAGAGTCGATCGTCTGAAGGTTTTCATTTTCAATGCCTGCCGTTTCAATGCCTGCCGGCACGTGTCTACAACTTAGTAACGGCAATCTGTCCTGTAAGTTTCACAATGATTTGATAATCTGGTCAAAAGTTATCGCAGTTCAAAAATGTTCAAATTTTCCCAGTCTCATTTCAGGCGCCTAGCGCACACATAGGGTTAAAAATTCCAAAAAATTACCATATTCACATTAAGATCACGTTTGAAATTTATTCCATTAACTTTTTTTTTTTGCAAAAGCTATATGTTGACACAAAATTAGTATATTAAAATATCACTTAAATGGCCGCCGGCGCCAAAGGGTTAAATATTAATAACTTTTTCTGACACTATTCTGTATATAGACCAATCTATCCTGAAAATTTCAGTTCAATCGGATGGCGCGTCCCTGAGATTTTTTCACTGAAATTTTTTGATTATTTTTTGATTATATATATATATATATATATATATATATATATATATATATATATGTATATATATACATTTAGACTTCGCTGCGCAAACAAACTAGGAACTTTGAGATAAAAAAGTGATTTTTAATTAAATTTCATAAGAACTAATAATAAAATACAAATGAAAAGATTTCGTTAATTTCTTATTTAGTTGCGGTCAGTTGACCGGTCGCGACGACGGTTGGGCAGCAAGAGAGCTCACTATCGGGTTTCACTCAACTGGCTGTACTTTTCGTCGGTGCTGCCAGAAAACAAAAATGATCGCCACAGTACCCTCCGCCTAGACGAAAGTATGCCTACTGGAAACGTACTGGTACCTTAACTCGTCTTCCTGATCTAGTTACTTTCGTCGATTGCGCTTGTGTAACCGGTAATGGAGGCTCAGCTGAAAGTGGCGATTGTGTTGACTCCTCTCTCGCGATGAATGCTGGTTTTAGGCGGTCGATTGATATGTTCACCAGCCTACCATTTACGTCAAGTTTGAAAAATTTCTCCGTGCGTTCGATGACTCGAAATGGGCCATCGTACGGATGAGATAAACTGGGCCTGACTGCGTCGTTTCTGACAAAAACGTGTGTTGACGTTTTCAAATCCCCGTGAACGAAAGTTTTCGGATTGGAATGCCAAATAGCATTTGTCGGACGAATGATTTTCATCGATTTTCTAAGCTCGATTACAACGTCGGATTCAGTTTTCATGTTTTTCTCTTCAGTGAAGAATTCACTTGGAATTCGAAGAGTTGTGCCATAAACTAATTCAGCAGGAGATGCTTTCAAATCATCTTTATAGGTTACTCGGAGCCCTAGCAAGATGATTGGGAGATGACTGGCCCATTTTTCTTTACCTTTACAAAGGATGGCTGATTTGAAAGTCCTATGCCAACGCTCTACCATACCATTAGACTGTGGATGGTATGCTGTTGTTCGTAGATGGTGAATACCGAGAATTTTCGTAAGCTCACTAAAGAGTGTCGACTCGAATTGCCGACCCTGGTCTGAAGTGATTCGCTTTGGTACACCGAATTTCGCAATCCATCCTGAAATTAACGCCAAAGCAATTGTCGATGCGGTGATATCCTTGACCGGTATCGCCTCGGGCCAACGCGTGAAACGATCAACTATCGTAAGGCAATATCTCTCGTCGTTACTTGGTGGCAGTGGTCCTACGATATCGACGTGAATATGTGCAAACCTATTCGATGTTACTGGAAATGCTGAAAGTTTTGACTTTGTGTGGCGATTCACTTTTGATCGTTGACATTGTTCACAGTTTCGGACATGTTTAGCGATATCAGCTTGCATACCCGGCCAAACGAATCTTTTTATCATCAATTTGGTCGTGGCTCTGCGTCCAGGGTGAGACAGGCCGTGAGTTGCTCTCAAGAAGGATTCTCGAAACTTCTTTGTTACAAACGGTCGGATATTATCAGTCGAAATGTCGCAAAATAATTGTTTCGAACTCCCTGGAATAGCGAAAAGTTTCAGTTTTATTGAGTAATTATCTTTACCTTCTAAGATGCGCTTGACTTCGCTATCTTCTTGTTGGTCTAAATCGTTGAAATCTATTTCAGATTTCGCGTCGAGTAACTGAATCCGCGATAGTAAATCAGCTGTGACGTTTTCAACTCCACTCACATGACGGATGTCAGTTGTTAGTTGAGCGATGAAGTCTAGCTGCCGTGCCTGTCGATTGTTCGCTTTATCAAGTTTTTGACGGAATGCGAATATTAGCGGTTTATGATCGGTATAAATGTGGCATTGCCGACCTTCCAACATAAATTTAAAATGTTTAGCTGCTAAATACATGGCAGTTAGCTCGCGATCATAGGTACTATACCGAAGCTGAGCTTTATCAAACTTTTTCGAAAAAAAACCCAATGGTTGGACTTCGTCGCCAACAAACTGGTTGAGAACGGCTCCAGCTGCTACATCCGAAGCATCCACATACAGTGATAATTCAGCATTCGATGATGGATGTGCTAACAAGGTTGCATTCGCGACATCGGATTTGCATTTCATGAATGCATTTTTCGTCTCGTCAGTCCAGTTCAATATTGTTTTGTCGTTTTTCTTGTTGCCATTAATCATTGTAGATAAAGTTATTTGTGTTTCAACAGCGTGCGGTAGAAATTTTCGATAAAAATTTAAAGTAGCCAAAAAACTTTTTAGCTGTTTTGCTGTCGTTGGCAGTGGCAAGCTTTCTAAAGCTTTCACTTTCTCCGGCAAAGGTCGTATCCCAGCAGCGCTCACCAAATGTCCCAGAAATTCAATTTGATTCTTTCCGAATTCACATTTCGCAACATTAATAGTCAAATTGTACGACTTTAGGCGCTCGAATAACGTTTTCAAATGTTCACGGTGCTCGTCGACTGAAGTTGATGCCACGCAAATGTCATCGATGTAAGCGAATACATAGTCCAAGTCTCGGCAGGCTTCATGTATAAGTCGTTGAAAAGTCTGGGCAGCATTACGCAAGCCAAATGTCATAAACATAAACTCGAACGAGCCAAACGGAGTTGTGATCGCCGTCTTCTCTATGTCTTCAGAAGCAATAGGCACTTGATGAAACGCCCTTTGTAGGTCAATTTTCGAAAATATAACCTTTCCGTGAAGATTTGATGTAAAATCGCTAAGATACGGAACTGGGTAGCGATCTTGGACTGTTATTAGATTCAACGCACGATAGTCACCACATGGACGCCACGAATTATTTGGTTTCTTTACCATGTGAAGTGGGCTGGCCCAAGAACTACTGGACGGACGACAAATCCCAGCTCTCATCAGGAAATCAAATTCAGCTTTTGCTGCCTTTAGTTTTTCAGGTTCCAAACGTCTCGGCCGACAAAACACTGCTTGCCCATTCGTGATAATCCTATGTATCACCGTCGATTTTGTTTTCGTACCTGGTGGCGGCAGTTTAGTGATGGACTGATATTCAGCCAGCAAGTCCGAATATGGCATTTGCGGAAGAAAAGTGCGTATTTCCGAAACGCGGGCCACTGAACATTTCATACAAGTTGATTGAAGACCGGTTGTCTGATCTATAAGCCGGTTGTTGCGTAGATCGATCAACAAGTTGAAGTGGCTGATAAAATCAGCTCCTATGATGGCCGAGCTAACATCGGCAATGATAAAATTCCAAACAAACTCACGCCGTAGGCCGAGGTTCACATTTAGTGTTGTTTCACCAAATACTTGAATTTGAGTACCGTTTGCCGCATATAGTTTCATTTTAGTAGGGTTGTTTTTGACTGAGCACCGATTGTGTGGAATGACCGATACGTCGGCACCCGTATCAATTAAAAAATATGTTGACGTATTTCTCTCGTAAATTTTCAATCTGTTGATTGTGGCCATTTCACATTGGTCGCGGCTGTTTGAAACGGCGCCAGTCAAAAAACCTCATTGTTGTTTTAAGTTTTGTGGCGTATCATTCGATTTCCGATCAAAGGCGCAAGGTAAGCGACAGTGTTTCGCTTCACTTCCAAATCTTGAATGATACCAACATACATTTCGTTTGTTCGATCGCGATCGGTCACGATAGCTTTGGTTGCGTTTTCGACTACGGCTACGTATCACTTCACTATTTTGGACACGGGCACTAACACGGCACAATTCTGAGATTTTATCAATTAGCAAATCGTATCCAGGAAAAGGCTCACTTGTGTGCACTGGTATGCCAGGATTGGAAGTATCATTATTTGAGGACCGATTAGATTTTGTTGATGACTCGCCCGTCACAGGTGCTGAGACTTGACGTATCTGCATGCTGTTCATAGGTCGCAAGCGCAGAGATTCTATTAAAGCATCTGCGGCAGCTAACCTATCTTCAAGGGGCGAGGACTTCATCTGGACAACCGTCGCATGTGAAATTTCTGGTAGTTGTGCAGCCCATAATTCGATTAACGCGGTTCCGGTTAGTGAATCACCAGCTAACCTTTCGAGCTTTGCGTATAGCTGACTAGGTTTCATATCACCTAACCTAACATCACTAAGAGCTTCGCGGAGACGTTTTTGCTGGCTGTCAGAGAAATACGCAATAATTTTCTGCTTCAGATATTCGTATCGATTTTTCGATGGAGCTTTATCGGCGATTGCCTGGATTTCACTGAGTCGATTTAATGGAATTTGAGCCATAATGGTTGCGAATTTCTGATCGTCTGAAGAAATTCTCGATGCAGTAAACCAGTATCCCATGCTAGCGAAAAACATCTCTATGTTCGTTTCCGAAAATTCTGGTAACCGCAAACGTGGAACGACTGTCGCTAAATCTAGACTCGCGCTTGTTCCAGTTTCCACTTTCTCTAGGTTACTCTTACCAGCGTCAGCAGCAAGACCGATATCTTCAGTTCCGTTAACCATGATGCTGAATTACTATCGGCAATTAGTAATTTAGAAAAACGTGCTTCACTCCTCTCGGGGTCACCACTTTAGACTTCGCTGCGCAAACAAACTAGGAACTTTGAGATAAAAAAGTGATTTTTAATTAAATTTCATAAGAACTAATAATAAAATACAAATGAAAAGATTTTGTTAATTTCTTATTTAGTTGCGGTCAGTTGACCGGTCGCGACGACGGTTGGGCAGCAAGAGAGCTCACTATCGGGTTTCACTCAACTGGCTGTACTTTTCGTCGGTGCTGCCAGAAAACAAAAATGATCGCCACATACATATATATACATATATAATATAAAGATATATGAATTTTCCGCCAAAGTGATTTGCAAAAAGTTTCGAACATTTGTAAAAAGTTTCTTGGTTAATTTGTGATGACTTATGGTGCGTGACATGCATATGACCTATTTTAGACAGACATATCTTCCACCAGAGATAACTTTGTGAGATTTGTGTGATGGATTATGAAAAATAAGCCAACAACAAAAGTGTTAATAAAATATAGGACAATAATTGAAAAATCGACACTCTTCAATGGATTCGTGCACAAGCGACATCATCATTTTCCTAGTAAAACGGTTCCACAAAAGACTCGTGGAATTCAACGACAGACACAGAAAAGTTTGATGCTGTTTTCACAATGATATGATGATCCTTTTCATCGTTAGCGTTATTCATAAATCATTTAAGTGAGAAAATACTGAATTGATTATGGCTCTCCATTGTGCTGGATATATTGTTCTACAAATTACATTAATTTTTCCAGTATCTCGCTTCTTCTTCAATGGAGATTTGCAAAATGAACATCAAGGAAAAATGATCAGCACCTGTTTCCGCGTTATAAAATTTTCGATTTCTATACCAAGTGCCTAACAAGCTAATTATAAGAAATAAGTTCTTATTATTTTCAACCTCAAACCACAAAGCATCAACCACAACATTAGCATAAAATAAGAACAAACCAAAACTTTCCCTTTAAAATGAATACACCCCAACAAATACCTGTGTATCATTCTCAGCATCCCCAATCGTATAACATAAATCCCGGCTGACCTAAATTCGTACTCGAAGAAGTTCAAAGTCATCACTTCCTCGCATTATTGTTTTCTTCTGCGGCTATCAGGAATCGTAAGCCTCGTATTCACACTTCAGCATGTCACGATGTATTTCGCGAAGAAAACTCAATTTACATGAAATGTCATCTCCATCGTACATAAACAAAAATCTTCCAAATATTTCACAAAGCGAAAATGCGAGACGCGGAAATGTAAAATAAATATAAAAAGGGATAAGCGCGAGTACGCCTCTCAGAAAAATCCTATCTGGCTGCTTTAATTCCAACCATGTGGAGAAATGTTTGTGTGAAAAGCTGCCGTTATTTGTAAGACGTCGTCTTGAGAGATTTGGATGGATCCCTAATGTGAGTAGCGTCGCAAGTAAGATGGATCCTACGCATTTGAAAATCCGCTGAAACATATTGCGCTCGTTTACATCTGACAGAGTAAAGCTTTTAAACAAAAACACAGCAATATTTTTGTAACGCTTAGGCGAAATCTCGAGCGTTGGGTGCGAGTGTTAGCAAAAAAATTGAAAAAATAGAAAATACATGGCAGTAAACAACAAAGCAAACAAACATTTCGTCTCAAACCGCTCACACTTCACGATACAAATGTGTTTTTTTCCAGGATTGATCTCATTGCCAACCCTCATGCTGATATGCTGTATGGGCGAAAAATCCTATAGGCGGTAAGTCTGAGGCTTATGGATGGGGTTGGCATTCGCACGGTAGTGCGAAATCGAAGGATTTTAAAGAATTTGTCTTGATGCAGTACAATTTTATGCCGCGGTATGTGTATCAGTTGAGGGTTTAAACTGAAATATTCTCTATGTCCGTAAATTAGTGAAGCGAGTTCGTTGGTTGTTTCGGAAGAATAATGCTACGAAGCTTTGAAGGTGCTGCTTCCAGAAAAGACTTATTTTTCAGCACCATCACTTTAGATAAAAGACCGATTTCTTCTCAATTCAAGGTTTTAAATGTTACCGGAGATGCATTTCAGCTTTTCAAGGGACAAAGGTGTAAATATTATAAGACTAAGCTTCCATTTTCACTTTCCTCTACTCGAATAGATGGTAATTAAGTGTCACCGATATATTTAAATTTTCTTTGCAATATATTAGCTTTCAAGAACCCGATCATTCAGATCGTTGCTTGACAGTTAGATGAAAAAAGGTTTGATCTGCACGAAAATTGCCACAGGACTAAAAAAAGAAAGGAAAGGTGCTTTCATTTTTTGGAATCAATTCAAAATGATCCCAATTTTTCACAACGTATTTTTATTGTCGTCAAATCTTGGTAGTTTGTGCACAACCCAAAGCCTGGAAAAGGATTCATTTGTGTGAATAAATATTAGAAACAACTGAGTACAGTCGTGAACAACTTCACGACCGTGCGTCTTATTACATGAAAGTATCAATCAACGAGTTCTTTGCCAGCAAAAACAATCCTGTAGCTTCTCCGCCACAATACTTGCCCGATTGGTCTCCTAGTGGCTTTTTCTTCGACCCGAGATTTGAAAATACATTCAAGGAGTGTCATTTTAGGGCACTAGAAAATATTAGAACGGCTGTGTTGCGGAGGAGGTAATCAGATTTTTTGCAAGCTTTCTTACTAACAAGCAACACTAGGCCAGCGTTAATGCAGCAAATTCTCTCCAAGGGCCTGTCAAATCAAAGTGCCAGATAACTTTCTGGCACTTTGATTAGACTATCTCTGCGTACCATATTCATCTCTGGACTTCCGTTCCAACAGGCCAACCCTAAGTAAAACCTATGGAATATACCGATGGCTCATTCATTTTTCCGTCAAACCAAGACTCGCTCAACGAAATCAAGAGCCTTATGGCAGAAATAAATTCTCTTTGCAAATGACATATGAAACCAACTAGCAGTAAGACACAACTCTGTGTAACTCGCAATCCTTCCTAGCATCGGAGTTCTCTAATCACTTGCAATAAGACCCAAAAACCCGCTGTGTTGTTCGAAACTTCTAAGATAGCTGTTAGCTCCTCGCTTAGGAAACTTGGATTCGATTTGCATGAAATTCCAAACCTGAATCTTGAATGTGGCAAAAAATCAAACACATTTTCGCCAAAAAGATTGGCATGAGCGCCAAAGCTAAGTCTACTTGTTATCAGATCCTTATCCGGCGTATCCTGATTAAATCATTCCTGAAGTATATATTCTGAGACTACCTTTCTTTTCCGCGGTGTGCTTTGAATTGATGTCGCTGGACTTTTTTGGGGATATCGTTAAGGATTTATGTTATCCCAACAAGCGAGCAACGATTCATGAAATAAATCATAAAATTGGTTCGGCTATTTATGAGAAACAGCCCGGAATCATTGAAAATGTACTGAAAAATTGATTTGACAGGATGGGCAGCTAACAGACGAGCCAGATTAGCCATTTGAAACAATTGAAATTTATCGCTATTCGGAAGGATCAATTTTTTTGTCAAAGACCGAATTTTTGTTTTGTATTTACTGGTTTTTAAATTTGATAGCAATTTTATAAGTATTAGCAGCAATTAAACATTTTCATTACCCGGAGCCAAACTGTAAGTCCGCACAAATATTGCTGACCAATAGTCCCCTGGATAATGTAGTTTGTCCAACCTGGCTCTTAGAGGAGGTATATTAAAAATGATGGATGTCTTAGCTACAGTCTTCCAAAAATACTTTAACCATAGAATATTTCCGAAACAATAGAAGTTGTCTAGGTTTTTGCTCATGCTTAATGTTGGTATGTCTTTTAATGAAGGGTGGTATACTTTCTAACCATCCAATTAACTGCTGGAAACCATAAGTAAAATTATTGAGTGCATCATTAAAAATATACCTAATCCGATCATAGACGAAATAAGCATCTATTTCGAACATCAATAAGGGTAAAGACTACCATACGCAATTATTGAATCAAGGAAACAAAAATTATAAACAAATAAAATGGTCTAACTATTGGTCGTCATTTCCGTAGTTTTGTATGCATATGCCGTGCGAGATGATCAAGGTTGGTTCGGTTACTAAGACACATACTGACGTCAGTCTATAAGCTGATTCAACTTATGGCCATGAGCAGCATTTGGGTTTTGTTCACCGGTGGCACCGGTGCCACTAGTATCACAGCAAGGATGATATCATCATACTGGTCAATGAAATGAATTTACAATCGATCTACCAACACTCTGATACAAAGAGTTAGGCAGACCTCAATCAACAAATGGTAGCCGCATACATTTTCTTTGGAGAATGAAAGAGAGTTCTTACTATGAACATATAGAATATTTTGGCTAGAGAGAAAACATTTCAAAACTAATCACCAAATTAGGACAATGTTAATTTTTTTGAGTGGAAAGGGAGTAGAAGCATTGCCGTGGTCACATAAAACTGCAAAAGCAAACGTCTTTCAATAACAAATATTAGGAGTTTTACACAGAAACGAATCTTTTAAGTAAAATTGCTTAAAAAAACTGTATACGTACGCGCAAAGCAACAATCATAAATAAAGGACAGTAAATAAAGTATTAAAAGCGAAAAAATTGGTAGAAGCTAAGAAAACAAATAATTAAAATAACTATAAAATCCTGACAAACGCATCTCCATTCTGTGTTACCTGTACCAAATTTGTCACGGCAGAATCGGAAATTTTTGAACTAAGAATTTTGTGCTTCTGCACTGACAGGTTCTAAAGCACGCTAATTAAAAACTAGCCGATGAACACTCTTCTGAATCAAGAGACAAAATTTGAGCCACTTAGGGACCGGGTTTTGGAAATGACGACAAAATTTTGCTCGCACATAGATGAACATGAAAACGGACTGATCCGGGTTATCGGACGCACGAGTAGCTCTAATGAACCATTTGTGTCCAGCAAATATAGCAGGGTAACGGCTACTCATGAATATGCTGTTCAGTTATGTTGACCTGCCGACAAATATAATTGAACAGTTCATTATAAAAACACTCATATGACGATACAGAAGAATTACAAGGAATATAAACAGTAACAAGTAGTAGACAGGTGGCATGTAAAAGAGAAACTCGGACTGTTACACATTAAACAGGAAAGGGTGCAACAAATTCACAGAGTGCACATTGAAGGGATTTATGAATGGCTATCAGAACCCTGCCACCATCCGCTTTTTGGATTAAGGACCTATCCCTGTCATTTCTGAAGATATAGTGCAAAGGAAAAAATTTCTTCGCTCAAAATTTCAGCAGAGAGCCAAGTTTCCATTACACAAATAATTTCATCAGAGGAAGATAACACGGAAAGCTTGAAAGAACTCAGTTTGGTTCTGAGATCGCGAACATTTTTGTAGTTAAAATCATACTTTGTATGTAAAGTCTTGTCAGTGCGATTTACGTTGCTTGGTTGACTGGAGCTCGAGTCCGACCATCCCAAAAATTTACAGGACGCCGACAGTGTTCGAAGGCCTTAATTAGAATACCAGCGGGCCAGAAGTCAAGGTGACCAATAACTCTATGAATGCTGGATGTGCCAGTTTAAATGATCCCACAAAACGATTGTTGTAAGTAAGCTTTTTATATCAGGTCTAGAGTCGGAATCAGAATAATTTCAGCACATGTTAAGAAATGCATATGTTAAGAAATGTAAATGGAATTTAAAAAATTACTAAAATTTGTTTATTATTTATTTAAATATCGAAGATATGGCTTTGCCCTCCAAAATTTTTGTTAAAGCTATTAGTCGGCACTTTATTGTGAACTACATGCAACATTATCCAAATGGATTTGTCAGATTATTGTTATTTCTATTATTGAATTAATTTTCTCACTTTAAAATCATGCACTTATGACTAATTAAGTTTTATTCTTCCAGCTGTCAAAAATTAAAAATCGTGTGGACCAAAAATACGCCCGCATAAAATACAAATAATCCGCAAAAAAGAATCGTAGGTACTCAACAAAATCTACGTGAAAAGGTGTGACCAGCAGTATTTCGAATGATTATGTCGCCGTCTTCTATAATGATATCATCGGTAATTCAGCAATACTTAAAATGGTTGTCTAAATATACAATTCATCATTTTTCGAGCGTGTACAGCTTAGTCATGAACAACTCGAAAACTACCATAAAAACGAGCCATCATTCCAGACAATAAATTGCTCTCACAAAATAATGCTGGTGCTGCTGCAAAATGTTCAGAATCATATTCGATCGGAAATAGATGTTTAGCATTCAATTCAAAACTCATACATTTTTCATCTGTTATCGTTGTTTCTACTAATTTTATTACAAAGCCGCAAGACAATTTCTTTTGGCAAAGCGACCCCATGGAGCGTTTTTCTTTGAGTTTCATTGCTCTTTGGGCCTATTGTTTTTCATCTAAGCGTATGTTCGTTGCCTATCAATAAATACGATCAACGACGTCACTTACGATGGCATCAGCATCTAGCATGCTGATTGTATCTTTTCTATTTTGCGCACCGTCTTAGATGCATATCATTGCAACAGTTGCGGTTGCAGTTTACATCTCGTGTTGCTGCATTCGAAAAGAGGAAAACTTACGAAGACGCTAAAATGGAAAGTGTTTGCACATTTTCCACATTTGGTTTGAACTTACGGCGGCAATCGACATCTATAGATGGATTTCGTGTTTGCATATGAATGAACGGATGTATACAGCTATTGGATGCACAACGGTACAGCTACATATATACATCGTTATTAACGATGTTACTCTGCTGTAAAAATGGAAAATCCGAGTGAGCTTGAGATCAAAGCTGATACAGGATGCGGGCGCACTGCTATTATTTGGACGCAGAGTACAGTGAACGCATGAGCGCCAGGGGTCAAGATAAAGCGGAACATTGACGTCGAAAAATAATTGAAATTTGATCAAATTTTCTACAAATGATAGCAAATAGACACAGAGGCAGGGGCGGATTTCACCATTTCGCCGCCCTAGGCCTCAGAAATATATGCCGCCCTTTTCGTGAATTATATTCTATGTAACAATGCGCGATTTTTTTTCAATTCCCTAGAATACTTCGCTGTTTTTCGTTGCGCCCGAGCTCACAAAAAAGGAATATCAGAGCAAAACCAGCACCGGTTCGTTCGTAAAAATTCCCTTTAATTGCGCCCTTGCCACACAAATAATAATTAAAATACACACACGGTAAAGAGCCTAAAAGTACCTAAAAAAACAGGTTCCAAAAATACTAGTTTTTAACAGTCCAAAACCGTGTACACCTTTACATTGCATATAATTCCAACGTCTTCGCTCATATTTTTATAAGTAAGTTTACTATTCCGTTCAAAGTTTGCTCCCGCACTTGACTGGAGATCAACTCTGAACTCGACTATTGTAAATTAATGTTCGATATGTTATTAGTTAAGGATGAACCCGAAATATTTTGACCTATGATAATCTAGACTTCATTTAATAGAAATTTTTTTATAGAAATTAATTTCAGTAATGAAGTACAATTTAAAAAACACGTCATAAATAAAAAAACTCGCATGTAGTTGCACGCAAATATTTACCTCTGATAAGCTTTTCCTAAATTGAAGAGGTATTATTTGGGTTCTTTTTAGGATATTTTTAGGTCTTTTTAGGCTCCTTTTAAGTATTTTCAGATATTTCCTAGGTACTTTTTAGGTATTTTTGAGTTTTTTTAGTCCTTTACCGTGATTGAACTTCGATATTTATTATAAGTCAAACTTTTTAATGTCCGAAAAAATCATCATAAGTGAATTTTTGCGTGCATTGATTTTTTTTAGAGAATTCGGTTGGCTTGAGGTGTTAGCCTCATTCAACTCAAATATATGTAGATATACAACAGATAAAAAACTGCCGCCCAAAAAAAAATTGAAAAGTGGCCGCCCCAAAAAAACTCGACAATTTGCCGCCCCCGAAATTTGCCGCTCTAGGCCCGGGCCTACCGGGCCTAGTGGTAAATCCGCCCCTGCACAGAGGCACGTACATATTTACTTTTCGCACTTGAAGTATCTGACAATTGACCAATTAGTGTTTGTAATGCCCGATTTATACATTGGAGCGAGCGTCTCGTGTACAAGAGTAAACAAGACTGAACAAGACATTGGACGAGACTCAACAAGACAAAGGGTGAATTGTTTATTTAGGATATTGCACCACGCAACACGGACCATGCACTATGCACCTTTCATAGGGTGAATTGTTTACTTAGGATATTGCACCATGCATCTTTCGACAGTTGTGAGCTGTTTTGTTCAGTTCAGTGAACGATGGCTGAGGTACAGGCTGTGGCTATTGCAACTGCCTGGTGTGCGTTGAGTGATTTCAATCTGGGACACGCAAAGACATATTTGAAGTCCCAGCGAAAAATTCGAAAATGTGAATGAGCACATGCTACCCTCTCGAATCCCTTTGACTCGGTACATAAAACCGACTTCGCTTTGAGCGGCTTCGAACTAGGACGAGACGGTCATAAACAGTCAGGCACAGCAATAAAAGGATCATTATCCCTTCGTAAAACAAACAAGAGCCGACGAGCAAACCATTTACACACGCGTGCTTGCCATGAAAAACACAGCCGAGACTAGACAAGGAGACCGTTTACACACTCACCTTGTCTTCATTTGGCATTCCTCGGCGAGCATGTAAATCCGGCTTAAAATTAAGCATTATGTGACACGCTGGTATATGGCGATGAAGTAAGCGAGATATTAAATTGAGCTTTAGTAAAGATATTTCAAAGGCGAACTGCCAGAACCATCGGGAAGTTAAAACCATTTCAAGATTGTTTTTAAAGCAGGCGTAATTGGATGTGACCGGGAAATTTGCAGGATTCTTTTTACGGGGGAGAATATTATTTTCTTATTCCAGCTAATCGCTTTTCAATTCCAAATACACAGAAATGTATTTCCTCGCAAAATTCATTTTTAAAACGTGCTCGTCGTGCTCAACGGATTTTGAAAATCTTTATAGCAGATCTAATAAGGGCGTGCGCAAGTATCTGGCGCGTTAAAAGGAGACCCTACACATAATGCCGCCTCGACACAATCGGGCATTATGGGTAGAGATGGGCTTATACTAATATTTCGTGATATTACCTAATACGAATATATTAGTTACACGATATTATAATATCTTAACTAATATAAATATATTAGTAATATTTGGGTTTAATAATTTCTCGTTGCACGGTATTATGTGTGTATTTTAATTTCATGGCCATAAATGAAATAGTTATTTGAGTTTTGCGACGAGTTGAACTAGAATCGGTACCAAAAAGATATTATGCACCTGCCACCCCTTCAATTGCAATAGTAATAAATGGAGAAGTGAAAATTTTATATTTCTCAAAAACATCAATTTATATTCGCCTACTTCCAAGCTTTCGTCTCGTTCCCACTAGTAACGCAGCCCATGGACCCTTCAATATGCTCATCACATTTGAACATTCACTTCACCTATTGTGTAGCTAAACAAATCGAATATTTGATATTAGTTAAGGCATTAGTGAATGTTGTTAAGGCATTAGTTGAGGCTTTAGTGAATATATCGTATTAGTGAGGCTAGTGAATGTTTCGTTAAGTTATTTAGCCATTGACAGGATATATGTTATGGCTACGATAATGTACGATCGCTCATATAATGATATATATATGTATGTGCGTAAATGTGAATCAAGCAAGTTTAATGAGTTGATTTGGAGGTAAGTTTTGTCGATATATGTATGTTCGTACGTATGTTTGTGTGAATCAATAAACTGATCTTGTTCTTGAGTGAAGTAATGCAATCAATGGAGTAATTTGCAAATTCTATGACTCGAAACGGAGAATAGTTTTCGGATGCAGGCATCTTGCTAAACTGAAGAATGAGAATATTTTCAGCAAAAGTTTGGCGACCATTAATAACTAATGGTAGCCGATGGTGATGTAATTATGTGTAGATATTAGCTCTGTTCGCGTACTGCAGCAGCAACCTATTTTTGTAGCTGGCTTCTTTTTGTGGCAAAATTTGGCTTGCAGCAAGAATACAAAAAACGATTTGTTTTGAATCTATTGTAATCTATTTTAATAGATTCAGGTACGCAAACAGGCCTATTATTTTGTTTTTTCATTGCGTTGGGTCGGTTCGTTACCTTTTAGTGGTAATCCAATGTCATAAAATTTGTTCCCAGCGCCGGTCCTTTTTACAAAACTAATCACTGAAATGCCGCCGTTAATTAAATGTGAACATGCTTCGGCTGTACTATGAACCTTTGACTCATAAATAAAGAAGATAATTAGAGTCGGCATGAGGGTGCAAATGAGGTACATCCTTGCAATTATGTACATCCATGAAAATGTGAATGTAAAACATATACATGGGTACATTTAATATGCATCCTCATACAATGACCTCGTTTTAATAGTCAAAGGTTTCGATTACAGCCGCAGGCAACTAATGGCGGCAGTTTCTATATACATTTTTGTTTTTCAATGCTTGATTTAGTAAAAAGACAAATTGATTGATGATAACAAAACAAGAATTAAAAAACTCACGCGAAACTAATATTGATATATTATAATACGACACATCAAGATATTACTATTGCCTAATATATTCAAATATTAGTAATATCTTGACTAATATGAATATATTAGTCCCACCTCTAATTATGGGCTACTGTAGGCGATGACTATTGTGTAGAGGAGCGATGGCTTGCAGTAGTCGGCAGTGGTGAAGCATGGAAATGAGTGGCTTAAGATGCGATTTATCTCCACAAATAAAAGCTAGCCATCATGCATAACCGACAAATTAGGACTGACCCATCTAGCCGACCTCGGTCATCGCCATTTCCATGCTTCGCCACGTCGGCCTCTATAAGCCATCGCCCATCTATACAATGGGCCACATGATGGCTCGCAACGTGGAGGTGACACTTTGTGATTGTGGCCATTGCAATGGCCCATAATGGGCTATTGTGGAGAGGCGACATAAAGCATGGAGCAACTATTTGTCAAATCTGTCAATATCTGCTGCAGAGCACCAGGCTAAAATACCAGGATTGATTCAATGGCAACAAACGCAAAACGACGATTAGCACATTCTTTAATGGAACGTGGGCTTTTTGTATAGATCGAATACTGGAAGCCGGCGAGCCGATTCTTTTATCATGCAGACATAGTAACCTTCAAAGAAGTTAATACCGCTATCAGTTCTTTGCACTGTCTCGAGTGCTGCTTTTATAAGAAAAACCGGTCTAATCCTTCTACCTAATAGGATTGAAGGGTGGCATCTTTGGGTGGTGTTAATTCGCGAGAAATGCGGGTGGGTAGGGTGCCACTTGCTTCGAATTTGCTGAAACCACCTCTACTCCGCTATGCCAAAGCGAGAAGGTTACCATTAAGCCCAAACTCACTCTGAAAGGGGAAGGAAAATTATGAAACCAATATCAAAAAAGAACACCACCGTAGCTCTCTTTATATTTACAATATATATTAGGTACTTCATTAACAAAATATATCATAGTAACGGTTGGCTTTGTGACCAAACGAAACGTACATATTTCTTACATACTATTGTAGAATCCACGGACTCGGCTGCATCGAACTGTTCTCACGTACTCTTGTATAGTTTTTTGTCCTACATATATTCAATTCAAACTTAAATACTATGCAAAATGCACACGGCTTAACTTAGCTTAATCTGCTGGTCCTAAGCATCACCATCCGATGATTACCTTGCTTCTTCCAAACACGGCAGCCACTCCACCGGCTTCTCTTTGTCGATCGCGCCATTCTCTCCTTAGCCAAAATCTCCTTCTCGATGTTTCCATTCAACCGATGATTAGATTCAAATCTCAATATAATTAACTTGCCTCGCTCATCATTGATAGCAATGGTTGTAACACCTACTAATAACTTTTACTTCGAATAAAAGAAAGAATACTTTTAACTTTTTACTCCAGGCACTTTGGACACTAGACTAAGACTAATTACAATTTTCCTTACTTGCTACTATCGAAGCCACTGTCGCTCCACGTTTTTCTGATGAGGCATTTAAGACCATAATGTGATTAATTATTTATAAGTCACTTTGGTCTTCGATTTGCTGACGAGGCATTTAAAACAATAAACTTGATTCTTTCTTCAGATTTATTGATTTCAACATGTTTGTCGTCGTCATGCATGCTATTGCGATGCAGGAGTACCGTGTTGACATTAGCGTTTGTAGTGTTGGCATCCGGATGTTGATGTGCGTTTGTTATTTTATCGGCATCCGTTTCTTTTGAATCGGTAAGTATGTTTTAATCGAAGAAAACACATTTTTTTTCTGGGCGAAACATAATTTTACTCAATTATTCGATGTCGTGGGATAGGATATTTTAGAAAACAGCTACTATAACATCTATAGCAGCTGCCATTCAAAGCACTACTTGAAACATATGATCATCAACTTTGCAGTGGTAAATGGAAAGATATACATTCTGCACGTGCAAGTCAATAGTGAGCAGTAAATTCCAAAACCGTGGGCATAGCATAAATACTAATAAATAGCACGGAAAGAACGGTATTGTACGATATTTGCCTAATGGAAGAGAAGGGTAGGTAGTGAAGGATTTACTATCAGCTGGCACCTAAGAAGAACCAAAACCAAACTTAGTTCACTTTATCATATGCAAAAGTGAGAAAAGCATACTCTCAAATGACAGGTGAGAATTTATATATCCATGTTAGCTGATAGGTGAGAGTGTGTTGGCATTCGTATAATACCATCAAGAACCAGCAAGCACGGCGAACATTCGCTGGCAACAAACAAAATTGTGTGTAGTGCATTGCATAAAAGTGTCGGAGATATTCTTTTACTCGCCAAATGGTATCGAAAGTAGTATTCTGCATTAGCTACCTTATCGCTTACCATTGTTTAAGAAAATTAATATCGCATAAAACGCCATTCGTTAAAATAGTTTCTTTGGCAAAGCACATGAACATTGCCTATTTGGAATGAGAAACGTACACTGAAAAACACATAGCGCCACACGCTATAGTTTATAGACTTCTGGCGCCATGTACATAGTCGAAAAGTACATAGGAGCAGACGCTATGCTTAAAGACCTCCAAGCCATGTACTATAGTCCTCCACGCCATGCACTATAGTCCTCCACGCCATGTACCATAGTACATGGACAATAGTAGATGTTTCGGAAATATTTCCGGTCATGTCTGAGACCGGCTTGAGCTACCAGGGAATCTAGAATATTTTCCTTAAGCCGGTCCCAGACATGACCGAAAATATATCAGAAACATTTCCAGAAGCCTTTCTGAAATATTTCCGACAATATTTCTCTCCGTCGGTCCTACACATGTCCGGAAAGTTCATTCATGGTTAGCGTGGAACGTAGCTGAAATCAGAGCTGCCGCTTTTGAAGCTGCATATCTCGTAAAAAGCAAAAAGTAAGACGGGTCAATGTGACCATCTATGCAGCTCCATTCTATTTTCGTCATAAGCATAACAGTCATAACTAGCTATAATACTATTCTCAGTCCCTCGAAAGCTACTTTTTCACACAAAAAATGCAAGTCTCATAAAAATTGCATCCACAATGGCAGCACAGTGCCGAAATTACGTCACACCCTTGTTACTCTCCGAGACTTTCCCATAATTTACATTTTTGGAAAAAATTTGCTGAGTTTTTTCAGCAGTGCTTAATTTTTTTGCCAATTCTGGGCTCAGACGGCGTTGCTCGACCAGTTCTCCCTGGTTTTTTGAAGCTATTCTAACAGCTTGCTGATTTTTTTGTGGATCTCAGCAGTGAAGTCTGATGTTGGCAGCTCATGGCAGTCCAACGCACCTTTTCACATTGATTTACTCTCTTTCGAGTCACTCATTGAGCCGCAAAATTCAAACTCATCTGAATTTGACGCCACTATCCTATACAAACCTAAAAAAACCCAAAGTGGGTTTCACGTATTTAAAAATTATATGTTACTTAAGCCGGACGTAAATAGTTTATAAAGACAATGTAAAGCAAATCAAAAGAGCTGAAAACACAAACTTTGGAATTAAAATGCTGCTAATTAAACGTATGATTTCTGAGAAGTCCTTGCTGCAAAGGTTCTTAATCACGTGCTACATTGTTCAAAACTGGTGCTAACGACCGCCACTCGGCCAATTATAATGACTGCTACCTGACTGGTAATTATCGCTCATCGCTTTCACTATTAACTTCCGCTCGTTTGATGACAAAGTCGCTGTGATGCTTGACCGCTCAGAACATAGAGATCTGAGGAAAGGAAACAAGCTTATACATAAACGATATTTAGTAAAATCTATAAATATAACAAATCGAGAGAATTCCTACCTCAGATATTCCCCTTGGTTTCCCCGCTACCTTATTTCTACGAGCTTTTGTTGTTGCTGATTTACTAACTGTCAAATTCGCGTACACGTGGTCTATTTTTTTTTCTATCCATCTTTTTCTCTATCTCACTCTATCTTTCTGTTTGCGGAGTAAGTGAATGTCAAATTCCGTTACTACTACTAACACTCTGCCTCAGGCAAATTGCTTCACTTCTCACTGCCATTTTCATTTCCTTATATCTATCTCTTCTGAGCTTCACCGACTTCGCTGCTCGAGTGCTAGGCTCGAGCTTGTGCAGAATTTAAAAATGAAATATTATAACGTTGACGAGTACACACACGCGTGGTAGCTATTCTTGCTGTTATTGGTACAATCCTCTCACAAATTCCAGAAGAAAAAGAGTAAAAAAAACCCTAGCACATCAGAACCGCTAGAAATACTAATGTTCGAAGAACAGTAGATGATTTGTGCAGATTTTGAGTGTATTGTTACATATTGTCTTATATACCATATTGTTGTTATTGTCTTATATATTATATATTGTATGTATTGTCATATATTGTTATATATTGTATATTCGCTATGTGAATACTTAATGCAAGCATTTATTGGAACGAAAATAACAAAAACACCTCGTGCTAGCAGTCCTTTGCTAGCACCGAAGTCATATCTGCCTCACGTTGAAGTCAACCTGCTCTGCGAATTTCGTATTGATCCGATCACTGCATTGAAAGTTATAGGGATAAAAAGAAATTTAGGGCTACCATTCGCAAAAGATTTCAAACTTTCTAGATGTTAGTATTTGGTGTGTATTTTCACTGCAAGAGCACTACGATTTGAAAATTTTATGATAAAATCGCTTACTAAAGCTATGTCAAAAAATACAAAAACAATCATAGCTGACAACCCTTTCATTGTTTTTCAAACTAGATTTCTACTGAATATTGTCTACAATAATTTAAATTTGCCATATGAATTTCGTTATGATACCATGACTGTACTGGAGGCTATAGGGCAAAGAGCTTTATTCAAATAAAATAACATTATATAAACAACTTGGTGCAGTTGCACCAATTTTTGATGATTCTAATAGCATATAGATATATAACTTAGATGCTTTGCTTTTAGACAATCTTTAAGTGCTTTTATATAATCGAAGTCGTTTGTCATAAATTATGCTTACCATAGAAGGGGGATGATGCAGAAGAATAAGCTAATAAACTTGGTTATAGATTCAAGTAACAAACAATAAAATTTCCAAAACTCGGAACATTTAAATATCGGTTGCTTATTTTATTGTAAATGGTTTGCTTATGAATAGAAAATGGAAGCATCTGTTGGTGCGATATTTACGAAATTGTCCGGTGCTGGCAATCATGTGCTAGCACCAAAGCTGCTTCACGTTGTGTTAAACCCACCCTATGAACTTTGTTTCGATTGAATGGCTGCGCTGTAAGTTATAGGAGTGAATTAAATTTTAAGGTTACCATCGTCCAAACTTTTTAAATTTGTGAAACGTAAATATTTGTTGTTAATTGTCATTGCAGGATCATTCCCATTTGGAAATTTTATGACAACATCGCTCGATAAAGCAATGTAAATAAATTACGAAATTCATCATAGCTGGCAACCCTTTCGCGGTTTTTCAACAAAATTCCTACAGAATTACAATCGCATCAAGATATGCTTTTAACATGAATTTCGTTTTGATTTCGTCACTGCATCGGAAGTTAAAGGGAAAAAATCTTTATTTTACTGAGCAAATTTACAATTTTTCGGAGACAAAATTTGCCGTAGCTGGCTTTCCTATACTAATTTTTCAACCAAATTTCTATGAAATCTATCTTAAAGTAAGGTTCACCTACTGCGTGAGTTTTGTTAAAATTTGGTGGCTAAATCGGAAGCTATAGGCCAAAAACCAGTTTTTTTTCTCAGTGATTTTACCAAATAGCACCACTGCCACAGTGTTGCCCGTTTTTCAAAATCACTTCTACTAGACCTGGTCCTAGCAAATTCCAGCATGTCCTGCAAATTTCATATTGATCGCATTATCCGATCGTCAGTTCTCGAACACAGAAGTTTTGAGTGCTGAAAATAGAGGTAATTTGATCACGGGTTGCCGTTCTTGTTTACCGCAGAATTGTGAAAAGTTTTAATTGACTTGGTGGACAAAAGTCAAAATTTATCAATAATTTGAATTTATTTTCAAAAATCAAAAATTTTTCAGGAAGGTCGATGATTTGAAGGATTTTTGTTCAGGAGCCTACTGTAGCTACAGAGTTGCCCGCACAGTCTTGAAAGTCCATGTGTGTAAAATCAATACGCTCTGAAAATTTCACGATGATCCATTGTTTTTCTTAGAAGTTATGACAAATCGAAATTTGAAAAAAAATCCTTGCCTACTTTTAGGCACTCAGCGCCTACACAAGGCTCAAAATTTCCACTTCTTTATCATAAGCAAACTTAAAACATAATAAGTTTTCATTTCTAGTACTTTTTTTTAACAAAAATTTACACTGCTTGGAAATATAGGAGCACTTGAAAATTCACTTACATGCCCGCCGCCGCCAAAAGGTTTAAGATATCTAGCAAGTCATGGACCTACCTGTTATATACATCTATGTTCTCCAAAAATTTCAACTCAATCGAATCGGCCACTCCAGAGCCCTTAACCATTTTGCTGATATATATATATATATATATATATATATATATATATATATATATATATATATATATATATATATATATATATATATATATATATATATATATATATATATATATATATATATATATATATATATATAGATATATATATATATATATATATATATATATATATATATATATATATATATGTGTTGTGTATATATGTCTCAATCGAATCGGCCACTCCAGAGCCCTTAACCATTTTGCTGATATATATATATATATATATATATATATATATATATATATATATATAGATATATATATATATATATATATATATATATATATATATATATATATATATATATATATATATATATATATATATATATATATATATGTGTTGTGTATATATGTGTAATGTTCTTCGAACATTAGTAAAAAGGAGAGAGAAAATCCCGGAAACGGAATCGGAAGGGTAACTCTGAAAACTAAGCATAATTCTAGCTATTTATGTTTATCTGAGGCTGAAACACTTACTTCTGATTCATTAGGCATAATACCGCTATTGATTAGGCATAATACCGCTATTGGTAGAATCACTAGTTGTTACGACAGCAAATCAGTACATATATCAAACAATTGTATGTGATTCATCATAATTTCTTAAGCAAACACATTAATCAGCCACTTAGCCTTCGATTAATTTTTTAAGTTAATTTAGTTGCTTAATGTTTTATTATTAGCTTAAGCCGGTCAGAAATATGATTTTGTGAAAATATAAAGTCTATTGTAACAAATAGCTTCATTCTTTTGTTTATGATTTCAATCTCTTGCAAGAATATTTAAATGAAAACTTTGTTTGTAAATTATGTGATCTTAGGCAGAACAGAGCTATTTCATCTCATATTAAAAGCTTTTTTTTGTGAAACTTCGAATAAAATTCTTCAAAAAATTATTTCTTATAGTGTAGTTACAAATCTCAATTTGCATCCATACTTCCAGCCATAGAATTTTACCTTCAAACTTTGTATTCCTTGGAAAGTATCCTTATATCTATCGTCTGCAGCTGTTATTTACCTTCTTGCTTACAATCTCACGGGCTAATTAAATTATAGTTCATTTTCAAGTCTAATTCTAGCTTCGACATGCTTTCATCTACTTTATATATTCAGCCCATAACGGCTATTTTGCAAAGAATAAAAAAGTAGTACTTTTAAGACGAGTTTCTTGCCAACGATGCCATTACATGCCAATGTACCAGGACATTAACATTTTACAAAACGATAGAATTTCGCCGAAATAAGCCCGGAAAAGTGAAATTCGGCCCGTAAACAAACGATAATGATTACATAATCGCATCTTTAGGTAATTTCAAATTATTTCAGTAATCGCAGCTACTGAACTTTTGTGTCAAAAGCCCCGACATTTTCCAAAAGATGCAGGATCACGCAAACTCGTCAGAGATGCTATACGCTACGATAATTTCATAATAATCCTCGAGTAAAAGTACAAGGTAGGCATAGTTCATTTACTTGAGTCGGAAGCTACTTAGATGTATTAAGTTTTGTTTACTAATAACGTCAGCACAAATGTTAGGCTCCAAATGACTATCATTAGGCTGATGTTAGCATCGGAGGTTATTTTCAAACAAGGTGGAAATCGAGCGACCAATGAAAATTGTTTGTGCTTCTAAGAGAATTTATCAGGATGTCAGTCGGAAGATTAGATATTGGCTCTGTTTTCAGACTGCCTGTGTTTTAACTATCGATTATGCTAATTCCGTATCAAATGTAGTCGATAAACACCACGTTAATTTTTCTGGGAAAAGAAAAAGCTTAACGTGGGTTCTGTATAGGAAATCGAATTAGTTTCAAATTTTATTTACACTGAAGTTTTCGTTATTTCTCATTTTTTCACTTACAGCCCCCAACTTTCGGAGTTGAAGATCTGGAAAGTGAATTTGGAGAAGCATTTTACATCCCATTTCGTTACAAGTATTAAACAATTAATTTACGATATCTTTGTAATGACTCAATATCCAAAACAATATAACATTCAAACTAGAAGTATTATTAAATTTTGAGATCTGTACTTGGCTTTTCCAAATATTTTTTTTTCCCATAGAAATATAGGGGTACCTAAAAATTCACTAAAGCACCCGCTGCCCGAAAAGTGTGAAAGCTATTTTGCTATAAATCAAGACGTCTTACAACTTACATACACCAAAAATTCCTGTAAATTCCAGCATGATTGAATGACGTAGTTCGTAGAAGAACTGGGATGAAAATTGTGTTGATATAATGCTACAGTTTTTAGTCTTGTTGATCTGATTTTTTGGTGCAAATAAATGCCAAGCCATGCCGAGCTAATAGTGTGCGTGTTTGCCTCGTCGATACTTGTCATATCTTGCCAAGTATGTGGATGGTTTCCTTGTTTTATGAGCGTATCTTCAATGCTCACCTTAGATGGGGGTCGCTCGAAATTTTATCGGTTTTAGGTAACGAGTAAAAGGTATTTGAAAAAAGTATGTTGCTGGCTCCCATGATATTGACATACAATTTAGTTACCATATAAAATCATGGATAAGATACTTCATGCCGGACAAAATGCATGAATACGGATGGGTACAAGGTACGCTTTTGGAATATTGAAATTAAAAATGCTAACTACCTTCAACATAGGCATTACGGTGCACTTAAACTTCACACCCTTAAAATGTATCCAAGAGCACAGGACGAGTTTTATGGTGTACTGAGATAAAAAAGGAATATATGGCATAAACATACGGTTTTTAAGTGAATACTTTGTCAAATGTCTCGACAAATGTCTTGACACCATGCGAGTCGGCTCGGCATAATAATTTTCCTCCGTGAATTATTTATCTGTAATGCTGTATCTGTAATACTTTCTCTTCGCAAATTTTCTTAGCATATTTGCCACGTGATCTAACTCCAAGCCAATGCGGCACTTTTCGTACAGATTGGAATTGGTTTTAAATGAGGGTGAGCCGTCGATGGGTGATGAATTTTGTGCTATGATGCTGGTTTCTTCCAGACTGCTTGCGTCAAATTCGGGTGGAACAATAATTTTTGATTCATGTGCTTCCACGCCATCGGGATTAATTTTATTTCAAAAAAAGAAAACATTATTTTTCGCATATTTTTTGCTGCACCCGCAACTCACATCACTAGATCAGACGTTTATCGAAAGGTTATTTCTTTTCACTCTGTATTCTAAACAATGACATCTTTTAACTGCCATTATAACTAATTCGCATACAGTCAGATCTTTGGCTTATTATCACTATTGCTATTATCTCCCACCCTAGCCAACGATAGCCATTAAAACTTTCACAGCTTCCTTTTTTGGTCCGGTGAAATCCGACACAAAAAAGACGAAACTTCAGAAATATTAGGGGAAAGCTGAATTTTGATGTGAACCTTGGTACTAGCGTGTTGAACAAAATGTCAAAAGTTCCCATCGATCCGAGTGCTGCGTTACTTTTTATACGGGGTCAAAGTTCACCAAAAGTGACCTTTCCTAAATATCTCAGTAACGGCCACGTCTTTAGAAAAACAATGTATGACGAACTTGTAGCTTAAAAAATTTTCAACAAAAAAGATTAGTTAGCTTTTTCTTGTAACCATAACCGTTTTTGAGCTATATTGATCTAAACATTTGCTACTAGCAGCATCCTCTTTCTCAACGGCATGTTGATATTATCGTATTTTGATTTCGACTGGGAATGTTTGTGAGTTGGTTTTTCTATGTTTAAGAGGTGCATAAAAAAAACATGTAAACAACCTTATCTACCACACTCCAGGGTAGATGGAAAAGTGTGATCTGATCTTATATTGATCTTATATTGTTTAACAATGGGCAAAGAGCAGGCAACGAGCTCATTTCTGAAGATTTGGGATGGAATCTCAGGGACACCATTTTGTGGAAAAAAGGGGGGGGGGGATAACTTGTCGGAGCATACTTTCCCATCTACCCTGAAGTGTGGTAGACAAGTTTGTTTGCATTTTTTTTATGCACCTCTTAAAAGTCTTAATCAAAATCGGATAATATCAACATGCCGTTGAGATAGAGGATGTTGTTAGTAGCAAATTTTTAGATCAATATATCTCAAAAACGGTTATAGTAACAAGAAAAAAATTATAAATATTTTTTGTTGGAAGTTTGTTAAGCTACAAATTCGTCATACATTGTTTTTCTGAAGACTTGACCGTTACTGAGATATTTAGGAAAGGTCACTTTTTTATGACCTTTGACCCCGTATAAAAAGAAACGCAATACTTGGATCGATGGGGACTTTTGACATTTTGTTCAACACGTCGGTACCAAGGTATACACCAAAATTCAGCTTTCCCCTAATTTTTCCGAAGCACCATGTTAACTTACCCCGGACTAATTTCCTTACCTATACCACTTTCACCTTCTTGACCTCTTCTGCGATAACACTCTACGATGGTTGGGTCATCCGCACTGGCTCAAAAGAGAAGATCAGTGTGTTTTTTCGTCACCAGTATAGTCGTAGCCAACACGAAAGACTTGACAACATTAAATTTCCGTTAGTCTAGAATATTGATCTGGTCTTCCATAGAGATCTAAGATTCCTCAGATAGTACCACGGAACCGTAACGTTCGAGGAGAATAAGTATCAGCTTAGTTGAAGCCCACCGATTATGGCACAAAGTAATCTTCAGGATGTTCAGGCTAAGTGCGGCACCCTGTTTAATCTGCGAATCAACTTGTTGATGACTGGCAATTGTTTTCTTTGGATCAACAATGTAGGTTCTTCTGTATCTCACCAGCCTCAAGAGTGTTGAAGTTATCATATTTCTACAAGTTGTTCTGCAACAGGCAAGTTCAGACTATATTCCACGCCATCTTATCTAAACGCAGATAGAGCAAGCCAACAGACTAGTTGTTGATTTGGAGCATAGACCTGCCCTCCGTCCTACGCTACTGGCTTCTTAATGTTCACTATCTTCTGATCCTGCATTGCAACATCCATATTCTATGTCTCTAGCAGCTGCGGAGCCATTTCTTGTTCCACTACCATCGGTAATACCACTTTCGCTGTGGCGCACGATCGCTGATAAAGCTTTTTCCCACAGTCCAAGTATCTCCCCGACCCTTTTAACTTTCACTTATACCCCAGCGTAACGTGAACTCGGCGTTGCACTTGATGATCTGAATACCCCTGGGCGTAGTCAGCTTAGGATATTTTTCAACTTAAATACCTACATTTCTCAAGTAATAATATACCCTCACTCAATCAGCGCCGCGGTTCGGTGCTGCTTAGCCACATTGCTAGACTTCTTGGCTCAGTGGTGGGGCATTGTTGTCAAACATTGTCATTTTTCTGCCTATTGGTCGCCATTTTTTCACCTTCTGTAGACTTCACCCTCTTTGCTACTAGCTTCTTGTCCAAGCTCTGCTCTACTTTAATATGGAAGGCAGGGTCCTTCGGTGCTAGCTCATCCTTGCCGGTGATGCGCACTAACGTACTAGCCCACCTTATCGATTCATCCTTGCCCTCTCTGGAGTGGTCTTGACGATGCATCTTGTATTCTATTTGAACTTTTTCGTCTTCTTTGCTTGTCTTGGGCAGGTTCCTCTTCAGTAAGCTAGCGTATTTGTCTCGTTTAGGAGATTTAGTTGGAAATGTTAACTCTGGCACCCGTAGGGATTCGTTTCATGTGGATTGAATGACTGCCAGTAGAGCTACTTGCTTCTGTAACTATCTCTGGTTGGGCTGGGGACCATTGTAGCTTAGAGCTCCTCCTGAAAGGGTCCATGCCGTTTTCACTACCTACTTAAGTTTTAAATTATTCTTTAGGAGCTGACCCTTCAGAGTCTCGACTATACGGCCAATAAGCTATTATTATTAAGTCTACTTTAATGATATATGACAAGTTTCTTTATAATAGATCAGGCTATGTCATTGATTGAAAGCTACCCTCTGAAGATTTTTTTTACCGTCAACAAAAAAAAATGCTACATAGGAGCTGAGACAATATGTATAGTTAACAATTTATCGGGACTAAGCGTTTTAGCTACATATGTTTTTGCCACAGGATTCCATATACATCGATTTTGCAACCATAAATGCCGTTATATAATATGTAGGTGCATGTGCTATGTAGATTGAGATATAATGACACAGGGAGCTATATTTAGTAGCTCAGAGTACTATGCACATACCGTAAGTGACAATAAATGCTGTGATATGTTACAGGCTTTACATTCTGGCCCCGTAATAATGCAAACTTTAAATACAACTACACTTGAGTCTAGGATACTTTTTACGGGCGGTGTATTTTTATTTAATGTGTTAAATAATAACTTAGATGCACCCAATATTTCAGAAGCTTTACCTTTAAGAGTTCCAATGAGGACAACTCGAAGTAACGTGATATTTTCCATAAGTAAAAGTAAAACGAATTACAGGCAGAATTCACCAATAGAAAGGTTTAAAAAAGTTGGTAACATGCAGTGGGATTACATGGATATAATTAATATTGAATTACAATTTTCTAAAAGAACTGCCTACGACTACTTTCAAAGTGTTGAAATCAACTTATATTCAATTACTTAATTTGATTTTTATTTTTTTCTCTATTTTTTTATTTTGTAGTTTTTAGTTACAGTCTTAACTTTGCTCGTATTGTTTGTTTTTTATTTGGAAATTGCTATAAGATTTTAATTCATTACTAGCTACATTCATTATTATAATTGAAGTTTATTATATTTTCATGGATTGTAAAAGGACAATGTCCGTAAACGAATAAATAAATAAATATGAAATTTTTCAGTGTAGGGTCACTGATGATATAAGGGATCCAAGGACCACATAAAAATCTGTTAAATTAGTCCTTAACTCATATCAATTCAATTTACAAGGACAATAAATTAGATAGAGAGTATATTTCACCAAACAAACACACCTATGTATCCCAACAGTTCTTATATACAATACATTAGGTGCGTTTTTTGCTCCTCTATCCAGAAGACAAGAGAACAGACACATTAAAAACAACAACACTCCTGTACCAGTGAATTCACTAGTACAGGAACTCTATTTCTCATTGGTATTTCACGTGCTGATCTACAGAATGTGCTGATAGAAAAAAGGAAAGCTCATGAGAAGTTGTCTTGTTTGCTATGAGCTGGTTTTGGTTTTTTCAAGGTTATGTTGATTGTTTTGATAGTTAAGAAATCAGCAAAAGTCCTCATAATGTGTAAAAAGTTAAAAAAGATAATTTTCTGTTAGTTCTTTTTTTATTTTCTACCGATTGTGGTAGTTTATACTTGCTATTTTCACCTTTTATTTTCAGCTGTTTTGCGCTACCATAGCGAATACAGCAACCTATAGAAATCTTACCGAATGCACTGCTGTTTTGTACTAGATCTATGTTTTTGCGACATAGGTCTATTCTGTTCTATACCGGAGCAAAAACACACACCCATTGTGTTCTATCATACGTGACTTCTACGGGAGAAGGGTGGGTCCAGACGAGTCCGCTTCAAAAAGAAACCCACAAAACTGCCAACAATTTATCCTTCGCTCCAAAGCGAGAAGTACAAATCACCATGAAAATTTCAAACTAATGTATATGTGTAGCATATCGATAGCACCCAGGGAGAGCCGCCAGATGATTAACGTGACGAGAGGAGAGGAGTGCCATCTCCACACACAGGAAAGGGGAGAACCACCCAACATGTGTTCGCACGATCGATACGCAACTGGAAGGAGATCCTTCCCAAACAAAGAACATTACTGTGCCTAGCAAGGAGAACCATCCCTGATGCCCGACGGACACGTAAAAAAGTTTACGAACGCCACGCCACGATCAAAAGGGTTATTTCTTTATTTTACGCCACGATCAAAAGAGTTTTCGTAAGTACTACATTTAACGTTGCAATAACAGTAAATACCACCAATAGCTACATGTAAGATACGTTAACAACACACTTCCAAAAATAGTTTTACTACACTTTCAAATATATTTATAGGACACCCGTTTTAAATCGTGGCACCACACAGAATGCGGAGGCTCTTACCAGCCGCAACACTCCGAGGGTCTTGCAACGAGCTCAAGGCCATATGTTTATGTGAAGTGACTCATACATACACACTCAAAAGATATAAGACAAAGGATACAGGACAAACGACAGATACAAGGATACACACCTTTTGTTTTGCTTACACACTGAATTATTACTATCATCCAAACGTTTCACTGATTCGCTGGTTCTTAGTATCATTAATCCAATAATTTCGTTCAATTAATAAACATAACACATTTATTTCATGCACTTTATTTACAAAATCTTTCTGTCTTAAATCTAAAGAACTCCTGACGTAATCTAATCAAAACTAAAAATTAAAAAAAATATCCTATAATAACTCGAACTTCATTTTTCCCACGAGGTTTTCTCGCTGGGGCACGATCACGATTCCACTGTGTCTGTTGTAAAAAACTTCCAAACGTATCGTCTATCCTTGAACCTATAGCCCAAAATTTTTTCTAGTACTTTGCCAGATGAACTTCGCACCAGGTGACTTCTGAGCCAGGTGATTTCCATACCAGATGAATCGAAAAAAGTAAGATTTTGAATATTTTTCTTCTTGAGCTCGTACTTCGACAAGACTTCCGTCCACTTACCCAACAGAATCAAAAAGAGACCGTTCTGCAAATTTCAGGTCTGCAGGAAAGATTTCTTTCCACGGCAGCGGAATTCTTCAATGCCGTTGGGCTTGATCCCAATTGTGGTTCGCACGATGCGCAATTCAGTATCATTTTGGTTCCTTTTTGTGCTGGCTCGTTCCACTGTGGGGTGGCGGCCCACCTGTTCAATGTTTAGTCGTCAGGTGACAGTTCGAACTGCCAATCACGGTTGGCACATGTAGGTTCTTTTTTGTATAATTTTGTGTATTTTGGCGTTTTTAGCGCCTAAGTTTTTATTTTTAATTGCCGAGAATATTGAAGCTCGACGAAACTAGGTAGAGATCAATTCAATAGTGTGTAGCGTGTTGTTTTGTCGTTCTATTTGTTGTCGTAATTTTGATAGTGCTGCTGGTGACTGTGGTGTTGTTCATTCTTATGATAGTTTATTTCAAGATGCTCGTGACACAATGCGGTGTGTATAATTTAAAATCTGTTTGTGATGAATTGTGTTCTGTTCAGACATCATAGTTTGTTCATGCATGGCACCCACCTAAACAGAATCGGTCACGTGAAACTCACCCCAACTTAAAGGTTCTGAACTTAAACCTAATAAAGTTCGAACAAAAACGTAGCACTTGATGATTGAATCATGACGATTAGGCCTCAGTCTGCATCGTGTTCTCTTCTGGCGGATGGTGGAGTTTTTTTAATGAAAGGAAAGCCTGTGGACCGTGACAGGCCATGGAATTTTCCCTACGATATGCAACATAGCTTCAAAATATGTCATCAGAAAAATGATGGCAAAATTTAGGGAACTTTGTTTGTCAACAATTGCGATAGATAGCCTACAGAATTAAGCTACGAAACTTTTACAGGCCGAAAACACGCACCGCTTATCATAGTCATTAGAATCTGAAACTTCAAGGAAAATTTGAGCTTCATAACTTGAGAGAGAGTCATTCAGAACTACCATTCTTTAAATCACGTTTACTAAGATTTTGCAAATGAATAAATCGAAGAGTTTTTGTGTTCTACCTAATCTGAAATGTGTGATATTTTATTTCGTAGTTAAAGGTTTCCAATATCACTCCAAAATAAGTTTCATTTAAAAAAAAATCGCTTCACATATAAAAATAAACTCATTTCACTTCCCACATAACTCGGAGAACTTCATTTAGCTTGGCAAAAAAAAAATTATTCCAACTCTTTTCATTTTGGGAATAGAGGCATGAGTGTATTGTGAGTACGAAATTCATATTAAACAAATATATCCTTATGAAAGTAGATATTCATCTCAAACTAATAAACATAGCCTGCTCCTTGGGAATGAAATCTGCCCAGAAGCCTAGGACCAAAATGAAATAACCGAAAATAAAATACAAAACTGTCGGGTGAAATTAAAGGATTTCTATGCCGCAATGGACGATCATAATAATAAATTCTAATGGAGCTTCATAGCACGCGTACGAAGAGACGAAAAAATTAAATATTTCTTCTACGTGACATAATGTCCTCGGAGATGACACGTGATATGACACTTTTTTACCCTCCCTCCTCCCATCGGGACGAACGAACTTCGCATAAGAAAGCAAGTTGTGTGGTATGATGGAGATGTAGAAGTGTGAAATACCCAGAAATGTTGAAGACTTTCAAAAACATTGCTGTCAAAGTGAAAGAGAGAGAAAATAGAATAGAAATGTGAAAGTTCCGCCAGAGAGTTTTGTAAATTTGTTGAGATGTTATGAATTTTTGTTTGTGTTTCGGTTGAGCTGTTGCCTAAGTTTTCTGATCAAGAATTTAATGAAAAGCATATACGCAAGCCAAGATGAGTTCTGTGAGGAGAATTCTGATTAATAAAAAGCTTGTGACTGAATTCAATATTTGAACAGTATTATGCACACCGAATGGCGTATTTCGATGGGTGTAGTTCAAAATTCGATTGTAATGAGCTGATATTTTGGGCCTGAATCTTGATGCATAAGAAAAGGAAGACAAAGGAGCTCGAAAGAGCGATGGTGATATGAAGTCGAGGTTTAAATTCGTTCGGAAGACAAACAAACCCACAGTTAAAGATTGGATACCACAACTAGAAGAAAATAGCCCAGATTTACAAGAGCTTGATTTGCAAATTTAAAATTGTAATTATGACCAAATATTTTAACTTAAAAATCAATTTCCTTCCAGAAACTATATCGATATATATCAATTTCTTGACATAAATCGATATTTCAAGGGAAATCTACTCTCTCTTTCAGTGTTTATCAGCCTCAAGCCAGCAGGAGCAATTTTAATGCACTCTTGCGCTGCTTATTGTTTAGTCGTCTTTTCATAGGGTTTTCCAAATGTTTAAGCTTTCGTGTGCATGCGAAAACATATAACACGCGTTAGCCAAAAATATGAACATAATTGGAGTAACATGGCTACTACGCAGCCTAAGATTTTCTTTTTTCTTAAGTTTGCAGGAACTGAGCTGGAACTTACAGTTACTGGTAGGTGCGTTTGTTACACTCTAGGGCAGGGTAAGTTAAGGTATGTTAAGCTCTTTTTGACAGAGCTTTAGGTAAATACATTGAATACAACAATAATCGCTGCCACTATAACTTCACTGCGGCAGCCATTGTTGTTGTATTCAATGTACTTACCTAAAGCTCTGTCATAAAGAGCTTAACTTACCATAACTTACCCTGCCCAAGAGTGCAAAAAAACGCACCTGACATAAAAGGGAATGGACTAGAAGTCGCAGCTGAGAAATGGTCTAATTTTCGACGATCTGCTTATTAGTGTAAGAATGAGACACGAATGTGTGAGACAAACAAAATCGGCGTTAGGGGAGCATCGTCGATATGGAAAATCATTGAGCTATTATATTAACTTCTTGCATCTTACTTTCATTTAATGTGTGTGCGTACAAACTTACTATAAAGCAAGCGCCTTTCATGCGATATTACTTGTGAATTTGACTCTACTTTTCCAACGACGCGAAAATTTGCCGTTCCTTTTTGCCTTCCGTCGTCAGCGTTCCTACTCCGATCTGCGCATCATAGCATTTTTCGTAAATAAGGGCAAGAATTAGGGCTTTTCGGTGCTGAGTGTGGTAGACAGGGTTGCATTGAGCGGATTTTTTGTAAGAGAGCACCGTTGTGCGTGTATTTAAAAAGGCTAGCTCACAAGTGGGTACACGGATAGCCATTTCGTATCCATTTTCTTTTATATCTGTGGCTAAAAGACATGTTTTTTTTGCAAGGTTGGCTACCACTTAATTTTTGCTATACATGCTCCTTCATTCAACATTTATAACGTATGTTTAAATACTTTGAAACGGAGCTACAATTTTATATTTCATGCAAACCAAAATAAGCAGGGTTCATCCTTTGACGCTGTCAACCGTTTTTCTTAATGCTATGAGCTATTTTTCTTGCTGGTAACTATTTTACTTTGCCATAGTATGCTTAAAGCATTATCCAAAATACACAATAAAAATTATGTTTAAGTTCGCGGGAATGGATGATTTAACTCTGCAAAGAGTTCCGTAAACATTTATTCTGAGCATTTCTATGCCTAAAGCTACCAGGTTTGATCAGATCAATTAGCATTAGCCTTATTCAGAACAAAAAGTTGGTAAGTCTGCACGAGTTCTTTTACGTTGTGTTTTGAAGGTTCTGGTTCAGGTCAATGAATCGAAATGATTGGACTTTTGGGTGAGTTGCAATTCAAATACCCCGACCACCAGCCAAAACAGCAATAAAACCAACACCCGAGGAAACAAACTTTTTAATTTTATACATAGTTAACTTATGACTCTAAATACTGATATATTTTTTTCCCTTGCCTCTTATAAAAATAAGATGTCCAACCACCACGTCTTTCCAATAAAGCTTGACATCTTTTGGGCATATTTTTGACCGGATTTTTGGCCAGTGATTATGGTAGATTATTCCAGATAACGCAAAGATGATAAAATAGCTACTACGCTTTCGACGAAACTTTTGCTTCATGGCAGCCCAGAAATTTTTGATCAGGCTCATTTCTGGTGACTGTGCAGGCCAGCTCATTGTCGTGAAGTCATTTTCCTGTTTTCATTCGGTGCATAGTCAGCTGCGAAGTTCTGAATGATCGTTATCTTTTTAAAAAATCCATGCGCTCCGATCGGACCCAAACCATTAACGAGAAGACTTCAGTAAATATTTTTGGTAGATCTCTTTCAAAATTTCTGCGCTCACAATTCCAGTAAACAGAAAAAGATTACTCAATCTTTATTTACTGATGCACCTCCAAACGTGGACCTTGAGAGGATGTTTAACGGATTTCATATAGTTTTTCTGGAAACGACCATGCTGGCTTGTAAGTACTTCATGCCCAAAAAGAAGAGTTGTCCGTAAAAATGACATTTGAAAAATCTCATCTGCTTTTCTTTGTGGCCTACTGTACTCATTTTTCAAAGTACCTTTCGCTCAAAAGAGGTTAAAGAGCAGTATTTTGGCATCCGTAGTCTGAGTTATTTAGTCGTAAATAGCTTTTGTCATCAGGCTAACGGAAATTCTTTTCCGGATCAAAAAATATTGTGCTCAACGCAACGTTGTAGTAAAATATTGTTTGTATATCCCAACGATGGCCCTGTATACAGCTTTGGCAGTAGATCTCCTTAAATCTCCACTAGGATAATCGTCTACCTCTTTTGTCTCATTACCGCGGTCAATTTGCTTGCAAATGAATAAGTTCGCTTTTCCAGAATATTCCGCTATAGTAGTATTGAGATTTTTGGCTCTTTAGGGTGCAAACAAAAAAAACTGCTTCAAATTTCTTTGCATAAGCATCACTCATTTTTCAAAATCATAATGCTATTGAACTGCAACCTGCAACGCGCATTAGAGAAAGCCCTAGTCAACGGTGTTAACACATTCCCAGTTGTGAGAACTGGTTTTTGTTTTCACCGCACACACTCTTGTGATACTGACTGTATGCTTTAGACTGCGTAGAGTGGTTTCCGTTGTGGCTTTAGACGCTGGAGTCCCTCCTCTTAACTTCAAAGCTTTTTTGGGCAGAAGTAACCGGGAGCATCCATATGTCTGTCCGAGGGGTTACTTCGAGATATTCATCACGGCTGGCTAGAACACTAAGTCTATATCTGAGGCTGACGCCTACTTGCATTCATAAAATTCTTTCTATTTTCAGAGCCACTTGCTAGATAATAAAGGAAATCGGAGGAGAGATGGTATCACTATCTGCTGCGACAGTCAAACTCTACTGCTTGTGTTACGTGGGCCACGGACTACTTGAGAAATCGCTCAAAAATGCAGAACTTGATTTAACTCTGACACTAAGGTCAAAAAAACTCTAGCGCACCTGAACCGCTAGAAACACTAATGTTCGAAGAACAGTAGATGAATCATGCAGGTTTTGAGTGCATATTCCACCACATTACGACATTACGACTTATTACGACCAAACTGTTTCAAATGACACGTTTTACTTTGGTCGTATATGGTGGAAGGTTTCAGATATTACCACTGGCATGAATTTCAACGTTTATGAGAGCAAAACACGGGTTAATTATATTCGTTATCAGTTGCTTATTTCACATAATTTTGAAAGCAGCATCTCATATAACATCAATGAAGAAAATGCTCAGTGCCTGCAGCACTGTAACTGAAGTTGGTGTTTGGGGCTGCGATCCCAAAAATTTGCAGAACTTTGGGAATTGAAACATTGGTTATTTATTTTAATTGTAAATGTTTCCGGTATGAATACTAACTGTAAGCGTTTATTGATACAAAAGTAGCACAACCAACTCGTGCTGACAACCTTCTGCCAGTATCAAAGCCAAGAATATATCACATCTGCTTCACGTTGTTATATTACATTCGAAGTTAAAGGAGTCTAAAGAAATTTAGAGTTACCTGCAGCGAGTTTTTTCAAATAATCGAAAGCTTAATATTTGCTGTTTATTGTCACTACAATATCATTACCATTTGAAAATTCTACGCTAAAACCGCTTAATAAAGATATTGCAATTAAACACAAAACCAACAATAGCTGGCAACCCTATCGTGGCTTTTCAACCAAATTTGGCCTGAATAATGTTTATGACAGGTTTCATTAATTGTATGAAATTCGTATTGATTTCATGACTGCACTGGAAGTTATAGTGCAAAAAGTTTTACTTTCCTGAGCGAATTTTCAAAACCAAAGACACAAAAATTACCATAGCTGGTAGCACCAATCAAATTTTTCGACCAAATTTCCACCAAACAGAGATTAGAGTTAGGTTTAGCTACTGTGCCAATTTCATGAAAATCTGGTAATTTATTCACATTTCATAGGGCAAAAAGCAGTTTTTTTTCTTTGTAATTTTTCAAGATGGCACCACTGGCACATAGTTGCCCACAATTCAAAATCGCTTCTATCAAATCTGGTCTTACTAAAGTCCAATGCATTCTGTAAATTTTAGCTGTATCTGATTATTGGTTCGTGAGTTTCCGTGAACAGAAGTTTTTGATGGTAAAAATATAGGTTAACTGGGAGAGGGTTACCGTTCTTGTCCGACATGAAATTTCCAAAGTTTCATTTTGAACGTGTAGATAAAACATAAGATTTATATACAGATTGGTTTTATTGTAAGAAACGGACATTTTTTTGAATATTCGATGGTTTGAATGTTTTCACTTCCAAATTTTTTTTTTTCAAAATGAAGACACCAAAATTATCATAGCTGGCAACTCCAACCGAATTTTTCGACCAAATTTCTACCAAACGTGGCTTAAAGTAAGATCCAGCAATTGTGTGAGTTTCGTCAAAATCGAACGATTTAATCAGAATTTATAGGGCTAAAAATAGTTATCTTTTTTAGTGGTTTTTCAAGATGGCACCACTGGCACAGAATCGCCCGCATTTCAAAATCACTTCTATCAGACCTGGTCCTATTTAAGACTAATACATTCTGCAAATTTCAATTAATTCTGCTCATCGGATCGTGAGTTTCCGTGAACAGAAGTTTTTGATGCTTAAAATATAGGTAAATTGGGCAAGGGTTACCAGGCGTGCCCGTTATACCATATCTTTTTTTTTTTTGGTTATGTAAACAAAGCACAAGATTTACATATGAGTGGCTTTTTTTTGAAGAAACGGCATTTTTTCAAGAGAGGCGATGATTTGGAGGTTTTCACTTTCAGTGTCTGCCCTAGCTACAGGGTTGCTAGCACGCTCATAAAATGCTACACAAATCTACAACTAAATAATATCAATATGTCGTGAAAATTTCGTAATGATTGAATAGCTCTGTCAAAAGTTATCGCAATTTAAAAGTTTTCAAATTTTCCCGTCCTCTTTTTAGGCACCCAGCGCACACATGGGGTTAAAAAATTCCAAAGCATTATCCGATTCATATGTAAAACACGTTCGAAATTTATTTTGTTAACTTTATTTTTGCGAAAATTATTTGTGCACGAAATAATAGGTATATTAAAAATATCACTTAAATGGCCGCCGGCGCCAAAAGGTTAACAATAACTGACATTTAAAGAAACCTGGACCTATTCTGCATATACACCAATGTATCCTGAAAGTTTCAGCTCAATCGGATAGCGCGTTCTCGAGATTATCTCACTGAAATTTTTTGATGATATATATATATATATATATATATATATATGGAAATATGAATTTTTGGCCGAATCGATTTTAATACTAATGTTCTTCGAACATTAGTAATAAGCTGAGTCTGTTCTAGGTATCGGGACAATGCGGTGCTTTAGGCAATGAAATAGCTGATGTTTTTGGCGAAGCAAGCTAAATGGTTGGCCTGCAGGGTCCACTTAAGGTGTGTCGACCGCATCTGCATGGGCCATTTTTCGGAAGTGGGTAGTCGATACCCATAAAAAAGAAGGCTTACTTCTCATGCGGACCGGCACACCAAGACCTTTCTTTCAGAAATTAACCATGATTATTCAGGATTGCTCCTCAGCATGAGATTAAAGCAAATAAATAGGGTCATTTTGGCCGGATTGCTTGAAGGTTTCAGGCGCACCTTCCCCAATCCGCTTTCACTCCCTTTCAGTATTCACAATAGTGTGAATCAATTCAAATTTAAGGACCTACTAGTATCACTAGCTCGTATATACTTTTTATTTAGAACAAAAATAATGTGAATACTCTTCGTTTTACTTGATCTCCTGAGCCAAACTTCCATAAAACTCGTTTCAAGTATCTTTTGCATTCTGGAAAGTTTCACCAAGTATTCACCATAGACACAGAAGAGAGGGGATGGAGAGTAGATATCCGTTAAATGGATGAAAAGAGTATATTCTCCGATATTTGCCGTTTTTTTGTAGAATAAACCGAATGATAACAAAATAGAAGCTCAGGTATTAATAGGCATTGTTGATAACCTCAGGAAATGTGTTCCTAATCTAATAGAGATGTCACATCTGATAAGACAACTTCTAAAAATTGGCGTAATATTTCGTTGGTTCTTTGGACGAGGGACCGCGCGCCAAGCCTTCAGCTCATCTAGCTTTGAAGAGGTTCTTAAGTTAAATCAGAGGTAAAGTGAGTCGTGGAACCTCACTCCATCCTCTTGTGGATTGTAAATTTGTGAATGGGGCTCTTTACTAGCATCATCGGCTAGACCTGTGAAGGGTTATTGTGAGATTACTTTACTTTACCCTTAGTGAATATTACAGTAAAAGCCGTAAATATCTTCAGACACAATGCAAAAAACGGTCAAAATGATTACTTCTGCAACGCCTGCAAGTTACACTTTAACCGGAAGAATACTGCGTATCCAGTCATATGTTTTCACCAGCTAACGTGTTGATGTGCAGACATTTTATCTTGATCGATGAAGAACGAAAAAACAGGCTCGCCAAGCCATAATGAATTTGTGAAAGAAGAACTAGTGCGTACACCTCGAGCGATATATAGACCAATAGTACCTAAAAAAAAGGTCTATCTTCATAATGTAAGCCACCTTTACTTCAAGTTTACCGGAAGAAGCAGTACGCTCTTTGCTACTCAAGCTGCTAGAAAAAAGATAAAAATATTCTACCTGGGCAGTTAGAAATACTAATATGATGTGTATGATACTTTAATTAGAGGTGCCACTACCAAAACTGCGCAATTCAATGGCTCAAAACAACAAGTCACCGGGCGCGGATAGAATACTAGGCTAATTAGTTAAACATTGATTGTTGCTCATTCGTTCGACATGGCCACCCTATTGCAATTTTTGTAATCTTATGACGGTACAGGCTTCCGGATCGTCATATAGATTGTACAACCCGCCGTTGTATCGTATTCCTCATCCATCTTCTTCCCGCATTAGACCGAGGATTCTTCGAACGTATTTAAAACTTTGTCAGATACCTGGGTCAGTGACCAGCTTTTGCTTCCGTAGCATTACACAAGTCTGATATATTTTTAAATGCGAAACTTCGTTTTTCTAAGTACACATCAAGTGGGAAGCACCACAATGCATATCTTATTGGCTAGTTGAATTCGTCGTTCGATTTCGTCATGCTCATTCTTATCCTTCGAGAGGTTCGTCCCTAGGTACACGTAGTTGTCTACGTTTTCAAGATTATAGTCAGCTATTGCTATGTTTTGCTTTTACTGGCATCCTTTTCCTTGATTGGGTCATACTTTTTGTTTTTTCCTCGTTAATTTAAAGGCTAGTTTTTTTGGCGGTTTCGTATAGTGTAACAAATACTTCTTTGGTATCGTTTAACGAACGTGACATAATATTGATGTCATCAGCGTAAGCTACTAGCTGTGCTGATTTAAATAAAAGAGTTCCTCTTGTGTCAACGAGGATTTTTCTGATGACATACTCAAGTGCTAATTTAAAGAGCACAGGAGCTAATCCATCCCTTTGCTTTAGCCTTGTATTCGTCGAAAACGAGTTGGTCATGTCATCCTGAATCAGCACTTGTGATGTAAAGTATATAATGGCTATTTTCTCTAACCGCACCAACTTTGTTGGTGCGGTTAGAGAAAATAAGCCGGATAATAAATTAGGAGCCGCAGCATGATGTTCGTATCGTACTCTTGTTTAAATTTGACGAATATTTGATGAACATCAATGTTGAATTTCCAGGATTTTTCCAAAATTTCTTTGACCGTAAATATTTGGTCAGCTATCGATCTTCCACGTCTGAAACTGCCTTGATAGTTACCAAATATTTTTTTCAGCGTGCTGGGTAATCTTAAAATCTTTGTCAAAATCTTGTACGACATGCAAAGTAGTGAAATGCCCCTGTAGTTTCCGCACAGTTATTTATCTCCTTTCTCGTGAATAGGACAAATAATACTTTTTCGTTGTCTCTTGTTGCCAGATGCTTTTCACAAATCTTTGGATTGCGCTTAAAACGGAAATCCCGCCTGTCTTCAGGAACTCCGTGGGGATCCCATATGTGCCCGGTGCTTTGTTGGATTTCAAGCGGTCCATGGCCTGTCGGACTTCATTTAATGTAGGAGGGTGAGACGAGGGACTGTCAATATATGTGCCAGCTAGTGATCGCGATTTGTAGGACGTGGGGATGTTTCCGTTCAATAGTTGCTGGAAGTATAGGACCCCCATCTCTAATTCACCTTGTCCGAGCCGTTTATGATGCTTCCATCGGCAGCTCTACACAGGCTAGTACGTTGTTCAAGGCCTTGATTTAAATGCCCTACTACTTTACTCGCTTTCATTTGTTACGTCTATTTATTCTATTAGCTACTCTCCGAAGCTCGTAATTTTTTTCCTTGGCTCTTGTTCGTCATTCAATGTGGGTTTTGTAGCTCGCGTTCTTTTTCCTTGACATTCCTCGTCAAACCATTCACTTCTGCTTTGCGGGCCTATATGTCTCACTACTTTTTCGGCTACTGTATTCAGTGTGCTTTTGGTGGTAGTCCAGACTCCATTGATAGACGTAGTGTTAGGCGTGGAAGCTAGTTCAGTTTCCAGAGCAGATGTAAACTTCCACCGTCTTGTTTTGAAACTAGCATCGAACTTGCGTCTTGAACTTGCTCGGGCTTCATACGAGAGTAATATTCGAGTATCAAAGCTTGAATAAGAAGTTGTCGGAGTCACAGTTGGCTCCACGGAAAGATTGCGCATCTAAAATACTAGAGGGCCACCTTTTCTGAATGAGAATATGATCGATCTGATTTAAAGTGCATCCGTCCGGGGATGCCTATGTCCGTTTGCTAATATTGCGATGTGAGAAATACGTAGAATTTACAATGATGTTACTACTGTTCGCAAAGTCGACAAGTCGTTGTCCATTGTCGTTACAGAGATTGGCAGTTTTGCGATGTGTTTCCTTCTGATGGCAGGAAATCATATAACTTTTCCAGAAGGTTATAGAAATTATCTCTCACTGCCTCATCTTAATCTTCAGTGGGAGCATGAACGTTTATGAGCCAAACATTAAAAACCTTTGCTCGATTGTGGACCGCTGACGGGTTTAAAATCGATGATTTGTGAATTCATTTTTTTCCAATATGACAGCCACTTCAAATTCGTGACTTCCAAATGATTTTTCCGCTTTTCAAGATTTTGTACAATCTCATGCCCATAATCTATACATTCGCTTATACATATACAGAATTTGTAACAAATCAGATTTTTTCTATGCTTGAATCTATGCAAAAGCTTACAAAACCGATTTGATGCTGTTCCATCTCAGTAAAAATTTACACGTCAATGATAGAACTCGTCATCCTGAACAAATTAGTACCAAAGAACCGCATCTAAAGAATCTTTTTCAATAAAAGTCGACAAATTATTACTGTGAAAAACTTTTTTTTTATGAAATAACAAAAATCATCCAAACAATTTTTTTCTTACTTGTAAACAACGAGAAATTGAGACATCGAGCCGTATGTCAAAACAATATTTCTACCAGAAGATTCCAATTAGCGATCAAACCATGTTTTTATTCCTGTCAACTTAACTGGAACCAAAACGTGATACTTCCAATTTAAACTTGAAAACAACACGAAAATGTACCTTCTTCACACCCGAAACACTCATAACACACACCAGCTAACAGACCGACTTTTCTTTACAAATAATTTACGCTTTCTCTCCATCACCATCTCCTACTCCCCCACTTCTCAGGGTCACATGGCAAGTCAGAGTGTTGAAACGGCCCGATACAGGTGTTATATTATCAGAACGTGTCACGTAAATCATATCCAATGGGTTAGCCTAAAACTAACTGTTTTATTTAGGGATTGGGTTCCTATCGTGTCAAATCTTAATTGGAGGAAAGAACAAAGGAGCATATTTGTTTAGACAGCGAAAAAAGGACGTCTGTGCGTGAATCCCTGGGAACTGTTTCAACACTACACCTATCGACGGCAAACAGCTATTTATCATCAGGAATTAGCTGTGTATATGCGAAAGACTTATAGCTATTTAAGGTAAGCTAGAAAACACCGAGAGTAGGCGTTTTGATTTATGGGCTTTCTTTTTTGTTTCGATGATCTTATTAGAGAGGAATCCGAGAATGAGGTGCCAAGTGCAAAGCGTAATTAACAGCAGTTTACTCGGTGGAAGCAAATGATACCAAATGCAATGTAGTAAAGGTGGAAACTAAATGAAAATTTAGAAAAAAGTATTTTTTATGTGTAGTATTTCAAACAATGAAGTGGGGACAAATGTAAGAAGTTAGAGATTATTGGAGTAGACTATTCTGAGAGAAGTTTAATTGGTGGCCTTTTGTTACTCTGTTGAATAAGGTTGTATTGCGTCTTAAGCTTTTGGTTAACACCAGCCCGTGACATAAATGTGGATGCAGCTGTGAAATTATCAAGTGAAAACTTCACTTGATTCATAAATTCCGTATGGTGTCCGCAGTATCCGACGTCTTTTTTTGATTCTCACAAATGCAATAAAATTTCATTTCTGGAGGAAGATACGTGCTTTAAATTGCTATACAAAAACCAAGTTTTTATTGTAACAAATCCTCTCCCTCTCTCTGTTTGCACTCACAAGAAAGATAAACGTGAAAGCAGTGAACAGAAAATCTCTCAACTAGATACTCCTTTGAAATATATTTATAAAGCATGTACTCGTGCAGCGGACTTGATAAAAAGGATACAGTGCGAACGAGATATAAGATGAGCATCTTCAATAAACAAACAAGCAAACATCCACAACACACAAATATAGTATGTACGTAACAACGTTTCGCTTCACTTTACTTCATTTTCTTCAATGAGAAGACCAAGTACGTGCTCCTTTTTCTACCAAGAGTGCCCCTTCTCGATCCAAACATCACCCGCTTTTTGCTTCGCTTCGATTTTACTTGGTACTCACTCACATATTTCAACCCCGACTGTTCTGAAAATTTCTATTTCACTACACGATATCTTATGTTTACCAAAAAAAAAACTTTTGCTTGTGTAAAAGATTTTCCTCATTGTGATACTTGATCGGCCTGGGCTCAGAGTCTTGGCAAACATTGCAAAAACTTTCAACTTTTCTTTCGCACCCATTGTGTTCAGACAGTACGGTGCAAATTGTAATCTTTAATTTCTGGAAGTCTTACATTTTTGCCTAGTGGAAAGCAACAAAGAGTGAGAGCACAGTCTATGAAGTATTTAATTGCATATTTAGGTCATATTTGTAATGGCAAGTTCGTTGGAGCGTGGAGTAAAAAACTGACGCTACCTCAGTATTGGGTGGTAGCAACTTCAGCCATTCCAGCAAAGAATGTTCAAGTATGAGCAGCAATGCTAAGAATAATATTTTATGAAATATTAAAACTTTGTTGGAAGTTTTTTTTTTCTGGCGGGGGATTTCTTGCGAAAAATCATAGAACCGAACCGTAACCAGCGATGGGCATTTACTACAATTGTAGTAGATCTGCTACTTTTTTCTGCTTTTTTCTTAATCTACTACTCTACTACGTAGCAAATGATATTTACTACTTTTCCCTGGGAACTACTTTTTCGTTAAGATAGCACTGATGCAACTTTGGTGAACCTTTAAGCAACAACTGAAGCCCATCTACGATAAGAAAACGCCGAGCGTGTGGCAACTACTCTTCAATGCTGCTCGTCTGACTAAGTTCTTAGAATGCAGAAAAAGTAGTTGCTCTCGGTTCTTTTCATACACTATATATATGTCTAATTTTTACTAGTGATGGGCGTTTCTGTTGTTTTCAAAAAACGAAAACGAACTGTTTTTTTTTTCAAAAACAACTGTTTTTTAAAACTGTTTGAAAAAAACAGTTTGAATTATGAGAGAAACAAATTTTATGCTGTACGACAATTAGAGTTGAGTCGTACTAGGATTTTCACGTACTAGGTATAACTAGTACGAAAAAATACCTGTTCCAAATACCTATTTGAAGTATGTGCATGTTTACATACAATGCATACGATTTGCAGTAAAGTAATGAAATTGACTAATATGCCCCCCTCCACCCTCCAGACACAACGTTCCCAAGCTAGAATGGTGATGGTGCAAGATTAACTTAAAAGAATACCGAGTCATTAGTCTGTGCAGCTTGTTCGTAACTTTCCAATGGTCGGTCATTTATTTGGCAAGTCTTTCTCCAATCTAGGGGCCATCTAAAGAAAAACGATCAAATTCAATCCATTTGATTTGCTTTTCATTTTATTATATGCAAAAAACACCTCCTGTCGTTCAAATGACAAAAGTAAAAAAATTACTGAGATAGGACCAACTAATCCTCTTGTCATCTATATGACTTTTCATCGAGCGATCTCTGATACCAAACTTTTCCTGGCTAATCTAAAACAGTCGGATTTCCACTTTGCCTCACTGAAGCATGAAATTTTTATTAAGCAATAAAAAAAAATGTTTGTTTATTAAACATGCTCCCACTAGGGGGCCAACCTCTTCCGTAAGGCTGGGAATGAGTCCAGGGGCATCTTACCTCCCATGGTCTCGTAAATTTTACAACCCCGTTAGGTATGGAGACACCCTGGTGGCGACCTGCAGTCACGAGGAGGGCCTTAGCACACCCGGAGACGCCAACTGGTGAACCAAAAAGGATCTCAACCTTTTCCTCCTTGGCATTTTTAGTGCTACTTTTAGTTTTTCCACCGGATTTCATTTTGCCGTATCTTCGAAACTAGGCCGCTTTTTCTCAGACTTGTATGGAAATTTCGCCCGAAACAACTCAGAAAGGTGCCCGAATTCATGCTAGATCAAAAATTTTTTTTTGCTAAACATGGACGTTTTTGCCCAATATCCCCTATCAAAAATTGTTTGCCCTTAAAATATCGCTAATTTACTCCCCGACCACTTTCAATCACCGAAAACGCGGTAAAAGCAGTTTTTGCCAAACTATGGCCAAAAAACCCCTTACTCCCCTACAAAACCGAAATTTTTATATCACAGTAATAGGTCTTGGCCCGTTATGTCCCAAACCACTCTAACCCAAAATTGGCCGATTTTGTCCAGCTCCTTTTGCCCTAAAAACTTTTTGAATATTTAAATAAAATACTTGCAAGTACGAAAATACTGTTTTCCGCAGCTAAACAGTTTTCCACTGCCAAACAGTTCGTTTTAACAAACGAAAAACGGTTCGTTTAAAAAAAACGAAAAACGATGAAAAACGATTCGTTTAAAAAAAAACGGTTCGTTTTTAAAAAACGAGAAACGACTCGTTTGAAAAAAACAGTTTGTTTAAAAAAAAAAACGAAAAACGATTCGTTTTAAAAAAACAGTTCGTTTTTAGAAAACGAAAAACGACTCGTTTGAAAAAAACAGTTCGTTTGAAAAAAACGAAAAACGATTCGTTTGAAAAAAACAGTTCGTTTTTAAAAAACGAGAAACGACTAGTTTGAAAAAAACAGTTCGTTTGAAAAAAACGAAAAACAATTCGTTTGAAAAAAACAGTTCGTTTTTAAAAAACGAAAAACGATTCGTTTGAAAAAAAACAGTTCGTTTTTAAAAAACGAAAAACGACTCGTTTGAAAAAACAGTTCGTTTTAAAAAAACGATTCGTTTGAGAAAAACGAAAAACGATAAGTTTTAGAAAAACGATTGGTTTTATAAAAACTATTCGTTTTAGAAAAACTTGGTTTGAGAAGAATGGTCCGTTTTAGAAAAACGATTGGCTTTAGAAGAGCTATTCGTTGTAGAATAGTTAGAATAATTGATTTTCGAAAAACTATTCGTTGTAGAAATACGGTTGGTTTTAGAAATGCTGTTCGTTCTAGAAAAAAAAGTTCGTTTTAGAAAAACTGTTTGTCGCTATTTGGAAAAACTGTTCGTTCGTTTTTTGCAGCCAAACGTTTTTTTCAAACTGTTTGGCGTTTTTGAACCCATCACTAATTTTTACTACTTTTTTTCTGATTCTGCTACTTTTTTGAGCAAAATCTGCTACACATTTATTCGTCTCAATGCCCATCGCTGACCGTAACCTGCCTGAAAATTTTACCTTTGTTTTACCTTTCATTCGCATATTTGCTGGGTTTCTATGCATGCTCATTGATAGGCTTGTTAAGATTCTTCAGGATTGCTCTGAGTTAATTTGTTTCCATGAAAGAAGATAAAGATGTTTGGTAAAATGTATTTTATGGATTTTCGTGAACTTTTTACTAAAACTTGTGCGCTGTTTGCACTGTATACTCATACAAGGAACTGATTACAGATATGACTTACAATAGATAAGCTTTTTAATCGAAGCCTTAAATTATGCTGAAATTATTCAGCAATTTCAACGGTTTCCTCAAAACGATTCTATGCGTATAGAATTTAATAGAGTTCTAAGTAAATATGCACAATCAGTTTGAATGAATTGTCACAATTGACACACATTTGTTGTATCACACGTATTGTATGTTTAGAATTTCAAAATTCACTCAAGACCTATCTTGGCTTTACTAAAACCGCAAATAAATTCTAGCAGATATGAAGGTGTTCAAGCTGCCAGGTGATAAGCACATGTAGGTATTATTCATCGTAAAAATCAGATGTTGATTTAATTGCATATTAATTAGGCAGATATACTTTTTTAATGAATGGGCTATAGCTTGTAAAAATAACAAATGTTTTTGTTTAGTTCGGTGTTCAACAATGTCTGTGTGGTTTTGATTGTTTGCATTAGATGTGGCTGCAATTAAAATTCATGCTCGTTGTTAGCTATAGAAACTTTCTGTAAACAGAAAATAGACACAGTCCGGTAGCTAAGGATGCTTTCATGGATCTTTCGATTTTCGGTAGTTTTACAAGAATTTTTTGAAATTTAAGCAAAAGTAAAGCAGTAACAAATTAATTTATGCAACAAGCCAAAGGGGACTCTGCTCTTTCGTCTTTGCAAGTTTCAAGGAAGTTGAAGATGTTTAAAGCTAGAGTTACAATCAATGCAACCAACATTTGTTGCACGTCAAATTGAGTTTGAACCCATGAGAACGTATGAGAGCAGTTACAATGATGCAACACAACTTTGTTTGGCAGTAGAGTTTGCTCATATCTCAAACTTGGCATGGCAACAACATTTTTGAAATATCCAATTCCACCTGTTCCTATGAGAGTCCGGGAAATGGGAAATGTCATATGCAAATGACAATCAGAATTTGTATTTTTTTGTCTAATTTTCGCTTTGTATTATACTCCGCAGCTTTTAGAGGATCAAATATTCACTGATATCTCTTTCCGAGACTTTAAAGGATCCAAATTATCGAACAGCAATTTCTTTAATATAGCCAGTGACAGATGACAGTAGGTAAATGTTGTGTTGCATTGATTGTAACTCGTTCCACCAACAAAACTTGGCAGCAAATGTTGGTTGCATTGATTGTAACTCAAGCATAAGAAGGGCCAGAAAGATGTGACCCATTATTATCGCCGTTGCCGTCTATCAATCAACCAAACCGACGCAAATCAGACTGGTGTATGCCTTATGAGAGAAACTTAAAAATCGACAATGATCATTCTGAAGAATGTCAACTATTTGACCAAATTCAATTCAGCAACGTGGCGAAAATGTCAAAGATACATCCAGCTCAAACATTGACAAATTATACGCTCTGACTTCTAGTATCTTTTGAAAATATGTATACTCAGGTATTTCAGACTTGAAACACGAGGAAACTTCGTTCTTAGTACTAACGATTGGCAAAAATCAATCTCAATTGACACGTAAGGTACACAAGCTCAAATGAACCATCTGGGTTCAGTGCTAGTATTGATTAAATAGTTGATGGTATTCCCTGCAAAATTTTTTTGAAGCTAATACTTCCAGCAAAAATTTAATTTGTGAATAAAATAATTGAAATATTTCCTGACGTTTAAACAAAATATATGGTATTGTTTATTTTTACTAAAGTTCGAAAAATAAAATTAGTATTAAAATCACTTTGGAAAAATGTTCATATTTATATATATATATATATATATATATATATATATATATATATATATATATATATATATATATATATATATATATATAGTGGCTCACAGCTTATTTGATACAGTGCTTCTTTAAAAAATTAAGTTGCAATAACTCAAAATATAATAACAATATCAAAAAAATCTGAACACCATTTGAAAGAAAAATGTTTGTTGTCTATTAAACAAGCTTACATTTCTTACAAAGTTGCTGTTTTATACCTTAAAAAACAAAAAACTAAAAGTAATAATAAATTTCATGTCACAGCTTATTTGATACAGTTTGATTAAACATTAAAATTGTTGTGAATTATGAGGTTTCCAGTTGATTTCAATAGTTCGTATGATAGCCCTTAGCCTTAAGCAGAGCCTGGAGCCTATTCGGCATTGAGTCAACGAGTTTTTTTGTGATGTCAAGAGTAACTTTTTGCCATGCCTCTAGCAGTGCTTTCTTCAGGTCTTGTTTATTAGAAATCTTGTGTTTTCTAATGTTGTTAACCAACAAAGTCCACAGATTCTCAATGACGTTCATATCTGGTGACTGTGCCGGCGGAGACATCAAATGAGGGCAATCCCAAATTGGCCAGGACCGCACAACTCCCGACTTGTGCTTTGGATCATTGTCTTGGTACAAACGAAATCGGTTGCTAAGACCCAGTTTTTCAGTGCTTTGCAGCAAATTGTTTTTGAGTACATCAAGGTACCTTGTTCGGTCCATTGTTTCCTCAATAAACTTTAAATTTCTGACTCCGGCTGCGGACATGCAGGCCCAAACTATCACATTACCACCACCATGCTTCACAGTAGCTTTGAGGTTCTCCTTGTTTAGCTCAGTGTTTGTCTTGTGCCAGACATATGACATTCCATCGGAGCCAAAAATGTTAAACTTGGACTCGTTCGCAAAAATAACCGTATTTCAGAACGCGGATGGCTTTCCCACATGCTCTTTGGCAAAGGCAAATCGGTTTATTGTATTTTTTTTTGGAAATGAATGGCTTCCTACGAGCTACTCACTCGTTGAAATCAAGCACTCGCCGGACGGTTTCAGCACTACATGACTTCCTTAATTCACGATCAACCTCAGTAACCAATTTTGGAGCGGAAATCTTTGTCTTTGCTTTCACTTTCCTTACAATGTATCTTACAATTTTGGCACCTCAGCTTACAAGATCTTGCTTAAAATTACTTAAGCCAATGTCTAAACACAATCAAAAATTCAAGAAACAAAAACAAGACAGATTAACGGCACGACAAATATAAGTTTATTCGCACTGAAGTGTCTGTATCAAATAAGTTGTGAGCTGCAATTTTTCTGCGCCAGTGGTATTTCTCTTTTACCGAACGCCGAGGAATATTGCTGGAATATTTTTTGTTTGCATTGTATTCGTTGAACATGCATCTAGTCAAATACGTTTAAATTTTTTGGATAGGGTTCTATATTTCAAAGTTACAGTGATTTGCATTTTTAAATAGTCACTGTATCAAATAAGCTGTGAGCCACGGTATATATATATATATATATATATATATGTATATATATGTATATATATGCATATATATATATATATATATATATATATATATATATATATATATATATATATATATATATATATATATATATATGTATATATATATATATATATATATGTATATATATATATATATATGTATATATATATATATATATATATAGATATATATATATATATATATGCATATATATCTTTATATATATACATGTATATATATATATATATATATATATATATATATATATATATATATATATATATATATATATATATATATATATATATATATATATATATATATATCATCAAAAAATTTCAGTGAAAAAATCTCAAGAACACGACATCCGATTGAACTGAAATTTTCAGGATACAGTAGTGTATATGCAAAATAGTTTCAGGTCTCAAAAAAAGTCAATAATCTTCAACTCTTTGGCGCCGGCTGCCATTTTAGTGATATTTTATATATATCTATTATTCTGTCAATAAATAACTTTGGCAAAAATAAAGTTCATGGAATGAAGTTTGAATGTGTTCTAAATGTGAATATGATAGCTTTTTTAACAATATTAATCCTATGTGTGCGGTAGGCACCTAAAATGAAAATGGGAAAATTTGAAATTTTTTGAATTGCGATAACTTTCGACCAGATTATCAAATCATTATGAAACTTGCAGAGCATATTGCTGTTGACTCATGTAATTTTTTATGAGCGTGCTGGCAACCTTGTAGCTACGGCATATATTGAAAGAGAAAACCTTCAAGCCATCGCCTTTCCTGAAAAATTATCGTTTTTACAGTGAAAACCACTACATATAGAAATCTCTTGCTTTTTTTATAAAACCAAAGCAAAACATTGGAAATTTCGCATCGGACAAGAACGGTAACCCTTGCCCAATTTACCTATATTTTGAGCATCAAAGGCTTCTGTTCACGGAAACTCACGACCGAATTATCAGATACGAATGGAATTCACAGAATGTAGTGGCATTAAGTAGGACCGAGCCTGATAGAAGCGATTTGGAAATGCGGGCAACGATTGCCATGGGTGCCATCTTGAAAAATTATAAGGAAAAAAACTGTTTTTTCCACTATAAATTCTTATTCAGCTGTCAAATTCGCATGAAATTGACACAGTAACTGAACCTTACTTTAAGCCATGTCCGGTAGTAATTTGGTTGAAAAATTCGGTTGTTGCTGCCAGCTATGGTAATTTTGGTGTCTGGAGCTTTGAAAATTTGATTAGGAAACTAAAGCTTGTTGTCGTAAAGCTTCCAGTGCAGTCATGAAATCAAAACGAATTTCATATGATATATGGAACTTATTAAAGGCATTATTCAGAAGGAATCTGGTGAAAAAACCATGATAGGGTTGCCAGCTATTGTTGGTTCTGTATTTATTTGCAAAATCTTTAATAAGCGATTTTATCGTAAAATTTTCAAACAGTAATGATCTTTTAGTTACAGTAAAAGACAAATATTAAGTTTTCGAAAATTTGAAAACTTTTGCGACTGGTAACCCTAAGTTTATTTGTACCCCTATAACTTCCAATGCATCCGACGGATCAAAACGAAATTCGCAGAGTAGGTTGATTTCAGGGTGGGGCAGGTGTGGAATATTTCTGGTTTTGATGCTAGCACAGGGTTGCCAACACCAGGCGTTTTTGGCTATTTTCGTATCAATAAATGCTTACATTAAATATTCATATCGCGAACATTTACAATGAAAATAAGCTACCAATGTTTAAATTTTCCAAGTCCTAAAAATTTTTTGTTTCCAAACATTTTTAGTTTTTTGACCCTAAATATCTTTCTATCCTGTAACTTACCAGGCGAAATCATCGGATGAAATCGATAGATTTATTTCATTTTGGCGTGAGGCAATTATGGGAGACTTTTAGTTTCAGTGCTGGTAAAGTGTTGCAAGCACTAAGCATTTTCTTGGTTTATGCTATGTTGTGCTGCTTTCAAAATTTTGCAGTGTTTGGTTTTCCTAGATCTTGAGATTCCAAACCCTTTCCACCCTATGAGCTTAAATGCATTGCTAAGATCAAAGTAATTTTGCACTCGAAACAGGTTGGAGCACGTGTGGTAGAAAATGCTGTCAAAATCTGTACGATTGTTCTACTGCTCATCGAATATGAGTATTTCTAGCGGTTCAGATACGCTAGAGTTTTTTTTTCACATACTTATATTTTACACTTTTCTTAGCCTACAATGTTTATGAATTTTGGTGTGTTTTATAGTGTTGTGTATTGTGTAGTGTGGATTGTGTGTACCCATAATCTAAATGACTGTTTGGTGACCTTCAACCAACTAAAGATTAACATTGAGAAACATTGAATGCTATGTCAAAAGTGATCCCACAGCTTCCCTTAAAACCATTAAAAAAAACTATATGAAGAAAAAGGCATAACTGGTAAATGAACACTATTTTTAATGCTCTGCGGGAGCTCAAAATTACGCTGAATTCGGTTGAAGTTGACCGTTTGAAATGCCAGCGAACTTTGGAATTCACTTCAGAAGATTGCTCTAACTATGTCCTAGATATGGTTCCACAAATACCAAAAGCTACAAAAAGCCAACCATAACATTGAGTTGTACCTTGTAATTAAAATTTATATCACTAAAATATCATATTCTATATTATATTTATTTTCTTAATATTGTTACGCGGTAACAAAGGCGGCGGGAACTCGCAAGAGTAACGAACGCAACACCCGAGAAGTTTGAATTTGAAAAAAAAAGAGCAACCCTTCCCCCGGAAGGTAAAATAGGAGTCATAGCATCCGACTTATGTCATGTATTGGTCGGATGCCGATGACCTAGATTTAAGTTTTACATCGTACCCGAAACGAAACTGACGCAACGACCGAATACCTGCCGGCCGGTCTCGAAGGACCTCCCAGGACGTGGACAGTCGGAAGGATTACGCGAACGTACCACTGGGCGGGCCGGAACATATACACACGGCGACGACTCAGCGAACACAAACTCACCTGTCCGTAATCCTTGGGGAAACGCCGTACAGGACTTCCAACTCCCTCGGTACACCCTTAGAATAACTCCTGGTGGCGGCATAGACCCCACCCAGGGAAAATCATTCACGGGCGCCCTGAAAACAGAAAAGACTCCACCAAGAATCGGGTCCAAGGAAACAACAATAGTAAAAGTCACTTACCTGACTCTGGCTTGTCCGCCGTCGATAAATCGCCACGATGATTCCCGCTAACGACGCGCCACGCCCGGGCGATTCCTCTGGAAACTGAACTGGCCACAGGAGCTGCAAAATCTCCGGTATTCATCAAATCGCCACGAAGTTTTCGTTGATGTTTTCCTTCGAGGTAAATACTCCGCTGACAGTAACTTTCAAAATGTCTCCATGGAAATCGCCCCACAATGTCACACCTGAGTCCCACACTGCCCGAAAGCTGTGGTGAAACAGTCACCATGATAAATCACGCAACCCACCATAGGTTGGTAACTCGGGTGCCACGAGCGGAGCGAACATTGCACCTGAGCAACGGGAGCTTACGGAAAAACCGTACAGGAGTAGCGAACGTTGAGGAGAAAGATCGCGCCAAAGTTCTTTTCAACTCGAGACAGCGAAGCGTTTAGAAGTGTGGGAGAAATATTTGCTAAAAAATCTACGTTTTTTTTCCAAAAATGCAGGTGCGTTCATACGATACAAAGCCGGGCTTTCCTTCTGCTGTGGCAGCGAAGCTCCCAGGTTTACGCTGAAACGATTGAAAAGACTAATCAGGCGCTTTTCGAGGTGTGGCAGTTAATTTCTTAGCGGTGCGAAGAGGAATTTTGATAAAAAGGGGGATCCACGCGATATTAACGACAAGGAAAAAAAGATTTCATCGTTTGAAAATCTAATGTACGTGCGTTGCATACTAGCCACGAAGAAGCGTGACGTGGTTGAGTCCAGCCGAAAACGACGACGGGGCTGATCGAGTTGGGTGAGTCAACACTCTCGAGCTTTTGGCGGATTTCGACAGGTCAGTCATTTACATATTTTATCACATTCATTGCGATGAATTTTTCTGGCGTTATTTTCTTTGTTCATCAACATTTTGCCAAAAATTGAGTGGTGGCCGCGTAACGTAAATGGTACATAGAAAATCGGTACAATAGTTTGCTAAGTAGATTAATATGTTATCGGCAATAAAAGTCAATTGATAATGAAGTGAATTGATGATGTTGTTCCGGGTATAAAAGTCGAATCATAACGAAGTTGAATTTCAGACTCATCGGGGGGAACTCGGCAGATCCCAGCATTTGTAAATTTGAGTAAACGTGAGTCCCGAATCAACTTTTCGCGAACTTATGAATAGAGTAGATATAGCGGTACGGGTTTTCTTTCAGATTCGAGTTTGATAGATGGAAGTATAGTAAGAGTGGCGATTTGAGCTCGCACTCCGACTTCCGTGTGATAGTTAATGGGATAATATTGGTAGCGATTCGAGCTCGCCCTACGATTTACGTGTGATAGTTAAGGAGTTAACATTGGTTGCGCAATGTGATTTGCGTGCGATAGTTAAGGAGATAATATTGGTAGCGATTCGAGCTCGCACTGTGGTTTGCGTGTGTTAGTTATTTAGATAATATTTGTGGCGATTCGAGCTTGCACGAGTTGTGGCGCCCAACCGAGCTAAACCGAGATTCTGGGGGAGTCTAAACCTCACTCAACAGCTCCAGGTCCATTCTAGGGGTGAGTGAGTGGCACCCACGCCCATTTCCATAGGGCTAGTCCGGAACCTACACGGACCAACCCTGATCTCGTCCTCCCGAAGGCAGGGGGGAGGGTAACAATATGTTTTTATTATTCTTCATACATTCAGATCAAAAATAGAATATCCTGAAACTGTTTTTTGTCGAAGTCTCATTTATTTGAACAAAGGTTTCATTTCATTTAAAAAAGGTTTCATTTCAATAGAATAAAGTTTCCTTTCGATTGAAAAAGGTTTCATTTCAAATGAAAAAGGTTTCATTTATGCTATTAATGCTCGTCTAGAATCTATGCACACTGAAAAATATCTTTCCGAGAGTCGAAAAACATTTTTACTTGCTTACGAGATGTGAAATCTTCTACAAATCAAATAAACTTTTATTTGGTGTCAGTAATTTGTAAAAATATTGCGCAAAAGTTTCTTACAATCAACAGAATACAATTTTTACTGTACCCTATTTCAAGCAAGTGATTTCCCTCAAATTTAGTAAATTATGTCTACAACGCAAACATCAACCAGGTTTCAATATTCGACCAAAAAATGGATGCTTTTTATGACTTCTGTTAACATTTCCTTGACACAAATGAGAGGTCGGTAGCTTACCTCGCTGATGCGCCAGTCCGAAGCAGCGATCCACCGCTCGTGGGTTTGAATCCCGCCGGGATCATGGTTGTCATTGTTCGTCGGCAATTTACCAGTGTTTCATTAACTGAGTGTCACATTACAGCTTTATTATACTAACAATATACAATAAAAATAGAAACCAAAAATTTTAAAAGAAGACTAATGGAATAATTTTTATCGGCTTGTTCTTTCTACCGCCATAGCCGTTCGGTAGAAGAAGAAAAGTGGTTGAAATTATTTGGTGCAAACTTAAAATTCATCCACCATATATTATGAACAATCAAATATTCGAATCAAATGATATCAAAGTTTAAAGAAAATCGTTTGATTGAAAGTTATTTTCATATATTTTTCTGAAATAACTGGAACCGAATGACGATTCATTGATACTGAACAAAAATCATTCCAATCAAACGGATTTTGGCAGCCGCTTTTTTTCAATGTGCCACATGTTTGTCACAGCAGCACGCTTTTCTCTGAGTGAATGAGATTTGAAATTTTATTTCGTTTCGCGAATAGTATCCACACTACACTTTAGAAAGGAATCCCAGTAAAATCAGGTGCAATTGAGTCGTAGAGCCAATCACTTCAAACACGTAGCAATCGGTTAAGAAAGGTTAATCGGTTAATCGGAAAGGCTCACTCTTATAAGATTCGAAGCTTAACCTAGTGGGGCAACTTATATTTGGTCCTAAACCAAATATTAATTTAATTTTTCAAATTTTCAAAAAGTGAATCCGCCTATAATTGTATTGCAAGTGTACAGCTGTATGTTTAAGTGGATAATATTTTGCTTCCCACAGCCATTGGATAGCTTATTTCCGTCAGGGTTGGTTTGTATTTTCTATTTATCTTAGCATTTTAATCTGCTCACTCTGACTTCCCTCAACCCAATCACATAGCATTTTATGTACATACATTCCACGCCAAAAATTCCAAATAGAGTCAAAAGGACCCTATCACTCCAATTTAATATCTTATCCAGGAATCTGTTCTCGTCTCTAATAAAGTGTCTTTTTTCGTTGCAGTGTCGCATCGAGAGTATCAAATTCTCAATGGAATTAAATTCCGAGGTTCCATCTGTCTTCTTAGCTAAGCGACATTTATTCTTTCGCAGTGTCAAACTTGTCGGCCTTTTGCACACTTCCACTCACAAGAAGTACATATACAAATAGTATAAGTGTGGCCTAAAAGTGCGGAATGATGTAAGATGTTGAGATGGTTTCGAATGAAAATACGTAACGTCACGAGTAGTGCCAAGTAGAACGGGTCGCGAATGTGAAAACAGACGAAAGCGAGTGGACAGACGGAGCGTAGTGTAACAATAACTAACTTCGGGTCTCGATTGAGAATAGGGACACAGGACAAAAAGACGACAGTCAAGAGACACTACTGTCAGCGAAAAAAGGCACAATAAACGGCCCCGGGAAAAATCTAGGAATTGAATTTTTTTTTGTTGCTTCGCCCTACACAAAGCTGCAGAAAAGTTTTGTTCCGTTCATCTAACGTCTCCAATTCTTCGAGTCAGGATAAACATTTCTCACAATCCGGGCGTTATATTATCAAGGAGCCGGCAAAGTTTTCTTGTTCGCTTCTTGTTTAGTAAGATTTGATTCGTGCTGAGAGGCAAGTGGAAATTGAAGCTAAAGCGGGAGGAATGCTTGTTTGTGCGAGAGTTTTAGTAAAGCCCTATAGGCGACATGACTAAATGAAAATAAAAACAACTGGTGACGACTGGAATAACACTGGCAAAATGAGATTTAGCGTTCCAGTAAATTGCAACCGAAGAAAAATAGATGGAGGCAGCTAGCAACGGCTGGGACAAGGGCGTGAGCCATTCTCCTTGCTCAAGTATATTTATGCATAAAAAGCATTGGTATGGTTTAACTTTTAAAATGATATAAATATTTTTCCTGTTTACCTTAATCAGAAGTGTTTGGAAACCTATTGCTAAATAGGTTTTCAAAGAATTTCCGATGCGGGATTTGTTGATTTCGTAGATAATCAGTGAAAGTAGAATAGTATATTTTCCGCTTTTTTTTTGCTTATTTATATCAAATTCAATCAGAATAATGTTGATTGTAAGAGCACCTGTACCTTTGATGTAATAGGCTATTTTTTTCTTATTATGTAAAAATTTATTTGACTTTAGCTTAATTCCATTTGAAATAACATCATACTATTGAATAGGCGGGGAAAAAATACAATCCGTTGACTATTATCTGCTAATGTCCGATAGACACCCTTATCATCCCATTCTCACGTCAATCAATACATCATCTGTTTAACATTGTCATCGTTCCTTGGTTTCGTTTTAGGGACGCAGAAACGAGCCGGAAAGAGTCCTAATTGAATTTACCTTAACGATTTCGAATTGATTGCTTCTAATTTATTTGATTACAAGCCGAATTCTGTGCTAAGGACCGTATACTTTTTTCTTTCCGAATTGTTTCGTATTGCTTCCATCGGATACCGTTTATCGGCAGGAGGCCTTGGAAAAAACCCGAATGCATATACTACACTGAATTGAATTTTCTACACGAAATGTACCTTTGAGACATAAGAAAAATAATTTAACCAAACATTCGAACTTATTTATTGCCGTCCGTTTTATAGGATATATTTTTTCAATCCGCTGCACGCCCTCATCTTACACTGGATGTCTTGTATATTTCAATGAGTTTTATACTATTTGTGGCCAAGACATTTTCGTCAATCCTATCAAGAATCCTTCGACTGAGATTTTTCTAAATAATCTGTGAAACCGAGAATTTGAAGCAATGTTTCTATCGTAAATTGCTACCAACCTGCCGATCAATGTAGATTGAATGGAATTGTCCGAACTCGTTCGCACTGTGCAAAAGGATAAAGGCTAAACAAAATGGGTTTCTCGTTTCGCAAAGGTCATTGTGTTTTTAATCGATTTTCTATCGTTAATTTTTTTCGATCTGAAAATTCGCATAAAGTCACGCTTTTTGTTGTACTTCAACATAACATTGATAATATTCTAGAAAACCAAAACGTATGTATGGTGATTTTTATTAAGAATTATTTTTGATCCACCCTCTTCACATGAGCTTTAAAATTGCTAAACTAAACATTATTTTAACTAACTTAACTTTTTTTTATTTACAAAAGACGCATTAAAAGTTAAAAGCATGAATCGTAAAGCGTATTTTTCGGAAGGTTTAAAGTTGTATGTACTCAACGTTGAAACATATCTATTCGTGTGTCAGTATGCATTACTAAGGTATTTAAAGACATAATTAATCAATTATACTTAACCAATAATACTCACATCAAATGTTAATGTTATTTATTTATTTATTTCCATTTTAACCGACTCTAGCCCAATTAAAAAAAACTCTAGCGCACCTGAACCGCTAGAAACACTAATGTTCGAAGAACAGTAGAAGAATAGTGCAGGTTTTGAGTGCATATTCCACCACATGAGCTGCTTATTACGGCCAAACTGTTTCAAATGCCACGGTTTACTTTGGTCTCAAGAATGCACTTTAACTCATATGGTGGACAGGTTTCAGATATTACCACTGGCATGAATTTCAACGTTTATGAGAGCAAAACACGGGTTAATTATATTCGTTCTCAGTTGCTTATTTCAGAAAATTTTGAAAGCAGCATTTCATATAACATCAATGAAGAAAATGTTCAGTGCCTGCAGCACTGTAACTGAAGTTGGTGTTTGGGGCTGCGATCCGAAAAATTTGCAGAACTTTGATAATTGAAACATCGGTTATTTATTTTCATTGTAAATGTTTCCGGTATGAATACTTACTGTAAGCATTTATTGATACAAAAGTAGCACAATCGACTCGTGCTGGCAACCTTTCGCCAGTATCAAAGCCAAGAATATATCACATCTGCTTCACGTTGTTATATTACATTCGAAGTTATAGGACTATAAAGAAATTTAGGGTAACTTAAAGCAAGTTTTTTCAAATAATCGAAAACTTAATATTTGCTGTTCATTGTCACTATAATATCATTACCATTTGAAAATTCTACGATAAAATCGCTTAGTAAATATATTGCAATTAAACACAAAACCGACAATAGCTGGCAATCCTATCGTAACTTTTGAACTAAATTAGGCTTGAATAATGTTTATAATAGGTTCCATTAGTTGTATGAAATTCGTATTGATTTCATCACTGCACTGGAAGTTATAGGGCAAAATGTTTTATTTTCCTGAGTGAATTTTCAAAACCAAAGTCACAAAAACTACCATAGCTGGCAGCACCAATCCAATTTTTCAACCAAATTTCGACCAAACAGGGTTTAAAGTAAGGTTCAGCTACTGTGTCAATTTCATGAAAACCTGGTAACTTATTCACATTTCATAGGGCAAAAAGCAGTTTTTTTCTTTGTAATTTTTCAAGATGGCACCACTGGCACAGAGTTGCCTACAACTTAAAATCGCTTGTATCAGACCTGGTCCAATGCATTCTGCAAATTTCAGCTGTATTTGATTATTGGTTCGTGAATTTCCGTGAACAGAAGTTTTTGATGCTAAAAATATAGGTTAACTGGGAAAGGGTTACCGTTCTTGTCCGTTCTTATCCAACGTTTTATTTCGAACGTGTAGATAAAGCATAAGATTTGTATACAGATTGGTTTTATTGTAAGAAACGGACATTTTTTAGGATATTCGATGGTTTGAATGTTTTCACTTCAAAACTTTTAATTTTTCAAAGACACCAAAATTATCATAGCTGGCAGCTCCAACCGAATTTTTCGACCAAATTTCTACCAAACGTGGTTTGGTCCAGCTACTGTGTGAATTTCTTTAAAATCAAACGACTGAATAAGAATTTATACGGCTAAAAGCAGTTATCTTTTTTAGTGATTTTTCAAGATGGCACCCTTCCCGCATTTCAAAATCATTTCCTATCAGACCTGGTCCTACTTAAGAAAAATTTAATTTGTAAATTTCAATTAATTCTGCTCATCGGATCGTGAGTTTCCATGAACAGAAGTTTTTGATGCTAAATATATAGGTAAATTGGGCAAGGGTTATCCGGCGTGCCGATGTGCCATATCAAAGTTTTTACTTTGGCTATGTTAGCAAAGCATAAGATTTACATATGAGTGGCTTTTTTTGAAGAAGCAGCATTTTTTTCAAGAGAGACGATGATTTGGGGGCTTTCATTTTCAGTGCCTGCCGTAGCTACAGATTTGCCAACATGCTCTTTGAAAGCTACACAAATTGGCAACTAAATAACACCAATACGTTCTGAAAGTTTCATTATGATTAAATAGCTCTATCAAAAGTTATCGTAAATTAAAAATTTCCAAATTTTTCCGTTCTCTTTTTAGGCACCTAGCGCACACACGAAGTTTAAAAATTCCAAGACATTATCCGATTCGCATTTAAAACTCGTTCGAAATTTATTTCGTCACCTTTATTTTTGCAAAAATTATTTGTTTACGGAATAATAGTTTTATTAAAAATATCACTAAAATGGCCGCCGGCGTCAAAGGATTAAAAATAATTGACATTTAGTGAGACCTGGACCTATTCCGTTCCCGTTCCCGAGAAATAATCACTGAATTTTTTTAATGATATAAATATATATATATATATATATATATATATATATATATATATATATATATATATATATATATATATATACAGTCCCTGGCCAAAAAATTATGAACACCTAAAAAAATTCACAATTTTTGGATTTGAGTGCATTTTTCAACGTTTAATCTTTATTTTATCAAAAAATCGTTTGCAGAGATTATAGAAAAATATGTTTGAAGTAAATTCACTTTTTTATAACTAACACTTAATTAATATTTAGTGTTGCCACCCTTAGCCGATTTAACCGCTTCGATTCTCCTCGGCATACTTTCTATGCAAGCTTTGATGCACTCTTTGATTTCGGGTGCCTCATGCCATATTTTTTTATGCTTTCAATTAAAATTGGACGGCTGGTATTCTTTTCTTTATAAACAAGCCGCTTTAGCTCATGCCATACGTTTTCAATTGGGTTCAAGTCCGGTGAGTTTCCTGGCCAAGGTAAAACAGGGATATTTTTGTCGGACATGAATCTTTTTACACTTTTGGCTGTGTGACATGGAGCACCATTTTGCATGAAAGTGTATGGAACTGTCCAAAACCCGATTTCAGCGAAATAAGGCATAGCGACCGTCTCCAAAACCTTTAAATATTGGTCTTGTCGCATCGTTCCCTCGACAAAATACAGGGGTCCCGGTCCGTCGGCTGTTATGGCTCCCCATACCATAACAGAAGGTGGATGTTTTACAGTCTGTGTAATACAGGACGAGTCATATTTCTCTCCTGGACGCCGTCTGACGAATTGATTGGCTTCTGTCAGGTATTGGAAGGTCGATTCGTCAGTGAAGACTATCTGAAAAATATTGCAAAATTAAAAAATTAAAAAATTGGTTTTAAATTGAAGAAATATTTAAAGAGCAGTGAAAAATACCTTTTTCCAGAATTCATCGGACTTTTGTGCATACTCATTAGCAAACAAAAGTCTCTTGTTTTTTTGATTTTCATTTAAACGAGGCTTTTTTGCTGGTCGCCTGCATCGGAAGCTTGCTTCTTTCAACCTTCTTCGTAAAGTTCGCTCCGATATATCCACGCCCGCCTCGGAAACCATTTTATTGAGGTCACGTAAAGGTGCCCTGCGGTGTCCAGCAGCAATGGAAATAATTTTCCGATCACCCCTGGGCGTAGTCTTTTTTTTTCTCCCACAATTTGCTCGATTCGAACCAATGGGAGACAGATTTTCTGTCATTTTATTTTGAATGTGCTTAACAGTGCCCGGCGAAACACCCTCCAAGCGAGCTATTTTTCTTAAGGAATGGTTTCCCGATCTCAGGAGTGCAGATATGGCAGATTTTTTCTCTGCAGTGATATCTGCTTTACGTCCCATACTAAATTTTCATAAATAAATAAATATTCGTAAATTCGTAATGTCCCTTTTTGGCTAAACTAAAATTTCAAGTATCACCAATTGCATTACTTACGTAAGTATTTAATGTTTATTTCACTAAAATATGAAATTTCAAACGCAACTAACAAAATATTCACAGAAAACAATACGAAAACAACACACTCACTGATTCTTGTACACTTGAAAAACTGGCAATTTTCACACCTTTTGCCAGGCATTTATACTTTTTGACCTGAAAAAAGGATCAAACCATGATAAATTCACGGTAAACTAATCAGGTAATCCCGAACATTCAGCAATTAAACGCCACATGCGTTTTAACTAAGAAAGACTTAAGACAATGCAGCAAAATGATGAAATTTGCAAGTGTTCATAATTTTTTGGCCAGGGACTATATATATATATATATATATATACATATATATATATATATATATATATATATATATATATATATGTATATATATATATATATATATATATATATATATATATATATGTATATATATATATATATATATATATATATATATATATATATATATATATATATATATATATATATATATATATATATACATATATGGAAACATGAATTTTTGGCCAAATCGATTTTAGTATATATATATATATATATATATATATATATATATATATATATATATATATATATATATATATATGTATATATATATATATATATATATATATATATATATATATATATATGTATATATATATAAATATATATATATATATATATATATATATATATATATATATATATATATATATATATATATACATATATGGAAACATGAATTTTTGGCCAAATCGATTTTAGTACTAATAACGGGTAACGAAGCAAATTTCACAACATTTATAATTTTTGTCGAAAAATAACATATGTTATAATTGTTTTAGCTCTAGCACATAGACTGATTCCCGACGAAAAGCAGAGGAAATATGTCGCTTTTGTTTCGGATTCAAGATGAGTGAAATATTCATTTAATTATTTCAGACTAAACAAAGTGTATACATAAGAAAAAATTCTAGCGCATCAGACCCGCTAGAAAACTAATTTTCGAAGAAATTGTCTTTGAGTGACAAAAAAATGTGGAAAGACGTTATACGCTTTTTTGTAGAATCATATCAACCATTCCTTATCCAAAGCAACAAAACTCAACTATAACACAAATGATGAAAATGTTCAGTGCTGGCAACACTTTCCCAACGAAGCAGCAATTAGTTTACCATAACAAGCTCATACTTAAATCAACGCATCGTTTGAATTTCGTTCTCATCGCAGAATTTCATGGAAAATTTCAGCGGTTTTTTGAGGCTGCCATCCGAAAAGTTTTCAAAATTAGGAAAATTTTAAAATTGGTTCCTTATTTTTATTGCAAATGTTTTGCATATGAGTATGTAATTTGAAGCATCTGTTGGTGTAATATCTACGAAAATGTCTGATGCTGGTTAGCTGGTGTTAGCAGCAAAGCAAAATATATACCAAATCTGCTTGACGTTAAGTTAAACCCACCCTGTGAATTTCGCTTCGATTGATTCACTGCGCTGGAGGTTATACGAGTGAAAAGAATTTTAGGCTTACCACTCTCAAAACTTTTCAAATTTTCAAAACATTAATATTTATTGTTAATTCTCATTGCAGGATCATTCCCATTTGCAAATATAAGGTCTGTTCCCGTACTTTCAGTCACTGAATTTTCCTGAAGCATGTGGTGGGGGAAATTCATGAAAGAACGGGAGAGCTCTCATTGCCTTTCCTGAAAATTGACAGCCAAAAGTGTCAGTTGTCGGTTTTTGGAAGAACAATAGTGATTATAAAGTCATCCTAAGCGGTGATAGATCATCGCCACAAAAATATTCGACCTTCATAGCAAAATTACGCAAAAAATATGTTGCTTGCCGCGCATATTTGAAAATATTTACTCGCGCCACACCGTTTCAGTATTTTTCAGTAGCTCATACCCTACTGAAATTTCATCGTACTTACTGAAAGAGGGGAAATTTTCAGTATTCAGTAAAACGGAGTACGGGAGCGGCTTCATTGCAATTGATCGCGATTAATCGCAATTAATCTTAGTACGGGAACAGACCTGTAATGACATAGTCGCTAAAGCTTCGATTACATTGAGCAAATTTACAAGCTACTAGCCAGCTATTTCACTAGCTGCTTGCAAACTCGCCCTGTGTAATCCTGTTCACTAGCTAACTAGCAGATTGTAAACAATCTGCGAGAAAAGTTTAAAGCCGGGCTGTGTACTTAACTCACTACTAGCTGGCATGTGGGCTTGCTAGCTAGTAAACTATGTAGTTTTGTGTAATCAGAATTGCTAGTGAACTAGCTACGAGTATCTCGTTGGTTCTTGGCTTTAGTTTTCACAACACGTGTTTTAAACACGTGTTTAAAAGCTAGTTGAGTACTGAGCGAGTGGAGTATTTAATGTGTCATCATCACTATCAGACTAGCTGACACGCCCGTTTCTGAGCTCGCCGACTAGTAGCGTGTAAACTCGCTCAATATAATCGAGGCTTTAGTAATGAAATTTCAAAAAATTACAAAAATTGTCATAGCTGGCAGCCCTTTTATGATTTTTTTACGAAATTCCTACGAAATTTGGCTCACGTTAAGCCCCATTCACTTCATGAACTTAGTTTTGACATCATGACTGGACCGGAAATTTTAAGAAAAAATTGTTATTTTGCTGAGTAAATTTGCAAGATTTAAGAGACAAAAATCACCATAGCCTGCAACTCTATTTTAATTTTTTAACGAAATTTTCACCAAATATTGTCTAAAGTAAGGTCCAAATGTTGTGTACATTTTCTTAAAATTTTTTGGCTGAATCGGAAGTTATGGGCCAAAAAGCAATTTTTTTTCTCAGTGTTTTTTCAAGATGGTGCCACTGCCACAGGGTTGCCCGCATTTCAAAATAACTTCTATCAGACTTGGTGCTAGTTAATACCAACATGTTTTGCAAATTTCAATATGATCTCGTGAACAGAAGTTTTGAGTACTGAAAATAGAGGTAATCTGGTGATGGGTTGCCGTTCTTGCGCAAATGGAATTGTGAAAATTTCAATTTGACATGATAGACAAAAGTTAAAATTTATCAATGATTTGAAGTTTTTGTCAAAAAGCAAAAATGTTTCAGGAGGGTCGTTGATTTGAAAGATTTTTTTCAGGAGCCTGCCGTAGCTACACGGCTACCCGTACTGCCAACTTTTGTCAGAGTTGTGGCTTTGAGGACGACGAGCAATCCCTCCTCTATCTAAGCTATATTTTGCTGAGCGAATCCTCCAAATTCAAGACACGAAAACTATCAGAACTGGTAACACCAACCTAATTTTTCAGCAAAATTTTCACCGAATTCGGCTTAAAGTAGGTATGGCTCAACTACTCACCGAATACGGTTTAAAGTAAAGCTACTGTATAAAATCCGTTGAAATCTGGTTAATATATCAGAATTTATAGGGCAAAAGGCAGCTATTTTTCTTAGTGTTTTTTTCCTTCTGCCAGACCTAGGAGCAGGTCTACAGTTCGTTTCGATTGAATCTGATTATTTGGTTCTCAGTTCTCGTAAGCACAATTTTTGGGTGCAATTAATAAACGTAATTTGGTGAACGGTTACTCTTTTTGTGCAAAGAACTATTTCAAAAATTTTAATTCAACTCTGTAGACAAAGCCTGAAGTTTATCAATAATTTGCATTGTTATTCTAAAAAGCAAACAAATTTCCAGAGGATCGGTTATTTGAAGCTTTTCTGTTAACGTGCCTGCCGTAACCACAGATTTGGCCATAGATTCATTCTTATTATATTACGCCAAGCTCAGCTGACACCAGTTGACTCAAAATTTTATTTTGTCATGGTTATTTTGAATGAATCTCGTTGTGTATTCACTTCTAAACTGAACGCTGAATTGTCGTGGCATAATATCAGTAAAATAGAAAACTAAAGAAATATTGAAGTAGATCCCAGTAACTATTCTTTTCTTTGAATTAAAAAGACTATCAGGCTCTGCGATTTAAGAAGTCACCTTAGGAGCTAAATGCATAGGTGTTCGGCTAATATATGCAGGGCTCACCTGTTCTGCGGAACACACCTGTGAGCGCAATCAAAAAAGCACTGCATTATTGCAACACGCATGAAATTATAATTTATTGTGCTCTAGGCACTGATATTAAAAACGGGACAGCATCCAACACCACGGATTGTTCTGACAGTAATAACACTTAAAGTAGTTTTTCATTATTCGGGTTCGTTTAGATATAATCACTTGAATATGTGCGTCGTAGAATATTTTATAAAACAATATTATTTTCAATGTATTCGAATCAGAATCAGTAGGAGAGCTGCCCATTAGTTTCTGCCGATCGTCATCGAAAATGTGGATGAGGGAGTAAGCCTTGTCTTAAGAAATGACTTTTATGAAGCAAAATTGGTATTTGATGATGGCTTAAATAAACTTTGAGATTTCTTTGAATATGTTGCAATGGAAACATTTTTCAAAAAAACTTTATACTAATATTTTGGTAATGAAACTAGAGAATTTTTATCATAATTTTATTAAGCATTTGCAAATAACCCCCTGGTCACAGATTCCGGTTGCGTATCGTTGAATTTTGCAGACCGCAGCACAATATGCGTTCCTGGTTTGAACATTGAACATATAGCAGGATTCGCGTTTTGCTCGTATATGTTCATCCTCTGCCCTCGCCGAACAGAAGCAAAGGACAACGGCAAGGATCACTAAAAACACTGTGGCTTTCATTTGGGCAGGTTTTCTGATACTGTACGTGTACAGAACTGTACTGCCGAACAGAGTGAGTCCGGATAACTTAAATATTAATGTGTAGTAACTAATGATAAATTTATTTCATCATTTCATGCGAGCTTGCGTATATAAGAAGTCAAATATTAGTTTGACGATAACAACTAGCAAGCGCGTGACAATTATCTAAAACTATTTAGAAAGTATTACGAAGGAGGGGAATTGGCAATGAAATGTGGAAAACCGTTCTCATAACAAACTTTTAGTAGTTTTTCCAAGAAGAATGATGCACAGTTTAATGTAGCTTCCTAATATTTATTCAAGTGTTTTAATTTTCTTACATTCAGGAATAAGTGTGTTAAACGTGTAAACAGATTCAGATCTCCACTTATGTGAAAGCTTCCTCTGATATATGTACATATGTGGAAAATTTTGTGGAAAAATGTTTTCAAGTTAAAACTCCACACATACATGTTCATATGTATTTACAAATATTTGATGAAAATATGGTGAAGTTGTAAGCATTTACAAACCATTTCCTTTCTTCGTCCTCTGGCTAGCTAAAACAAAGCTCGAGAATGGTAGAATATGTATGTATGTGTCAACAAGCGTATATTCTTCCATTCCCAATTTTTTTTATATCTATGTACTATAGCTATGTACTGTTTTTTGTGTATTTGTTATTCGAAAACAATAACAACAACTGTTAGAATGCGGTGAGTAGTAACCAGTCGAAAAAGTTTTCGTTTTGCATTGTACCATACAGAACTCTATCATGATTGATGAATGATTTTACATAATAACTTAGTTGCACAGGCTAAAGAATTTGATATATGTATGTAATTTAGAATTACATGCGCAGCACAATTTCAAAAGATTCAACTGGGTGTTTATATTAATGAAATTTTAGTCTTGAATATTTTAGATTGCGAACTTGTTCCGCTATTGGAAGAAATATTTAGAAACAAAACTGTAGCACATAGGAACCACTGGAAAGGCTGACTCTCGACATATGGCAGAGAAAATGTATTGTTTTTGCTTCAGATTCATGATATAAGAATTATTTACCGACATTTTGCATAGGTAAAATGTAATGTTAGTATTTTTTTGAAAGCAGAAATTAGACTTGGGTCGTACTAGGATTTTCACATACAAGGTATAACTAGTACGAGTGCTGAGAAATACAGGTTCCAAATACCTGTACTAATCGTACTTGTCAGTATTTTTTGAAGTATGTACATATATACTTATAATACATAAAATGGCATGATATGAAAATCTAGTACTGTCCTGTTATAAAGTTCCTCGCCAAATAAGAAAAGTTGGCTTACACCATATTGAAAGAGATGGTATCCGTTTACGAAGACTTTAATCGAGGTGAAACTGTTATATTCCTAATTGGGAAACATGCTTAGCCCTAGAATAGTACCGTAAATTTTTGGATGATTTTAGGTACATGTTTTGTCTAAAAAGAAGACAACAATAGTATTATGTACATTTTTATTTTATCATTAAACATAAAAATATTATATAGCTTCTAGCCTCATGGCAGTAAGAGTGGCCAACTGGCTGATGCGCGACGAAATATATACCGTATGTGAGTGAAAATTACTCATCGGTACTATATAATAGTGTAGTTGAACGCACTTATTATGATTAAATTTACCTTAATTATTATATCCGGTTCTCGGGTTTCGTCAAATCATTGGCGAGTATGAATGCGGTTTCAGCTCTGGTCGCTCCACAATCGACCAGCTCTTCACGGTCAAGTTAATTTTGCAAAAGTGTTGGGAATACATCGTCGACGTATACCAAATCTTTGTCGACTTCAAACAAGCATATGACAGCATCGACCGAGGCGCATTATTAAGCATCATGCTGCAATTTGGTATATATTTCGAGAACATGCTAGCACGAAGTTATCAATACAAGATAAGAATAGTTAAGAAAGAAGTGATAAACATAGTCCAGTCCATACAGTTAGCTAAATCAAAAGTAATAAACTCGAATGTTCTTTCAAAAAATTAAATAGCAGTCATAATGGGCAATTTTGATAAAAATCATATTCCTTATGGAAACATAAAAGAGTTCTTAGAATTTTCGGATGTTAAGTTAGCCCACAATTCTACTCATTTACTTTACATAATAGATGTTCTAACAACAAGCGTTAATAATTTCAAGAAACACTTTCTGAAACCAGTAAAAATAGGAAACATTGTTCATAAAATCGAGTACGATTTGATACTAGAGGACAAAGAGACTATTTTTGGACTAAAACAAGATTGCAAAACTTTCAATGGACTATCTATCTGTAAACACAGTAATTGTTTCGACATAAGCACTACCACTTGCATTCCAAATTTGTTTAGAAGTAAGATAGCTTATTGTAATAAAATAAATAGTCAACACATACCATCCTTGGAAGAAATCGATACGGGCATAGTTCTGCTAAATGACTTCAGTGGCGTATTCTCAATCAACAACAGTTCTTAACATCTTAAAGGCATTTACCCAGTCAAATTTGAAAATGCGACAATCCTTATCAACAATCAACAATTCGCTGTATTAAAAATCACTCGTGAAAAAAATCAGTTTGAAGAAGTTCTTTCCTAAACGAACTAAATATCAACGCCACGAAACTTCTTAACTATTTGAAAAATGAAAAGAGCATAAACAATTGGATCAACTATGGCCTATGGATAAGAGTTGGGCTTTTTTTAACGTAACACATTAAATAACATAGTTCCAAATCTGTAACATGTTCCCAATGGAACATGTTACTGAAAACTACATGTTATTTTTGGAACGCTTTACTCATATCAAAAACGAGTACTGTCTAACGAAACGCTTGAAAAATCATAAGCGGCTTCAAGAGCATGCGACAGCCGTTTCGGTAATTGGCTTCTTCTTAATTGTACTTGTTCGCCAGCGAAGAGGAAAAGGAAGGAAGGAAGAAGAAAGTTCATATTTTTGTTCTATGAGCTTTTAGCTTCACTGGCGATGATTTGAACAGGAACGCACAAATACACGACGCTGTTTGGAACGCTCTGTAACGTACTAGTTACAGTGCGTTATATTGGAACGTGCAACGTGTATGATAACACACGTTGCGCGTTCCTATATAACTCACGGAACGAACATCGTTCCAAAAATAAATGTTACTGGAACATGTTACTTGTCGGAAAATGTAACGCCGGAACGTGTTACTTATGTTTATTGTTATTTTCCATCTGTACTATGGATGTCATTTCTTCTTATAATGATCCTCGCAAAAATCATCATCAAAATTAAAGAAAAACCTGAAAAATCAGACATCATAATTTTTTCTATACCTACCAGCGCAAACGCATTTTCAGAGGATACTGAAAACACATCTACACTCCAAAAAAGACAACATCAAGGAAGCATCGGCAATATTCCCTTCTTTTGAGTGAGGACACTCAAACTTAAGGAGGGAGGAGTTAGCGACGACCCCGGCTATTCGGTTCATATTCTTGAACGTTCATCTGATTGCGATGTTCACCTGATCGCGACATGCACTTGTCTGCATAACTTCCCGTGCATCACGTTTTGCATGATAGGCAGTTTAAGAACAAACATTTTGTAGTTAGTTGGTAAGCAGTAATCGGCAAATAAAGACGCCTTTTTTAAAAAAACCAAAAATCCCGGCTTTTCAATAACTTATATGTTAGTTGAGCTTGGTAACATTGCCAAATATTAGGATCTAAAAGTCTTCTACATACATCAAAACAAATTTTCAAACCACAATAAGAAGCTTATTCCTTTATAAAAAAAAATAGAAACATTTGAATAAATATTAGGAGGCAAATTTAACTTTAAGCTAAAAGCAAAAGTTTCCCCTTGTATAAATCTTCCCAGCCTAGGACATGCAATGTTAAAAAGAAATAAACATGCAATGGTTCGGTAATGCTTCCACGAAATGCATACCGAATACGTCCGAAAGCATTACTTTTCCCGTTGGGAACAAACGATATTCTCTGTAGTAGATTGCATAAAAGTGTCGGATATATTCCTTTTACTCGCCAAATGGTATCGAAAGTCGTCGTAGCACTACAGCCCCTCTCCCCATTAACTATCTTATCACTTACCATTTTTATACTCAGAATAGGTTTTCAGAAAGTCAAAATTGCATAAATTGCCATTCGTTAAAATAGTCTCTTTGGCAAAGCACATGTATATTGCCTAGTAGGAATGAGAAACGTATCTGATCGTATTAAGGAGGCGTGTCTTATCTTGGCGGGGTACTTTCTGTCTTTTTTCAACTTGGACTTGGATATTGCAATCTACTTCTCGCAATCAGTGGGGAAATATCGCAAATTGTATCGCAAATAACGTACACTAAGAAAAATACTTCAATTTTTTGAAGAAAAATGAACACATTATCAAAGAAAATTGGTAATGATTCTGCGCCAAAGAAATATTTACTCAATCCAAAAAAAAAAATTTCTTCATTTCAGGGAACAAATATTGTACTTGCCCTGAGTAAAACTTGGTATAGTTTCAAAGAAATATTTACTCAATCGAAAGAAAGGAATTTATTCATTTCAAGCAATGGTTATTGCACTTGCCCGGAGTAAAATTTGATATAGTTTCAAGAACATCTGGCTTCTGGCATAAATTTGGTTCGCCACGATCACCGAAGTTAAGCAGTGCTGGGCGTGGTTACTACTTAGATGGAGGACCGCTTTGAAAGCATCGCATGTTGTTGGCACGCAAAAACTCTGAAAAAAAAATTCCCATATGCTTCTTTTTTTAAAGTGCCACATTTTTTTCTTATTTTCTGAAGCGCTAGTATTATTTATGCCTAGTCGCCAATTTAAGCTATAATGTGACACTTAATCAATGGTGTTAGGACAACTGAAGACGAACAAAGTCAATCATGAACCCGGCGGAATTCGAACCCACGAGCGGTAGATCGCAGCTTTAGATTGACACGTTAGCGAGCTAAGCTATCGACCCTTTATTTGTGTAGAGGAAAAGTTGATAGAAGTCATAAAAACTATCAATTTTTTCGTCGAATATTGAAGCATGGATGTTGTTGAAACATAGAAAAAAATATTCGCGGTGTAGATATAATTTACTAAATTCATAGACATAATTTACAAGATTTGAGGAAAATTACTTACTTGAAATAAGGTAAAGTAAAAATTGTATTCCGTTGAATGTAAGAAATTTTTCAATGATGTTTATACAAATTACTGATATCAAATAAAAGCTAATCTGATTTGTGGAAGATTTCACATCTCGTAAACAAGTAAATATTTTCTTTGATTTTCGGAAACATATTTTTCTGAGTGTACTCTCCGAGGTATATACTATAGTTCTTAAGCTATGACCATTCAACTAAATTATTATGTGAAATATATAAATGAGAGAGCTATGTACGGTAAAAGGCAATGAGAAGACTTTTTTCGATTGCTTTAACTAGTAACCGCAAGCTAACAGCGGTTATTGTTTTTGAATGTTACCACATAATATGGTAATTTACAATACAATAATGTATCTAAAACAAAAATTCAGCATAGAAGAATAGGTATACGCCTATCGACACGAACACATTTTTGTTTCTCAACCTTTGTTTTGGCTTTATTTTCGTTATTTGTTAAAGAAATCTATGATAATTTATTATAACTGCATATAGCATTAAAAACAATAATGAAACTAATAATTTTTCATCAAGTATACGCACATATGTGTTATTTGAGCTCGAAAACGCTGCCAAATATTCGATGTGAAAGTTTCCTACATACAAACATCCAAAGAAAGAATGTAACCACAATAAAAAGTGGAGATAAGCAGCGACCTTGAATAGGTTTAATTGTTTTTACACGCTTATTCCTTTATTAAAAAAACATTAGAAACATTTGAATAAATATTAGGAGGCTAATTTAATTTTTCTTGGAAAACCTACTAGTCGTTTGTTATGAAGGTAATTTTCCATATTTCATTGTCTATTCCCCTTCTTTGCACCAACCTCTAAATATTTTTAAATAATTCTCAACTGCTTGTTGATTGTTAGCGTTCAACCAATATTTAACTTCTTATATACACTAGTTCGAATGAAATTATGAAATAAATTGATTATTTGCTATTTACTACGTATTACTATTTAAGTTATACGAGCTCACACTGGTCGACAGTACAGTTCTGTACACGTACAGTATCAGAAAACCAGTCCAAATGAAAGTCACTGTGTTTTTAGTAATTCTTGCCGTTGTTCTTGGCATCTGTTTGGCCAAACCAGTGGATGAAGCGTTTAAAGCGTTATTGAATGCAGTTTGTGCTTACCGCTGCAGAATCCGCGGATACAAAGGTGGAGGAACCTGTGGCAATTGCCAAAATTAAACAAAATTAGACACGAACATAATAAAACTCTGATCCCGATTCTCTAGATTTTCATTTCAAAAATATTACTATAACGTTTTTCTTTAAAATTTTCCTTCGAAATTTATTCAAAGAAATCAATGAAGACCAATAAATCTATCTTTTTCTGTCATATAAACCCAAGTGGAAATTTTTTAACGGAAATACGTTCATAAGAGAAACATGTTGTTGAATGGCTTACAATTTTTTCTGAAATATGCACACATATGTTATATTTATATATACATATATATATATATATATATATATATATATATATATATATATATATATATATATATATATATATATATATATATATATATATATATTTATATACATATATATATAGGTATATGATTTCAGTTTTCACAACGGAAGGTCATATCGTGAAATAGCTGAGAGCTTTAATTGAAGAAAATCAACGATTTAACACATTATTAAACATAAAAGAAATAGCATGCATAATTTGCAAAGAATCGTTCATCCAAAACAGCACGTGAAGAAAAATTTATTATAAATTTAATTGAAAATAATCTGAAAAGGGTCACCAAAATTTGTCTCTGAGTTACAACAAAAATTTAATTAAGTTGTACTTATCAAATAGAAAAAAATTAAACTAGTGGGTTGTATATGTATGTACATACATATTTATTCACAAAACAAGGTACAAAATCACACATAAAATATCAAATAACAAAAAAGTAGAAGAGTAAAGTAAAAAGTAAAAACAAACAAGTTAAATAAGTAGCAAACAACAAATAAAATTTAATAAGCAACAAATAAATTAATAAATACTTGAAACTAAACTTGGTAGATTTTCAGCTTCAACATGAGGAAAAAGCTGCCAGTCACAGTCATTTAAATCATCGTTTTACTACGAGATGCTTCTATTAAACTTTCAAGTCATAATGATCTTACAGTCCAAGTAACAAACAAAAGTTTTAAATTCGAAAATTCTAAATTTTTTGCGAACGGCGACGTTTATATTTATCATTCTACCCTTATGGATATAAAACGCAATCTTCGGATCGTAACGAAGTTCACACGCTGAGTTTATCTCATATTGAAGCAATATACAAGGTAAAACAAAGTAAAAGGTAAGTCAAACTATGTGGACCCATCGGGCACTACTATAATTTTGGCAGGTTTTCTTTGACAGCTGTGACACCGCAGGTTTATGATACTTCAGTTTATCGAGATTTTCGCCATGGATACACTCCGCGAAGGCACTAAAATTGTTCAGTTGTACATTGAAATTACATTTTCTGTTATGAAAACTCAATGTGCGTGGAGAAAAAATTTCTAGCGCACCCGAGCCGCAAGAAATACTAATGTTCGATGAACCATAGGAGAATGGTGCATATTGTGATTGCATATTCTACCACTCGTGCTCCAACGTGTTTCAAGTGCAAAACTACTTTGATCTTAACAATGCAAAACTCATAGAATGGAAGGGATTTCAGGTCTACCACTTGGATGAAATTTAAGATTTAGGAAAGCCAAACACTGAACAGAACCTTGAAAGTAGCATAACATAACATAAACAAAGAAAATGCTCAGTGCTTGCAAGACTTTACCAGCACTGCAATTCAAAGTTGCCCACAATCGCCTCACGTCAAAAACAAATAACTCTATCAATCTCGATTTTATCCGATGGTTTCGTCAAAGTTACAGGGATTGGAAGATGTTTGGGATCAAAAAACGAAAGATGTTTGGGTCCGAAAAATTTCTAGAATTTAGAAAATTTAAAATTTGGTAGCTTATTTTCATTGTAGATGTTCGCGATATGAGTACTTAATGTAAGCATTTATTGATACGAAAATAGGAAGAAACGTCTCGCGCTGGCAACCCTTTGCTAGCAACAAAGCCAAAAATATATCACACCTGCCCTGAGAGCATAAAGACATTCGGAGAGGCGATGTCCATTTAAAATGCATTGAAGAGAATCCGACCACTTTTCATGTATCTTCAATGTCAATTCCCCTCTTTATATCCTTATTGTCAAAGTGACAATTAAACCAATATAAACAATTTAAGTCGGTACGCAAATAAAATCTTGTTTATATTAAATTCAGATGAATTTCGTGTCGAGTCGACTAGTGCGGTTCACAAAAACGTTAGTGTAGAAGTGGAAATCGTGAGTTTTACTAGGTGAAAGTGTTCTAAAAGTGAGAAATTGCATTTAAGTTTGAAATAAAGTTTGTTGTTCCGAATTGTGGCAATCGTTCGCAATGCCGGCCATTTGGAGTTTCTTTTCACAAGTAAGTAATAAACAAACGATGTGTTTTGCAAAATTTTGTGTATTTCGGAAACTTTTTACAAACGAATGTGTCTATTTGAACCTTTTCAAATATTGTTTACCTGTTCACGCGAATTTTCCGATAGCCATTTTGATTGCTGTCAAAAAAACACAAAGCAGTAGAGCGCATTAATAGTTTCGGGGCAGACTCCGAGTGGAAACAAAATGATATAAAAATTTATTTTTATTGCACGCTTTGTGAAATATAGTTTTCCAGAAAATGAACAAGTCAGATTAATTCGGACTATTTCTCTTGGATTTCCTGACCTAATCATTAAAAAAAACTTCCCGAGTTTGTTCAAATCATTTCCATCAACATGATTTTATACAAATTCAGGGAAGAAGGTTGCTGAATGCTGAAGCATTTCCAAAAGAAAATTCCAAAATTGTAAGTAAATGCATCATATGTATTAAATTTGAATAAAAATTGGAATTGTTTTTGCGGGATGATTAAAATTGAAAATTTTTTTATTTATCTTGAAAATTTTATTTGACAAAGTGGTTTCGAAAGCATGCACTGATTCTCATCAGACACCAGCACACAGTGCATACTTGACTGGTGTGACCACTTGCAGTTGGAAATCATTAATTGTTATTTACGCTGGTTGTGGCAAATTTTAACATCTCCGACTTATATCCATGGAAATAATTTACTCATAAAGGTTATTGATTTGTGATCACGGTTCCCTTCTTGTCTATAATGGATATAAGTCGGAGATGTTAAAATTTGTCACAACCAGCGTAAATAACAATTAATGATTTCCAACTGCAAGTGGTCACACCAGTCAAGTATGCACTGTGTGCTGGTGTCTGATGAGAATCAGTGCATGCTTTCGAAACCACTTTGTCAAATAAAATTTTCAAGATAAATAAAAAAATTTTCAATTTTAATCATCCCGCAAAAACAATTCCAATTTGATTCTGCTTTCGGAGGCTTATTCCGCAAAACGATCGAGTTTCCCGTATCAATTATTCTCTGCTTTGATAAGCTTTAGAGACGATATACGTTGTCTATGCGATTATAGACAAGAAGGGAACCGTGATTACAAATCAATAACCTTGAATAAAAATGTTTATTTTTTATTTGCAGAGCAATGAAAGTAATCACCTTGACTAGCTTTTTACTGGAACGCCTATAAGTTCATCAGATATGATAGCAAATGAATTAATGCCGTTGGTATGAAATTTTGACTATGTTAATTATATTCAAATACAACAAAAGTTAATTTTTCCCGTATAGTAAATCCTTATGTTTGCTAAATTTCAATATACCATAAGGCATTTATACTATTTTTGAGTCAAATTTATAGATTTATGGCACAAATTCATAATATATTTGAGTCTAACTAATATTAATTCCTAAATTTTCGATACCTATTCATAATTTTTCGAGTCAAATTCATAATTTTTTTTAGTCAAATTTATAATTTTTTTGAAACAAATTCATAATTTTATAGTGTTGAAAATTTATGAATTTGATTTGAAAAAACATTAATTAGACTCAAAACTATTATAAATTTGTGCCATAAATCTATGTATTTGACTCAAAAATGGTATAAAACAAGTATGCTGAAAGGAAAAAAACATGTTCCGTGCCTTTTCAGCCTTGAAGTTAAAAATCAATGTACACAGCAAGTTGAAAAGAGTATAAATTACAAAAAATTATAAATTATATTTATAAATCTGAAATAAAATATGCCTTTTTCGGGATAACAAATTGTTTCATTGTGTTCATTGTAGTTGCTTTAAAGACAGTATTCAGTAAAAACTTCCTAGATTTTATAATAACGAAATTGATATTTTGTATTATTCAATGTTTTCCCATCACTTACATCAGTACCAAGCATTGCCAAGAGGTAAGCCAGTATAAACGGATCTAATTTTTTAAACCACTTTCGTGTTAAATAGTTCTTGTTATAAGTTTGAATAAATATTTAATTAGGATATTCTACAATTTTTATGCATTACATGTATTTGTGTTCTGTTTCCATTTCTATCATGGGAAAACAGTTAATCTACAGCAAAGCAACGAATAATCCAGCCTACTGTAGCTTATTTCTACTCCCTGTTTCGAGAATTCGTGCGGTGATAATAAGAAAGCTAAAAAATATCAAATAAGTAAATAAATATTAATCATTCACTTACAATATTCGAAATTTTAATATTTGAAACTATTCACACATAATATGTCCCCATCAATTTGATAAATGGGGAATTACCTACGCCCCGAAAATTTCAATCTATCATCGGGGTCGCAGGTGATGAGGAAAAGTTGCCATGCCTTCGGCCCCTCCGAATGTCTTTATGCTCTCAGCACCTGCCCCACATTGATATCAACCTACCTAGTGAACTTCGTTCCGATTTGATGACTGTATTGCAAGTTATAGGGGTACAAAAAAATGTAGGGCTACTAGTCGCAAAAATTTTCAAATTTTTGAAAACTTAATATTTGCTGTTTATTGTCACTACAAGATTATCACCGTTCAAAAATTTTACGATAAAATCGCTTAATATAGATAACCGCTGGTTCTAATTTCTTCTCTTTTTTTTGTTTTTTCTTTTTTCCTGGCCACAAAACTTGGAAGTGAAGCTACGTGATTATGTGAGTAGTGGTTCAATTTGCGTATTTTGTTTGGTCAGTGTGCACGTGCAATTTAATTCGCGTAATTTTCCCACATTTGACTCGATTTGCTTTTGAAAGTTTCAGTGAATTACAAAGAATGTCATTTAAACGTAAAAAGAACACTTTATCTCTAGATACAAAAGTAACAATTTTAAAGAAGCTTGATAAAGGCATTCAAGCAAATCACCTAGCGCATGACTTCAATGTGTCTAAATTGGCTATAAGCTATATAAAATAAAAAAAAATGGGATTTTAACTGCAGTTGGAAATTTATCCTGATAAAGGTGCAGATGGTTTCAATGGCAGAGATGGGATGAGTTGACGCAAGAAATTTTAAAAAAGTCTTGGTCCAAACTGTTGAATTGGTGCGACAAAGAAATTGACAGCGAGGACGATTTGCCTCTTACTGAATTTATGCGAGCAAAACGAGATCAAAACGAACTCCTGGAAAGAAACTAATCTCTTCTAGCAGCTATCGTTTCCAACTACTTCGTCACTATTGAGGAAATCCACACATGGAATGACGACACCTTTAATTGCGAATCCGATGAAGATAATAGTAATGATGAGGCTTCATATAGCTGCGATGATAATGTTATTGATGTCATGCCGATTGTTCCTTATTCTACAGCTATCGAGAGTGCTAATACTTTAATAAAATGGTCTAAAAGAAATTAGCTGTACTCTGCTTAGCACATGATATCCCTATTAGCCATCCGTAACGACGTCGTGGAATCAAATTTAAAAAAAAACCCACAAAACAAACATATATTACTGAATATTTGTCGAAAAAAAGCTTAATTACTAAATAGTGTAAAGCAAAAAAGATAATATAAGACTGAATTATTTGAAAATAAAGTGTTTCAAACTAGTTCATCTATATTTGTAACTTTCTGTCACCGTTAAAAAAGACGTCCAGAAATTAAAACATTTCAGAAATTAGAGCTACCCGATGTACAAACTGGTTCTAATTTCTGAGCGTCTACTGTAACTGAATCAGAATTCATAAGGCAACACGCAGTTTTTTTCTTTATAATTTTTCAAGATGGCACCACTGGCGTGAAGCTCTATCAGACCTGGTCCTACTTAATGCCAATACATTCTGTAAATTTCAACTGTATCTGATAATTGGGTCGTAAGTTCTCGTGAACGGAAGTTTTTGATGCTTAAAATATAGGTAAATTGGAGGAAGGTCATCGTTCTTCAACGATGTGAAATTTCAAAAGTTTTGCTTTGGCTGTGTAAACAAAGCATAAGATTTCTATATGAGTTAGTTTTCAATGTATGAGTAATAGACGGAAATTTTCCAGGAGAGTCGATGGTTTAAATGTTTTCACTTTAAACGCCTGTCATAGCTGCAGGGTTGTCAGCACGCTCATACTAGTCTACAACTTAGTAACATCAATGTGTCCTTTAAGTTTCATAATAATGTGATAATCTGGTCAAAAGTTATCGCAATTTAAAATTATTCAAATTTTCCTATTCTTATTTTAGGCGCCTAACGCATACATAAGGTCAAACATTTCAAAGCGAAATATCATATTCATATTTAAAACACGTTCGAAATTCATTCCATAAACCTTATTTTTGCAAAAGTTATTTGTGGACAGAAAAATAGGTATATTTCAAATATCACTAAAATGGCCACCGGCGCCATAGGGCTAAAGATTATTAGCTTTTTGTGAAACCTGGCACTATTCTGCATCTACACCAATGTATCGTGAAAGCTTCAGTTCAATCAAATGGCGCGTTTCTGAGATTTTTTTACTGAAATTTTTTGATGATATATATATATATATATATATAGATATATATAAATATATACATATAATATATATATATATATATATATATATATATATATATATATATATATATATATATATATATATATATATATATATATATATATATATACATATATATATATACATAGAAATATGAATTTTTGGTCAAAGTTATAATGTTCTTCGAGTATTAGTAAAAAAGATTGAAGAGTACACAGTCATAGGACACAATCAAGCGTTTGGACGAAAAAATCTTGTCTTCTGGTACTGCCATTAATTGCATGCGTGGAAATATTGTGGACAAGGCTCCAAATGATTTTCGGTCAGGATAAATGATGCCATAGATTTGGAGCAAAAAGTTAATGTTTTATATGGTATATGTGCTGTTAATGTTATGTTAATGTTATTCTTTCGAAAATGTACATGAATAAAAAATGCAGTTCGAAACCGGATCAACTCTGAGAAGCCATTTTCACTGATATCAACATCTGCCGACAAATAGCTAAAAAATCGCGTTTGGATAGCGATTGAAAATGCCAAAAATGGGCATATTACGCTATTCAAGCTCAGAGCAACCATTTGCAAGATATATTACAAAATTCATGCAATGTGATTTTAATTAGGAACCAAATGAAATGATTTTTTCGCTTGAGCAGCAAAAACTGTCTTTTTCAATAAACTTTTTTAATACAATAAATTGCTCAGCTGAACTTAGATCACTGTGTTTCCTTTTGAATGTGCTATTAGCAAAGGAGTGGTTGGAATAATAAATCATTTAAGGGTAGTTACAATGGTGAATTTCACCATGGTGGAAATCAAGCGAGCATGCGACGTATCTATGAAGTTGGTTGTGTGAGGATCCAATTGCGCACAAACCCCTCCACTCCTGTACTCTCTTCAAATCGCTGCCCTCCTATAGCTTCTTTGAGTGCCTCAAATAAATTAAAATCAGATGGCAATTGGCCTGGGGTGTAGGAAGGGTGATAAATAGCAGTCTAGTATAGCTGCAGCACAGGGGTTGGCGTTGTCATGGAGAAAAGACATCTAGAATTAGTTGATTTCGGCTCAAGTGCGTATCCAACAGCTCACAGCAGTAAGCAGCGTTTATTGTGCGTCACTCAGACAAAAAGTTCGATGAGCAAAATACCTCGTCGGTGAACGAAACCCTGTTACAAGAACCTTAGCCTTAGCCTGTTACAAGAACCGAGTCTTAGCCTTCACTGAGGCTGCCTCCTATGTTTGCCACCATTCCATACTGGCTCTGTTGGACTCTGGAGTTCACCATTACCACGTTTCGTCACAAGTGACTATCTTAACGGAATGATTGCTTGGCAGTAGAGATTGTAGCACGTGAGTGAAGCAATCGAATTGAGCCAATCACTAGCCTCCAGCACGTGTGTCGAAACACTCTATCCTGAAAAAGCTACTTCACAGGTAGCACATGAGTGAAGCAATCACTACCACCCAATGTGTTCTCATTACGACTTCTCTATAATATGAGTGAGTTGCCTTGTTGCCTCGTTCTCTGTGGCCGAAACATTTATGTACACAACACCGTAGAGATGAGTAACACGTGAAAGAGGCAAACAGCTGATGTGATTATGACTTGCTGTCTTTGGCCGACATTTTCGCACAGGAACGAGTAAATCACTTCACATAAGCAATCATTTGCGCGAAGACTTTAATCCCCAGCATCTCACGGACCTGTAGCACAGAGTCGGTCGGATTTTGATATGAATTGCTTAAAACGTGAAACAAGGCTCTAAGTAATGCGGGCACAGTCCAAGCATGCCCTGGTCGGTTTTAATGCATACTGGCCGTTGCAAAGGAACATCGTAAATATAGCTATACTCTTTATGTGTATATGCACCAGATTTTTGATTTAGACATTCTTTATGTCGACTTTCTGATTTCTTACGAATTGACTACAGTGAGATTATCAAAAGAGAGCGAGCGAGAGCGAACAGAATAGAAAATTCAAAACACCGAATGAAAATTGATGTTGATTTGCAGAATCTCTTCAAGAGCATTTTGCGTCCTATCAGCTTGCTCAGCAGCAAAAACAAATGACATAGCCAGCAGACTGGAGCAAGATGTTGCAACGAGGTGAAATTCAACATATTTCATACTCTCAAAAATCAAGATAATAAAGGAACCCCTACTTTCAACATGGGATCTATTGAATTTGAGTTTACAGCAAATAACTGAAATTGTGTGCAGGATTTTAACCGTTTTCAGTAAAGCAGCAATTGAAATGTGCGCTGAAAAAACGAACACTCTCTCCAAATCCTACGTAATATTAACATCTATAGATGAGGTAAAAAAACTTGGAAGGAACGAAAAACTTTTTACGAGTAATAGTGCAGGAGCTGGAAAGGAAAATAAGTGCTTGCAAATTAGACCCTAGATTAAAAATGCAACATTTCTGGACACGTCTAACATTTTTGTGTGATGCTACTAGCAAAACAAATGTACCAGTAGCCTATCTAATAGTTCCTCGATAAAATGAAGTAATAAGTAAATCATTACTTCTTTGGAATAATTTTGACGAAAGAGTAAGCATTGTAAGCATCGCAGGAAGGACATAATGGAAACAGTAATTGCTAGAGCCTAACCAAAAGTGTCAAAAATTCTAGTTCTAAATGCTAATTTATAAGCAACACATAAAAAGAATATTTGTTTAATAAAGTTGTAGCTATGTTTGTCAACCATTGTCTCTATTATCTCTTTTTGTTCATTAATTTCCTTAAATAAATACTTCAAATGTAGTCCGTTGTCATACCTGAATCATACATCAATCAAAAACTGATTGACATAATTGATCACACTGATTGACTCATCTAAATGGGTGAGTCGAATTTTAAACTGAATCATTACTAAGTCGTAACTGAGTCTCTCGCTCTCCACTTTAATGAACTTTTTAAGAACATATGAAGCACACGTCCTCACCGTTCAGAGGCATTTTCGAAATGATATGGCATGCCATGGAATGGGCCACGCATCAGATGGCATGCCATAAATTGACAGTCGTTGTCTTCGGATATGGCAAGGAAAATGGCTAGTCAAGTCCCAGTGTTAACAGTTTGATCCTCAAAACTGTGAAGTCACTTGGTAAAAAATTTATGCACTTTGACTGCTTAACCAGGAAGAAATTATATAATTATTGTTTACGCTGTTGCTTCGACATCGTGAGTGATTCTGACGAATTGGTTGAAAGTATAACTCGGCTGGTGCACCCCACAGTACTTATTGCATTCATTCTGATTCAACTCGTCGAAAATTCCAAAATTTCCGCTTGAATTCTGCATGTTTCTGTACCGATAGGGGAAAAATAGTCCAAATGAATTCCGTTTGAGTTTCTCTACATACAATTTTGGAAAAAAGAACTAAAATATAATTCAATTCAATACCTATAAAAAAGAAGACTAACGAATGGAAAGTTTAACTAAAAAATACTGGTGTGAAAAACAATTTCCACAACCTCAACATCTTATAGTATAGCACAAATACCAAGAAACAATTCAAAAAACTTTCCATCAATACAACTTTAAAAACACAGTGTTATATAAATGTTCGTAGTTTTCCACATCCAGTAAACAAACGTCCATAGCGCAAGATAAAATCTTGACGAAAAACATAAGTAATTCTTATCCTTAACACAAATTGATTTCCCTTGATACGAAAAAATACGAAATGTTGTTCTTATCAACCGAAATATTTCCAGCGTACATTCATTGTTGTTTTTGTTTCGATTGTCGAGGAAATAATAGAATAGAATGAAAAGTGGAAAATATCGTAAATGTTATACCTATCAAGACCTTTTGCTTTATATTTGAGAAAACTCATCGTTTTTTACCCTGTTTTTAAATCAGCAGTACTTTCAAGCATGACTGGCTCCGTCAAGCCGGTTTGTATCCCATCGACAAGCAGCCTAAACGAATAGCAGCGATTATTGATTTTGAAAGGATATATGTTTCCATTGTAGTTTAGTTTCTTAAAAAAAAAAACAAACAATGATTTCTCTAATGTAGGAAATACATATTGCCCCAAGCAAGACCAAAAGAGGCTATGGCCAATATGTGTACACCCCCTTGGTGCGAGCTGGCCTGTTGTTGGGCTCACTCCCAGCCTGAGTGAATTTTTGGCCAATATGTTGGGCCAACATATTGGGCCTATATGTATTTGAAGCATAACGTGTAGAGGAACCGGAATTTTGATGCTAAAAATAAATAATTAATAACTTTGTTGCTAATTGAATGCTTCTCAAAATATATAAGTAAAAACATTGTTGATAGAGTCAAGAGGACTAACACATTTTTCCTATCGTGTACCCATGCAAAATATCCTGTTTCGATATTTCATTTGCTATGAAAGTAGTCCCACAGTATCGAGCTCTCTCTTTACTCTATTGAATCCACATAACGGTTTGAGTAAGTTTAGGCAAAATCCTACACAATACACAACAGGAAACTTCCAAGCGATATTGGTTGGGGATAATGAGGTGTGAAAACGTCGTCTCTAATGAAAGTGATCAAGATGTGAAATATTGTTTTTCCGATTTTTTCCTTCGGAGCAGCACGAGTATATTGATATATGTTACATACAATGGAGTGAGTACTAAATGATTTATTTACTGAGATGGAAACTTAACGGCTGTGCAGCATGGAATCTGCTTGTGAAGTTGAGCCCATATTTCAATCATCTTGATATTTTCTGCCTACTACATTTATGTCATGATGGATTTCGGCAGTATGTTTTCTTAGTTCAACTGAGCATTTGTTTTTAACGAGAAATTTATCGATAATTCATTGGTATTTGTGATATTTATAGATTTTTTGTTTTCGCTCATGCTACTGTGCTGAAAACAAATGAACGTAGTGCCTATTTACCTTTATCAATAATTTGTATGTTTATTGTGTTAATATTAAAGTCACTCAAGTGTTGCTAATTCAACAACAGTTGAGATAACGGCATTTACGGTAGCATTAATTATCCTCATTTCAAAAATCAAAAGGGTGTGGTGTTTATCGGGTAAAACAGAGTTCCGAAATAAATTTTCACAAGCAAAATACGGGATCAGGTAAATTAAAATCAATTCGAAAGTTCATTCATCATTGGCAGCAATTATTGATTCATACTTAAAATATATTGGAATGGAAAATGGCTTATATTGTGCATGTACAATAGGTTTCGGGGCATCATTGAATCGTCCATTGAAGCCTACTCATTAAAATTGAAAAACGTACGATTGGCAATAAAATCGTAAAATAAAGGAAATAATTAAGCACTTCCTATAATGAATGCATACGGTGCGTGTGTATTTCATTTAAAAGTTGAGGAGCGTCGATATAAACGAAGAAGTATGTACATATGTAAATCCCTTTGGAAATTATATATTGCATTCAAAGTGTGAATTAAGAGCAGTCGTTTTTTATACGCGAGTCAAATTTTTGATGATCCACAATACCGAAATATTCATCAAATCCTAGTCTGTACAATATGTCAAGGGTCAATTTGCTGAAGAAAACGCTAATTTGATTTAGAACTATGTAGTTCGATGACATTGAAGCATAAAAAAAACTCTAGCGTATAGAAATCGCTAGAAACACTGATTTTCGAAGATCAAATGTATTAACTTGGATTATTTTAAATAATGCTGAAAGTGTTTGCTTGTCGGTTACAAATACGTTTATTAAGAAGTACTAAACTATAGCACAATACGTGCAAAATAAAACTACGAAGGATTACTTGCTCGCTCAATTGGGAAATCAGTCTGTAAAATATCAAAACATTGATGATAGAATAACACACCCAGTGGCTGCAACTTACTACAAACACCCAGCTTTATACACATGTACGCACAACTAGTTAAGTATGCACGTCGATCAACGAGCCTGTAACGATGGGCCCTATTCTGAGAGTCACCTCACGTGGCGAATGAAGTGACTCTCTCGATCTCGTATTCATCTAACCTCAAGTGACTTTTCCTTTATATCGGCTATTCCGAGCAGTGTGGCCAGATATTTGGGAGAAAATATAGCCCAATTTCAAATTTTCATAGCCCAAAATAGCGAAGATTTTTTATTTGTAGCCCAAAAACCGCCACATCAGATAACTGTCTTTATAACTAAATCAATTCATTAAAGCTGTTTCAATTATAATATTTGTACCCAAAAAATTCATACCAAGTAACATAAATGTAATTTTCATGCTTATCTTCTATCTAATTTCAGTACGGACGATATGACGGTGGTAGCATGCGAAGGGGACGATGAGGGGCATGTACTCCTTGTATCCGCCTACATGGCTCACGACAGAGCTGCTCCGCCGGAGGAGGCTGTTAAACTCACCGCGGAGACACTCAAGAGGAATGAATTGCTGCTCGTGGGGGCGGATGCAAACGCGCACCACACAGTATGGGGCAGCAAGGATATTAACGAAAGAGGTGAGTCTCTACTCAGTTTTATAATTAACCATAATCTAGTCGTAGCAAACCGAGGAAATGTCCCTACCTTTAGGAGGCCTCGTAGTGAAAACGTGCTAGATATAACACTGCACAATGACTCAAACGAGCAGTTAATAGAGAATTAGAGGGTCCTTGAAGGCCCATCATTTTCTGACCACTGCTAGATCAGTTACTCTTTAAAATTGCATGTAGCTCGCAATTACCGACCGTTTTGCAATCCCAGGAATACCAACTGGCTAAACTTCGAACGGGAGGTGACCAACGACTTAGGCCCTCCTCCGAGGATTGGCAGCGCAGCTGACTTGGAGGCCGCGGTTAACGTACTCACGGGTAAACTCGTTAAAGCTTTTGAACGGTCCTGTCCCCAAGTCCACCCGAGGCTCAAACCCAAGCCACCCTGGTGGAACAGGGACCTGGTTTGTCGCAGACGGTAGGTTCGTGAACTGTTCAAGTTAGCTAAAGCAGCTGTCTGCAGGGAATGCTGGGACGAATACAAGGACGTTCTTAAGCTTTATAAATCAGAAATTAGGAAAGCCAAATGGAGCTCTTGGAAAGAGCTGTGCGGTAGGATCGAGACCACATCGGAAATGGCGAGACTTAAAAATCTGCTGGCTAAACGCCCTGTCACGCCTAGCCGGGTATGTAAGCCGGTTGGGGAGTGGACAAGCAACAGCTCGAAAACGCTGAGCGTTCTCGTAGACACTCACTTCCCGGGCTGTTTGGATGAATCTTCCCCCTTCACCGGTCAGCAGGCGTCCGATCTACATGACATATAAGGCATTGACGAAGTTGTCACCAAGCCGAGGCTTGTCTCGGCAATTGGCACCTTCAAGCCCTTCAAGTCCCCTGGTCCGGATGGGGTCCTACTGGCCATGCTCCAAAAATCAGGTGCGCTCACCGTTCCTTGGCTCATACAAATTTACAAAGACTGTCTAGCACTAAGCCACGTGCCTGCAGCCTGGAGGAACGCTAAGGTTGTATTTATACCCAAGGCAGGTAAAGTCAATCATGCTTACCCCAAGGACTACAGGCCAATTAGCCTGACTCCCTTCCTCCTTAAAGTCCTCGAAAGATTACTAGATCTCCATATCAAACAAAGACTTGGATCTCAAACTCTATCGAGAGCCCAAAACGATTACATGAAAGGGAAATAGAAAAGGCACTCAACTATAAAGAATACGCTCTGGGAGCCTTTCTAGACATTGAGGGCGCTTTCAATAATGTTCACACAACAGCCATTATGGAGAGCCTCCACGTAACCAACACCCACCCCGCTGTTTGCAGCTGGATAAGCAATATGCTTAAACAAAGGCACATAACGGCTGAGTGGGCGGGGTCACAAATCACCAGGCAGGTCCATAGAGGCACACCACAGGGAGGAGTTCTATCCCCTCTTTTGTGGAACCTGGTTATAAATACAATTTTGGACAAGTTGGAACGCAAAGGACTTACGGTTGTGGCCTATGCCGATGACATTGCTATATTAGTCTCGGGCAAGTTTCCGCACTCCCTCGGCCAGCTCATCGAGTATGCTCTGGGGCTGGTTGAGGAATGGGCAAACACCGTGGGCCTCGGCATAAACTGCAATAAAACTGATCTCGTGCTTTTCACTAGGAAGTACAAAATCCCTGAATTGGCCCCAATCAGGTTGAGCGGCGCCAGGTTAGGGCTCAAGTCACAAACTAAGTACTTGGGTCTTATTCTGGACAGGAAACTTACCTGGAAGGTGAATTTAGAGGAGAGAGTTAAGCGGGCAAGCAATGCGATTTACGCCAGCAAGAGAGTACTGGGTAAAACGTAGGGTCTAAGCACTGCTTTAACGCATTGGATCTATATGGCGATTGCCCGACCTATACTGGCCTACGGATGCTTGGTCTGGTGGCCAGCTGTAAATAAGACTACCTTTGCCAGCATGACGAATAGAGTCCAGCGGTTGGCAGCTCTCTGTCTGCACTTCATCTGCCTCCGCTTTACCTCTTCGTTAATGGCGCAGCTGCAAAAGCTGCTGTCAGGCTTAGGGGATCGGGACACTTCGAGTAACGATCCTTCGGTCAGAACAGTATTGAGAGGGGGTACGCAGGTAGCACCGACTACTTGGTCCCCACTCTGTGCTTCAAGTGGGGATATCAAGCGATTATGGGGGATGGGCTGGAGTGGAATCAGCAAAGGGGCGCAGCAGCTCTTAGCATCTACACTGTTCTGCGGATGCAACTATTAAATCAGCCTTCAGGCTTCCTAACCACTATAGTATTTTTCAGGCGGAGGTTTTTGCAATACGTAAAGCCGCAGACCTGACACACGCCAGAGATACCACAAGTGAGGAAATCAACATCTTTACAGACAGTCAAGCAGCGGTCAAAGCTCTGATGTCTTACACACACAAATTGAAGTGTGTACTGGACTGTATTCAGGCCCTGAACAGGCTGGGCAACCACAGTAGAGTCCGAATTTTCTGGGTTCCAGGTCACAAGGGCATTGAAGGAAACGAGAGGGCGGATGCGCTAGCCAAGCACGGAGCTAGCCTTCCCCTGTCAGGATCGGTTGACATTTTAACTCCGATCCAGACGATCAAATACTCTATCGACTCCGTGCGTGCAACTCAGACCTGCAAGCTAACCAAAATCATGTGGGGGTCATACAATCACGCAGCGACTAAGTTTCTGCTCGATTTAACGCGGACTGACTGCAGGCGGCTGGTCGGTGTCATAGCTGGCCACTGTCTTGCAGCAGCTCATGCCGTGAAAATGGGTCCTAACCAGCGACACCTGTACGAAGTGTCAAGAGCCGGGAGTCTCTGAAACAATCCAACACCTTCTGTGCTACTGCCCGGAACTGGGGAAAACCAGGCAACGCTGCTTCGGTGAGCGCTGGCTGGTGGATCTATCACATGTGGCGGAGCAGAGGCTGAAGGACAAACTTCAGTTCGCAAGAAAGTCCGGGGCCTTCGATGGCCATTTGGACTGAACTTTCTCCGGGTCCATTTATCTGGTATCGCTACGGACCAAATGGGTCTATGTGTGGCCGTGTGCCAGCCAGTTGAACCTAACCTAACATAAATGTTCTAAATGCAGCTCAAAAGTCGTAAGAAACAGTAAAAATATCCGATATTTTATACAGATAAAATTTTATTCATAATGTATTTGAAAAGAGAAAGCAGGAAAAATGTGAATAAATTACAGGAACTGTGTGAAAATTTTAGAAAAGTCCGTGAAAAAATAAACATAGAGGAGCACATATTTTTTTAAGAACTTTTTTTTAATATTTTCACACCGAAAATAAAAACAACTTGCAAATTTGGGGAGCACAAAAAATGAATTAGTTTAAGAAACAGTCTTAATGGCTAGAATGGCTAAATGTTTTATTTAAAATGAGTCAAATATTAATATTTTATCCGATTTCATACATTCAAAACTATGAACGCAAGTTTTGAAAAAAATAATTTTTTTGGTTAGATGATCAGCTTTTAGCATTGTGTTTAAATACTATCGTTTAAATACTATCGTTTAAATACGTTTAAATCCTATCGAAAGAATACATACGTCAAACGATTCCACATGCGGGCCTCCAAGCGACGTTTGGCGAAAAAATTTAAGTGTGCTTGGAAATAAAACGAATAATTTTTTTGACAATGAAATGGATAGAGTAAGGATATATCATGTTTATATATATGTATATGTATATTTTATAAGCACAGTGAAACCTTGAAATTGGACATCAGTGTCGCAAATTAAATGGTCCCATTTCACAGGTGGTCCGAATTTAAAGGTTCAAAAAAAACGTTGAAGATATTTTAGGAAGTGTATATTTCTTCCTAATGTAAAATAAATAAAATGGCATATGCATATAAAATATTATTTAATGTTTTCAATATAAAAGGAGAATACTTACTAAACTTACATGCTACGTACATTGAAAATGGAAACTATCTAAGCCTACTTTAATTTACAAATTTTGTGTGTAGTATAGTGGTGTGTATTGTGGATTGTGTTCCCACACTACTCCAACCACCGATGGTGGATGTGTGATGTGAGTGTTGTTCAAATAAAATATTGTATTGGGGCTGTTCCCCGTGTGTGTTTTATTTATTTCTTAGATGTCAGTAAATAATTTAGTTTTCTATGCTATCTAATTTTGACAATTTGAGAATTTTATTTTGAGGCAGCCGTTGCCTTGAAATTTCCGCGATCGGGCAGCATGCTTACATGCCTCCTTAACTATTGGTGATGGCGCCATGCATGTTAAGGGCCAAACTACACGAGCGGAGAGCTTTCCGCCGAGCTTTTGAGCTTCAAAACAGAACACAGGAGTTTGTATGAAGCAAACTATACGAGCGCGTTTTTGGCTGCGTGTTAAATCCATATATTTTCAAAAGCTCGGCGGAAAAACGCTGCGATAGCTCCGCTCGTGTAGTTTGGCTCTAAGGTGGATCTGGTGGCGGTGGCCAGCAAGTTCTTGAAACCGTTGGCGATGCTGTGTGGAGCCGAAGTGATAGCTGGGTATCCAATTTGCAAGCACACAGTAGCCAAGTTTGCTACGATAGCTTGGAATAAGGCGCGTAGATCCTCTGGCTTGATGTTAAGGATTGCTGGTGAGAAGATTGAGCAAGAGTTGTAAGCTTGTTCGACTGCCAGCCCGTATGAGAACGGGGAGATGTTCCACATGTTGAGCAGCGTAGCCTCTAAAGTGCCGATGTTGATGAAGACTACGAATGTCAGACCTCGAGGCAGCTAGCTGGTGCGCTGCAGCATGTAGGCGAGGCGACGGTTGTCCGTTTGTCGGGTGCACTGCTTTGATCGGGCGGCTTCGGTTATGCTACTCCAATCGGGTTGTCAGTAAACCGTTTATCTTAAATCTATAGTTCAAAATGCAGACGCCATTGCTAAATATGTCAGACGCACCTTCATTCTCAAACAAAAATAATTCAGAGTATATCAAGAGTACAAAACGAAAATTGCGGAAACTAAAGATAATGCCTTAAATGAGAAAATGGAATTTTTAGAAATGGAAAAAAAAAAACTTGAAATTGAAGAGTTAAAACTTAGATCCCAATAATAATTAAGAATTTATTTTAATGCATACTTTTTGTTAGGAATAATTACTATTATAATGTGGAATAAATAATTTTAAACGATGGCCCGCAATATCTCATTTCGCACATTCGCTGTTGTCAAACACGATCCACCGTGTGTTTCATCGGCCCCATCTTCTCCGCCGCCTTCTTCACCGGGCGCTCACCATCAAAATTCATCCGATATTTAATGCGAAGAATGTGAAGTGCACAACACGTGTTTACGATTTTCGATGCTTTTTCGGGTGTGCTATGTAGCTCCCTTGCCCTTATAATGCTACGAAATGCATTCGTCAAAAGTCTGAAAGTGCGTTCAGCTGCCATTCTCGTCTTAGAGTGTACAGTAATATACAAAGCCCTCCTTGCGAGTTCTTCAGCCACTTGTTTCGATTCCCTAAATGGTGTCATCAAATATGGTTTCAAGGGATACCCTTTGTCACCTGGAAAATATACAAGCGTTTATTTCTTTGATGCTAATTCATTTCGAATACAATAATAATATTACCCAAGATCCATGAATTTATTTCCCCATTTTCATATTTCCCGTTCAAATGATTGTCAATTCGGCTACTATTCCAAATCAGGAAGTCGTGGCGTATTAACGTACCTGATGTACATAAATTTTTAGATCACAAATCTGCAAATTGAAATGTATTAGTTAAAAGTATCCATATATAAGTAGGGGCAAGCATACGATCATAACATTGAAGCTTTGATAACTTTTTCGTTTGTAGAATAGGTGCTGCAAAACTCGCCGAGGAGACACAATAGCAACATGTGTTCCATCTACACAATCAATAACTCCAGGGAACCCTTGTTTTATTTCAAATTTTTTCTCTTCTGTGTTTGGCAATTTCATCACTGCAAGGCACACTTCAGTTTCAATAAAGCTAAGGACATCGCTTAGTGTCTTTGACACAGACGGTTGCAATAGTGCAACGTTGAAGTCATTGCCCACGCTTGTTTGGTAACTGCCATGTGCCAAAAATTTTAAGCACGTAGTTAACTTTATTACTGGCGGAACAGAATCGCTTTGGACATTTTTTATTACGTAAAACTACTCCCGAACAGGAATGAAAATTCAAAATGAGCAAAATATTTGAGAAAATCTTAAATTCACGTATAGTACAACATATCAATGAAGCAGCAATTTTGGCTCCAATACAGTACGGTTTCCAAGAACACAGCAATACAATAGCTGCCACATTAGACGCGGTCCAATTCATTGACAGCTCATTAGATGAAGGTAACAATGTAATAGCCATTTTTGCCGATCTCAAGAAGGCTTTGACACTATTGACCACAAAATTTTGCTTCTATCCGATGGTTAGTCAGAAATCTGCTAAAGGCATGAACAGTTTGCACGACAAAACTTCCGAATGCCAAGCAGCTCTTAAAAATCTTAATATAAATACCACCTCTTGGAATCCGTGTATCGGTAATTTTCTCAGCCAAAGACTATCATATGAGACAATTGAAACTTGGGAACAATCACATAGTACAAAGGCTGAACTGCCAACTTGGGAAAAACGCTTGAAACGAGAATATAGAAATTGTATCAAAGAGTATCTCGATCTAATTCAGATGGAACCCACAAACACAAGAGAAACCGATTTCCAAAAACACAATGAGCTTGATAACTCGTATTACATTTGTACATATTTACCACATCATGCAGTTGTAAAATTGAGGAGCACAAGTACTAAAGTTCGTGTCGTTTTTGATGCCTCGCAAACAACAAGTAACGGAAAATCATTAAATGATGTATTATTAAAAGAATCGTTCTTTTCGATCCTAATGCATTGCAGAAAATATGAAATTGCATTTATCGCCGATGTTCATAAAATGTATCGACATCCATCCAGACGGTAGTGACTACCAAAGGATAATATGGATAGATTGACCAGACAAACTTTTTTCCGATTACAAATTAACCACCGTAACTCTCGGAACAAAAAGCGCACCGTATTTAGGGATACGGACGATGCATCAATTAGCAAAAGATAAACAACATAATTACCCTGTTGGAATAGAGGCAGTACTCAATGATTTTTATGTTGACGATTTGTTCTCTGGTGGTAACAGATTTAAGAAGCAACACGTAAACAATGACAAATTTGAAGTCTGTTGGAGAGTAGTGGGCTAGAACTCCGACAGTGGGTTTTCAACAATGAATTACTCTTACAAGCTATTCCTGAGAAATTTCGAGAAGTTAACTTACCATTGTCAGTTGATGACCATAGAGGCTTCGGGAATATTATGTAATCCTCGAGATGATTGTTTATCATACAAGATGCGAATTGAAGACACGTTGCAAACTTGGACGAAACGAACGACATTATTTGAAATAGCCAAACTATTTGACCCGCTCGGATGGCTCACACCGATGACTATATTAGCAACACTTTCATTAGTAAAAGAGTGTCCAATATCTATCCATTGTCCGAGGAATGTTCATAGAATCATGTACCAACCGAAACAAATCCTACTGACTGTGCCAGTAGAGGAGTATCACCTGAAAAATTGAAGAATTATGTCCTCTGGTGGAAAAGAGCACAATGGTTAAAAGGGGCAAAAGACACGTGCCCTAGAAAAAGAGACGATATTGAGACAATAGTGGGATTACATAAAAGAACAAAAACTTTACATGTGCAAATCATGGATGATTCTCACGAACTATGTAGCATTTGCAAACGATCTCCGAAGTGTCTGCGACTTTTTACGTTAAATGTGGTCAACAATACCTTGTAACCACGCTCACTTCACAGGGGTTGGTAGCCATGAAAAGATGGTGAGGCGGAAAGACCATGTGTCAAAGAGTTGTGCGAGAGGTGGCGAGCTGCGGCCAAGTAGAAGTCGGATCGGGGAGCTGCAACCGATATCGGAGAGAATTCAAGGCATCGGCGGCACCACACCCAAGTTTCCAGGAAGCGGACTCCCGGAGACAAGAAACTTTGTAAATCAGATGGAGGATGAAGCTCAACGCTCAAGTGCCGTTAGTAAGCGTGGGACACCGATGCAGGATATCGCAGGATTTTTCACCAAGTAAGTGGCCTAGAATAAGAGTGAACAGCCTCGTCACCTTGACGTCGGTTTTTATGAGTTTCCGAGCATTGGAAGATAGTGCGCGTTCAAAACCACCTCACGACAAGATCCAAATGGCCTGGCGGAATATATTAGGCAAACATTTCGCTCACAAGGCAAGCCTACAAGACCGCCTGCCAATCCGAGCTTTCTAATCCAGTTCTTGTGACGGGTGTAAGGAAAGTTGATAGCTTCGAGAATCGATCGCGAAGAATCCGACGATGCACCAACCCAAATTTTGCTCGATTTGAATGGTGCGCTGACGTGAAGTTGGCCATGCACGTGCTGTAGAATAATTCACACTCGGCACCTCTAAACGTGAAAAATTGATTTGGCAGCTGCTTCAGCAACCGTAAATAGAAGCCCCGGCCTGAGTCGTATAGGGATTCCGTTAACAAGGTGGAAGAACGATATTCGAAATACGAAAGAGAATCCGAGCGACCAACGTAATGGCGGCGAATAAACGGGCAGCAGACCAGTAAAAGTGGAAAATTATCCTCAAGTCCTCACACCCGTCGGACACAAGGCCAAACCAGATGCAAAGAAGATATCACGGGGTATCAACACCAGATAAATGAATCTCGATAAATTTCCATAACTAGCAGTCACAAATACGCGGGAAAATATGCTGAGAAATACCTATCGCAGCTATTAGACATTAAGAGCTGTCATCAAAGTATTAAGCTTGTAATTTAGTAACTAATAATATCGTTTTGATACCGTTCACGTTGGATGATGTAAAGCATTCGGCTAAGTAAATCACCTATTATGGTTGGAACTTTTGTGATACGGACCCGTCTAGAAACAATAACAGGCTGGACCTCTTCAGTTATATTATACAGAAAGCAAAAGTACCCTAAATGTTCGCTACTTTATAAGTGGGAAAAAAAAGGAAAAATCGAACAGAATAGTAACCAAACTGAAACATCACTAAATCTGCTAAAAGGGATATTTATTATTAAATGATACATATACATTTTGTTTGAATGGAACGATTCATCAGGCTAGTGAGGTTGTTATGTTCTTCACGGTCTAATAATTTCATTCAAAAGCCGATACAGTTTGGAACGAATTGCACTGGCAACTTTTGTTTATCGAATGCTTCCGCCATCAGATCTGGATAGTAACAAGACGGCTAATTGAATTAATTGATTTTATTAACTATTATTATATAAATATTTTACACATGCTCGTTTATAGTTCAGTAAAGCAATTTGAATTCAATCTCATGTGGTCAAATCTAGAGAGAACCTTGGATGTCTTCTTCTCGTTGACATTGTTTTTTTTATGTTCGCTATTTGTTGGTTGCAGTTCTCTTTTGGATAGGACCTCTTTGACTATCCGTGTTTAGCCATTTCACCTGCACCAACCATAAATCTTTGGATTCCTGATCCTGGTAGCTAAATCGAATACACTAAAGATTTAAAAGATTAAAACTAATCTTCAATTGCTGATTGAACTGTACTGACCTGCGAATGCGGTCACATCTTCAAAAAGATTTAAAGCCGCAGCGAGCTAGCAAAGTGGCACCCCAGCATCCGTCGGGGTTGGTTAAAGGGTGCTCCGCTAATGCGGACGAGGGGCCTTCACGGCCATTTCTAGGGCAACCTGCTCTCGGGGCAATTCTTTTTTTTTAATTTGCCTCTCGAATGGCAGTAGCCATTCACTCCTGTCGAACCTTAGCCATCTTGGTTCCGGACTTCGGTCTGGTTCTGAGTTGTGCTAAGGCCGACACACGCTCAATTCACATTTTCGCTACAACTACTTGAAAGAGTCTTATCCTTTTCAAGACTTATTAGAATAACTACTTATTGTCAACGTTGGATAAAAAATGTTCAAAAGCCTCTGCAAAATCAAAATCTAAAATATCCCACGTCTGAAGAACTTCAGTCTGGCGTAAAATTATGGAAAAGAACCGTGTAACAGAAAAAATTTTCTTCGGAAATTAAGGCAATTCAAATCCAAAGACAAATATCTCGAAAAAGTCGGCTGATTAAACTACATCCATTTCTGAGCAGCGACAAATTAATTCGAATTGGGGGTCGACCTCAACATTCCTCATTGTCATATGCGGAACAAAATCCTATAATCTTACCTGAAAGAAGCTATTTGACCAAACTAATTATCGACAATTACCGCAAGAAATCAATGCATGGAGGACTCCAACTCATGTTATCGTTATTGAGAAGAAAATTCTGGATACTTAACTCAAGAAATGCAATTCGAAGCCATATTCATCAATGTATTTTGTTTTTGATATGGTCAATGCTTAGTATCATAGCACGGATGAAACCGTTGAAATCCTGAAGAATCAATTCAACGACTATTTTGCAATCTAAAATAAATTCTTTTGGACAGATCCCTTTTGGCATTTTGTCGTGAATAAAGTATTACATTATTTGTATTTCATCATCTAAAATAAATAGTTAGAAGTCTTAAATATGCGAGTAAGCAATTATGTCGATAACATATCCCTCTAACTGGTTTATCATATTAATATCCATCATTATATACCTCCACACGTTGAAATCAGTATTAATCCAATAGAAACGAAACTTTTGTATCATGTTAACGATCAAACTTTCATGAAAGAGTTAGATTGGGTTTCCAAAGATTTTTGTTTACACCTGAACGTATATTCATGGCTTATAAATGATCTTCCGACCAAACTTATACTTTTGGAAGACTAATAGCATAAAATAGCAATAAAATTTCAATGATGTGAATTTCTTCTCTTCGTAAAATTTTAGACGGTTTTCTATAAAGTTTTTTATGATTAAGCGATTCACTAGCTTATAAGTTCTTGAATTGATTCGGCGAGAAGTTGTGAAGTTCATCGTGATGGTCTCACAAACTTTGAACCACCTATCTGTTACGCTTCTGTGGAAGAAATTAATATTTACGACGCAGTCATATGATAGCAATCGACTTTTCGTACAAATCACTACCAAACATTTAAATTCAAAGCTGCAGAAACTATTTGCCTCGTCGATTCTAACAAACACTCGAAAGCGTTTTCAGTTTTAAGTACTCCATTAAAACTCCATGCCACACAAATGGCCTAACTGCATTTGCTCTATGTCCAGCCAATAACAGCCACTGATCATAATTACGCTCCGTTAAATGCTTACTAGTCAAATTCGCATAATTATTCTTCTCCTCGACCGCAAACTATAGTCATCTTTGCGTGTCATCGTCATGAAAACTTTCCCATTTTCCGTTGTCATCGTTTCGTATGAGAAAATGAAGTTTGCGCAATAAGCAAGTTCCGTGAAGAGTTAAAGGAAAACTTTGACGTTGCTTTTTTTTCGCAAATGGAAAACCCTCTTGGGAACCGGGAAGAAAACGAAGAAAAAAATGTGCGACCGAAATCAATTTCCTTTGTCCTTTCTGGGACTATTAATGTTTACAGCGTCTGCGGTTTAAGCCTTACGAATCTCATCCTAAAGTGTCGTCTTTCGTTATGCTTAAGCGTAAGATGACAGCTAGGGTCGAAAAGTTTTTAATATAATTTTACTATCGATACTTCTAGCTACTTATAAATTGAAGAGGGAATTTTTTGAAATATAGGAAAAAAATAATTTCACAGCTCTAGTGTGTTGCTTTTACTCTTGTGATGCATATACAGTTTGACGTGTGAACATATTTCAAATGCAATTAAGTAAAATTTGAAATGACGACGTTGGATACTAATTATACACTTAAAATCACTAAAAAAAAAACTGACGATACAGATTGACTCGGCTATGCATTTCGATCATATGATTAATAACAATCAATATTAATTAGCAATAATAAGCAGAATAAAATATTCGAAAGCCTAGACACGTCAATTTTTGTTTAAAATCTTAGCCTCGATAATTGGTCTGGAAAATAAAACAACACATAATGAATCTCTATAAAAATTCACTCAATAACTATGAGCAATATTTTCGACTTAAAACACGTAAAAATCCACAAAAGTTTAAACCCCTTTTTTTAAAAAAAAAACATAATAGAGGAAAGAAAAACAGAGCCGGTCAAAATAGGAACACCAGAATAGAAAGGTCTAGGTTTTTATAAAAACTCAAATTGTCTTAGAATGCAAAAGGGATCATAAAATATCCTGTAGATATAATTTGTTAACAAATTATAAGCTAATATCGAAAAAAATAACAATTGCAAACTTTTGTGGGGTATCAAATAACAAAGTAAAATAATGGTCCAATATTTTGTTGGCCGAGAAAAATATTTCTAACAGAAAAGATTTGGAAAGAAGGTATTTTTTTTAATTGGAACAAAGTTTTGACAGAGAAAGTATTGTAGAAGGCCCCATCCAAACAGAAGATTGAGTGATATTATTGTTGTTAAATTATTGTTGTTTTATTTAAAAAAAAATATTTTTGAAATATAAAAACCACACGGGGAACAGCTCCAATAACATATGTAAAGATATATTCACGTTGGTGTGTTGTTCCAATTCTGCTGCGTCAGCTCCGTGTGAAGATGTTGTTTGACAGAAAAGTAGCCCTTAAGTCCGCATGCACGTCAGTCAGACCACCTGTTATTAATGCGACGTCTATTGAACATCCTGCGTATCGGCTGCAAGAACCAGCTTTTCGACGGGCTGGAAAGCCAGTTTACAATATCAGGGATTAAAATATCGTTGACTATGTGGAGCCTTTGTTTGGCTCAACTGAGGTGAAGACAGTCAAGGATTTGATTGCGAGTCCTGACCTAGAGATTCCATACAAAATGCTCAACAAGATGCCCTTATTGCGGCTTTCGGCCAAAATTAAGGTAACTTTTGGGGAACCTCAACCCTTTTGATCGGTAACTTTCGCAATTGTTTATGGAAATGAGGCAGTTGGGAGGTTCTGCGGTTGGCAATGACCTATTAGAGACCCTCTGTCTGCAGAGGCTTCTAGAGTATAAGCAGACAGGTGACTGCTCTCACAAAATTGGTTCACTGATAGCTGCAAATACGGTCAAACTCCAAGTCCCACTCAAAAACTTGCTCGCAATCACGAAAACAAAAACAAAGTAAACACTCTCAGGTCTGCTTCAATCATTCATGCTCCTACAAGGCTAGTTTCATGAAACAGCGCGATTTATGAGTCACCCCACAGCTGTCGTCTAACTATTCACGACATATTATCCAAAAGACATCCTTGTTGATACAGATGCATAAATGTCTGTGCTTACAGTACCAGAAACGTGAATACTTCTACCTTCTGATCTTCGACTGTAATTTACATGTATATGCAAGGTGATTGCACTGGAACTGGCATTCTATCATGAGTTCTCATAGGATTTCATTATTACTCTAGACCCATTTTCAGCGTAGACCTCATTTGTCACTATGGGCTCGTCGTCAATTTGGTAAACGCTACCCTTAAAAATCCTCTAACTAAAGGTATGTACACTTCGTACAAACTTTCAAACCCTAGCGTTTTGATTGAGGTATTCTCTGATCTACGGATACGAACCCTTTTCCACAAATATAATGACAGCAAGGTCAATACAGGGTACTCACAACCCTGCATACACAAAGTTATAATCTACATCTTCACCACTTCAGTGTCGAGACCTTGCTGACTTACACTTGATTAGCTCACGGTGGCTAAGAAATAAATTGATTTATGCCAATTCTCAAACAGTATCTGGTAGCCTTCATTTGAAATGGTCCGTATGCCTTGTGGGAAATGACATTCTTGCGGCAACTATAGATGCGTCAACAACATATCCATCCCGGATAGATATTAAATCTGCATTGTCCAAGATTTCTGTCGTGAGGTCCGTGGCAAAACAATCTTTTCAACGACAAACCTGACAAAGCCAAACCATTAAATCCCAGTCAAGCTGAACAATATTCCTCGAACCGTAATCTTCACGAAGTGTAACACGGACTGAATTTCTGCTTCATCTACCTCGGCGACATTTTGGTAGCTTCGACTTCCAAAGATGAACATATTATTCAGCTGGAACAACTATTCCAATCATTTGAAACCATGGTTTCATCATCAACTTAAAGAAATATCACTATCTCCAGTAAAACTCTAAATACCCGAAAGGTGTTAAGCCTTCCCCAGATCGAGTTGAGACAATTTCATCAGCCAAGAACCCCAAAACAGTTGAAGACTTAAGGGTATTTTTGGGTATGGTCAATTTCTACCTTCGCTTCTTTTTTCATATAGCTGAGTTGTAGCAGCCACTCAATGCCTAACTTAGCGGCTCTAAAAAGTATTGCGCTAAAACTAAAAAGTGGTCACATGAAGTTAACAAAGCTCTATTGTCCTTCTCGGATTGAAATATATTGCTTGGTCTTTTCGCTGACGCTTCCGATACGGATATTGGGGCTGCTCTGCAGCAGAAATGTCAGTGCTCTGGGCAACATCTCGGTTTCTACTCGTCGGGATTAAGTGAAGCACAATGGAAGTATAGTGCATATCACCGTTAGCTTTTAGCAGCTTATCAGAGCATTTGCTATTTCAGAATATTTTTGGAAGCCCAGAGGTTCACACTTTACACCGATCACAGACCACTGACTTTTGCATTCAAGCAAAAGCCAGAAAAGGCTAGCAACTCATCAGCTTAGACAGATTAGTTACATAAGTGAGCTCACTTTTGATATTCGTCATGTCTCTGGTTGCAGCAGCGTAATTGCCGATGTACAATGTTGTCTAGAAGAAATCATTCTTTGTAGTATTCTTGACTGAGCTGCAATAACATCGTCCCAAATATCGGGTGCAGAGTTTCAAAAGATGCAAAAAGACTATAAATACATCTTCAAAAGACAACCTTTATTTATCACCAACGTCGATATTTGCTGTGAAATGTCTGGCCCAACCATACGACCTTATATTCCTCTCATGTTCAGGAAACAGGTGATACGCTTGGAACACAACATAACTCACCCTCACCTTCGATGAACAAGGACATTGCCACTGTCCAAGATTGTCCATCGTGTCCAAAATGGAAGATATCTAGACATGTGAGCAAACCTAAAACGACTATCTAACCTGTTAAGCTTATTCATAGAGACATATAGGGTGCGTCACCAAAATCCGGACAGTTTTCAAATTGAATTTTCCGCTACATTGTGTTTGTGCCAGAGGTCGCCGTTGGCGTACAAGTAGTAAGCCGACATAAGTAAAAGGTGTTTACCTCAAAATTGCCAGTCTGTCAAAAATGAGTCGGGAATGTAACTGAAGAGCCGCGATAATCGAAAGTCTTCGCGCTGGGCGGTCAGCACGGGAGATTATTCAATTTTTCCGATGTCCGAAATCAACTGTATATGAGGTTGTTACTAAGCACAAAGCTCAAGAACAGTTAAGTGAAGGTTCAAGTACACCGGCAACAAAGCGGCACTCAAAAGAACACACCGTGAGAACCCCTGAAGTCACCAAAAGGACTGAAGAGCTGATTCTGGAAGACCCGGGTTATCGTTACGAAAACTGGCGTCTATTGTGAATGTGATCGAGCCTACCATGCGGAGAATCGTTGAGGAAGACCTTCGATATTATTCTTACACGATCAAGGTTAGACAAATGCTTTCTGATGCTGTAAGAACGAAGCGAGTGGCTCGCTGCAATTTGATCATATTTTCTAAGGTTCAATTTGATCATTTTTAAGGAGTTTTGGCCTCCGAATAGTCCAGATTTAAATCCCTTGGACTATTACGTATAAAGCGTGATTGAAACAGCTACCAACAAGTTTCGACATCCAAATTTGACATCATTAACGACCGCCATTGAGGCAGCGTTCGCCAATATTGACAGTGCAGAATTGCAAAGGGCGTGCGAGCGCTTCAGACCGCAAATGGAGGCCGTGATTGAAGCTTATGGAGGCTACATTGAATAATTACAATGTCAATAGATGTACAAAATGTTTTGTACAACGTAAACGTTTTTGTACTTAAACTTCATTTTTCAATAAATAGCACTATTTGAAGGATGTTCATTGATTTTTCCGGATTTTGATGACCCACTCTGTAGTTGGTCCCTAAGCACACTCACAAGAATAAACTTATTGCCTTAGAAAATCAATTTACTCGTTAGCCAAAAGCACTTTCTTTGACCAGCATTATTGCCACAGTCTGTGCCTTTGCTCTACTAAACACCAAAATTGCTAGATTTGTAATTTTCCAACATATTGTCATCAAGCAGTGTAGACTATTTGAGTCAGCACTCCACGCTAAGCCTCGTCGACTTTTAGGCTTCGAACGCAATTTTATCACCCACAGGTCAACGGTTTCCTGGAAAGATGGCATCGTACACCAAAATCGGCTATCATGGCTCACAACAATGAGTTCTGGACTAGAAGACTGACCCTTATTTTGCATGAATTAAAATCTTTAATTCGACAAGAGCTCACAGCGTCGTCGACACAACTCCTGTGAGGAGAAAACCTGCGTCTTTCTAGCTTATGTATAGATCAAGCGACGTATGATTTGAGTCAACGTCAATATGACCTGAAAATTTCAGGAAGATGAAAAATGTCGTCAGGAAGATGTACTTTAAAGGGGGTTAAGGTATATTTAACCTTTTTTTGCTTCTTCTACTTTTTTCAACTAGTAAAATTGACGATGTTATGAGTATTTGAGCGTCCGTTGCTCCAAGCCGGGTTTCCATACCTGCTCGGGAGCTGTGCGTTTTTCGGAAACTTGTTATTTTTCTCCGGAAATTGCTTAGTTTGCAATATTTCGCTATAAAAATTTAGAAAAATATTGCTCAAATGTTGCGTTATTAAATGGAAACTGATTGAATAAGCTAACTTTGTCAGCACCACCAAAAAAACAATCTTAAAAATATGCCTTTTATTCACGGAACTAACCTTACCTTCTTTATTCACTTGAGCTGCGCAGTGCGATCACCAGAATGAAAAACAGGAAGGCCACAGAAAGAAAGGCCTTTCGGTCTTTTGCTCAGAACAGAAAGATCTAAGGAAATGGAACAAGCGTATACATATACGAAATTTAGTGAAGTAATTTTACTACAAAGGTAAAATCTATAAATAGAATAAATCGACATATTTGCTACCTCAGATATTCCCCTTGACTTCCCCGATACTTTAGTTCTACGAGCTTTTGTTCTTATTCAGTTACTAACTGTCAAATTCGCGTACCCATGGCCTACTATCTTTCTCTATCCATATCTTTCTCTATCTCACTCTACCTTTCTGTTCGCGGAGTAAGTGAATGTCAAATTCCTTTACTACTACTAACGCTCAGCCTCAGGCAAATTGCTTCAATTTTCACTGCCATTTTCATTTCCTTACATCTCTCTCTTCTGAGGTATTTCAAAAAACTAACACGGCTCTCGTCGTGGCAACTGAATAATAAGTTATTTGCGAAGTAGAGCATGATCAGATGACAAAAAAAAACTGAAATTGTTTTGCTGATAAGAAAAGAGTCAAATCAGTGACTCTAATTTCGTTTGAGACCTGAGAAAAGAGAAATATAAGGGAATGAAAACAGCAGTGAGAATTGAAGCAATTTGCCTGAATCAGAGCGTTAGTAGTAGTGACGGAAAACTATGGTCACTATGGGCAAATTCAACAGACTTTTCCTGAGCGAACAAAAAGAGAGAGATAGAGATAGTAGGCCATGTGTACGCAAGTTTGACAAGTTACAACCAAAAGCTCATAGAACTGAGGCCACGAAGAAACAATAAGGAATGTTTGAGATAGTAATTCTCTCGATTTGGTCTATTTACAGATTTTATCTTTGTTGTAAAATTGCTTCACTAAATTGCGTATCATTTCCTTGAATCTCTCTGTTCTGAGCTTGAGAGACATGCAAAACATCCCTTTCTAAGCACGAGTAAATACACTCTCATTTAATGCTACTGTTTGCTGTGAACACAGATGTAAGAGAGAATGAATTGGAAATGGCAGCCAGACCGTAAAGCCTAACAGAGGATCACTTTGATCCATGAGATTCGGTCATCAAATTATAAGCATGACCTTGCGGTTCAAATTGTGTGTCATTGTGTTTGTACATCTACTATAACCCAACGGGAAAAATAATGCTTACAGATATATTCGGTAAGCATTTCGCGTAATGCGTGTAAGCATTACCGGACCATTACGCGTTGTTTCTTTTTAACATTGCATGTCCTAGGCTGGGAAGATTTATACAAGGGGAAACTCATGCTTTTAGCTCTATAGCTTTATGTATAAGAGCTTTTTGGAAAGTACGACACCGTATTCTCGCATTTATACGCCTCAATATGAATGAAAGCTTTGGCCGGCGGCCGATCGTATCTCTGCATGTGTGGTTTTTGCATGCTGACGCTCATTGGAAATTCCAATAGTGCATGCTCTTTGCTACTAGGGGGAATTGTCTTCATACATTTTACTTACCCGTGCGTGATGATTTGAAATGCTTCGAAATTTTCATCTTTTCGCTTTATATAGCAGACTACCCATAACCGATGTATGCTCGCAAGTTATTTTCCCCTTGTTTCTGCGAGTGAATTTCATTGGCCAGTCTTGGACTTATAACATATGAGCTTTCTCCCTTGCAGCATTTTCCATGCTCCAAGTCATGTTTACGAGTATATCTTATAATTGCTGGAAAATAGCTTTGGAAATCGGAAATGTGCATTACTAGCATTGTTTGATTCATGCATTACGCCAGCATACATTACCGCGATTCCCGTTGGGAAGGTATCCATAAGGCATGGTGAATATGTGGTTACTGAAAAGATTCAAAACCTGTCTCATTAATTCTTCCAGCTATTATTTTGTACTTGAAGGGCATTCTCAAAGGTTGAGTATGACACAGGGAGTGACGAAGTGAATCGTCCCCAAATATTTGCACAATTTGGGGCCAGAATATCAAAGTGATGAACTTTAAATATTTCGGCTCACAGACCATATATTTGCATCCTTAAAAAAATGAAAGATATATGAAACTAATGTTTAGTTTGGTCTTTGGTGCAAATACCCCACTCATGCTTTATGTTTCGAAACGGTTCGTTTGTACACAAGTTCTTTCGAGGCATTTTTGTAATATTTTCTTCGTTCGACTCAGGTTATTGGTCATAAGATATATAGGAAACTATATTGTGTCAAATATTCATTATGCAAACTTTGTTTTTGAGGACGATGCTGAAACTCCTGGTTGAGGCTTGGCCGCATGTACGAAATGAAAATTTCAGGTATTACACCGAAAGCCCAGTATATTGAACTTTAAAAATCTTTTCGCAAAACATTCATATTCCATCGATTCTTATAATCGGAATAATCATCCCCACTATTTCTTAATATTAGCAGATCCATTTACTCCTTCCGACTCAAGGCCGAATTTTATTTTTTCCTACCGTATTTTCCTTGTCGATAATATTAAAGTGCCAAGTATGAGAAAACTTCGAAAAGGGAATACATATTTCATTACCGATCAACTCTGGGAGCCATCAAATGCAGCAAGCATCTTCCTCGACTAACCACAAATGGGCACAAACAAACTGAGAAAGAGTACGGAAGGACCTCTCACAGGCATCAATCTATTGGACATCATTCGTTCACATAAAGTTTTGTTGTGATTCATATCGTTGTGTTGAAAAAATATCTGAATCTGAGCCATCTATTAACGGTCAGCGTCGCGTGGACAGCTCGCAATAGACACGACGGATTGTTCTGACAGTAATAACACTTTAAGTAGTTTGTCATTATATGAGTTCACTTGGGTATGATAACTAAAATTTGTCGTAGATTATTTTATGAAACGATATGATTTTCATTGTGTTCGAGGCAGACTTAGAAGGAGAACTACCCAATAATTTAAGCCAATCATTATCGAAAATGTGGATGGAACAGCAAGCCATGCCCTAATTAATGACTTTCATGAAACCAAATAAGTACGTACTGAATGATAGTTGAAATAAAATTGGAGTCTTCTTTGAATATATTTCAATAGAAACATTTTCCAGAAAAACGGTTCACTAATTTTTAAAAAAAACTAGAGAATCAGGATCAAAGCTTTATTATGTGCATATGAAATTTAGTTTAATCTCGGCACCTGCAAACAACCCTACTGCCACAATATCCGCCTGCGTGTCCGTGGCCTTCGTAGCGCACACCACAAAGAGAGTGGTGTATGTTAAGAAAACTCCACACATCGCAAGTGTTGCGTTTTGCTCGGATATGCCGATCGCCTGGCCTGGCTAAACAGAAGCCGAGAACAGTGCTGCCATATATTTACGGGACAACATCGCCAAAAAAGGGAGCTAGACTGCCAAAGTTGCCACAAATCGTCGAACAGAAGAATAATTTAACGATTTTGATAGAGATTCAATAGTATATTTATTGCTTTAAATTAATAACAGTAACAAAACATAAAACTGAAGTTTTAGAGCTTTAAGCAGAATTCTAACTAACATTAACAAGACAACAAAACAAATTACTTTGCGTACATTGCCATATTTTTATGGTACTCAAAGATTTTACAGTTTATTTTAAATTCTAAAATTTTCAGTTGAACTGCTTTTTTCATGTGGAAACAAACATTGGGGTCTATTGCGATTGTTGATTGGATGACAATTCGACTGCTGTCGTTCGAAACGATAAAATTTGATTTGGTATTGTGTAAGTGTAATCGACAAATACCTGTATTATTGTGAATTTAGATGTAAACTTTTGAAAATTTTGATTTGGCACTTGTTGACAGCGTAAATCAGACGCGTTTGTGATCGTCAGCCGTCGTCCATGTAAAATACTATCGATAAGAAGCGTCTGTCAAATCGACACTTATCAAGCACAATCGACATTCACAATACCGAACTTCACAATCGACGAACGATAGCCGATAAGCATCGTCTATCGACTGTTTCCCGACAATCACAATCAACCCCATATACATTTTCCCCGTTAAAATTAGCATTATAAACGTAATTTTTATTTAAAAATTCTTACAATTCAAAAGGTACTATAGCATCAAACATTTTTACTGTTTCAAACGACTTCAACTCCAACAGTTAGAGCATTTATATTACATGTTATGTATTTTACGGATTTAAATTTGAGCTATAAATCAAAAATCTTCGCTATTGACATGAAAAAAAATCTTGTCTATGAAAATCTTAAATTGGGTAATATATTCTTCCAAATATCTGGCCACACTGCTGGTGAATGCCCGAGATTGCCCAGGAATATCCAGGAAGCTTTTTTAGCTTTTGATTAATTTGTGTATTGAGGCCAAGGTCAGGGAGTGGAGAGACCTCCTATAATCTGGGATCCGAGCCCCAATAACAGTAGGGCTGTCTGCCTCAACTTCGGGCCTGCTAAAAAGCGGCAGTTTTTCCCCCATATTAGATTTTCGCGTGTTTTCTCGGTTTCCCTTTTTTAGTATGGGGAAATTTAACATGGTGCTTCGGAAAAATTAGGTGAAAGCTGAGTTTTGTTGTGAACCTTGGTGCTGGCGTGTTGAACAAAATGTCAAAAGTGCCCATTGATCCGAGTGCTGCGTTACTTTTTGTACGGGGTCAAAAGTCCCCATAAGTGACCTTTCCTAAATATCTCAGTAACGGTCACGTCTTCAGAAAAACCATGTAGTATGAATTTGTAGCTTAAAAAATTTGCAACAAAAAATACTCCATAATTTTTTCTTGTAACCATAACCCTTTTTGAGATATATTGATCTAAACATTTGCTACTAACCGCATCGTTTTTCCCAACGGCATGCTGATATTATCCAATTTCGTTTACGACTTGGAATGTTTGTGAGTTTGTTTTTCTATGTTTAAGAAGCGCATAAAAAAAACATGTAAGCAAACTTATCTACCACACTCCAGAGTAGATGGTGTCTGAAAAGTTATCCCCGTCCCCTTTTCCATAAAATGGTATCCCAGAGCTTCCATCCCAAATCTTCAGAAATGAGCTCGTTGCCTACTCTTTGCCCACTGTTAAACAAGATAAGATCACTTTTTATCCTCTTCATAGCCTATTCTTGACATCGCAGGACCAGCCCTAAACCCACACCCAACCCACACCCTACACACCCTACACACCCTACCCACCCCCGCAAACGAACCACCCCGAAATAACCGGTTTTCTGGTTTTTTTTCCATACCGTCTTATCCCATGAACGATTAAGGCAAGGTCACGTAATTTCAGGTGCAAATTGGTTTCGAGACGTGTCATGTCCCTTTGGCGCTATGCAGTCATCTCAGGATTGGTAAACAAAAAAACTGATTATTCGGGGATAGTCTGCAGCGGGTTGAGCTCCTATAATGTCAAGAATGAGCATTTACAGAATTATGCCATGATATTATCTTGCTTTTTCATACTCCTAGGCCCATGATATGTTACAAAACCTATTTTCACCTGCAATTTTGTTGTTTTGTCCTGCTCCTTTGTGGAATTTCCCATACATGATGCAGCAATACGGTTTATTTCCGGGAAGAGAGTATCGAGCAGATGTCCCTACAAGTTTTATGGCAAAGAGGGCGGGGGTGGTGGGAACTTTTTGGAGCACAGTTTTCCACCTACCCTGAAGTCTGGTCGATAAGTTTGCTTACATGTTTTTTTATGCGCCTATTAAACATAGAAAAAAAACTCACAAACATTCCCAGTCATAATCAAAATCGGATAATATCAACATGCCGTTGAGAAAGAGGATGCGGTTAGTAGCAGATGTTTAGATCAATATATCTCAAGAACGGTTATGGTAACAAGAAAAAGTTTGAGAATCTTTTTTCTTGCAAATTTTCTAAGCTAGAAATTCGTCATACACGGTTTTTCTGAAGACGTGACCGTTACTGAGATATTTAGGAAAGGTCACTTATGGGGACCTTTGACCCCGTAGAAAAAGTATTGCAGCACTCGGATCGATGAGGACTTTTAACATTTTGTTCAACACGCCAGTACCAAGGTTCACACCAAAATTCAGCTTTCACCTAATTTTTCCGAAGTTTCGCCTTTTGTATGTCGGATTTCACTGAGTTTTTTTTACAGCAGAATACTAGCAACGTGCTTCGTCACGCCTTGGCTGGGTCTGTATTACAGCACATACCTGAGAGCTGCTTCTGGTCCTTTACGGACAAAGCCCTCTATTCTTGTTTTGAATATTGTGGCTAGTATTATTTTAAATAAAATAACTCGTAGCGTCCCCCTTTGTTTTCTGAGAACAAATCCACCCTATTTTCAATTGACTCACCCCAGCCGCGTAGAGCTAGCGAAGTGGCAAACCAGCATCCGTTGGGGTCGGATTACAGGGTGCTCCGCTTATGTGGATGAGGGGCCTTCGCGGCCATTTCTAAGGTATCCTGCTTCCGGGGCACTTCTTTTTTTTCTATTGTTGCCCATGTTTGATGGTCCGCCATCACTTTACCTACCTGGCAGGCCCTCTTCTGGACTTCGGTTCAGTCACGGCGCCCCCAGGCAACCCTCTTGTTTCGTAAATTGCTACAAATGTCCACGGGCTGGGAATGCTCGGGAATACCCGGATATATCCGGAAAACCGAACGCTCACAAGAGTGGCTTATAATTAAATATATAACAGTTAAGTGCAAAAGTTTAAATATTTAAATAAAGCTAGCCCTTCACTATCGATGTAAAGTGTGCCGCAAAAATTTAATCTTTTGAGTAAGCTGTACTCTAACTTGCAAGTTGCAACGAACCATTGAAGTAGCCGAAAATGTAGCCAATCGCCAAGGGATAAATTTCAACGCCAAATGACTGATTCAAGTAGCCAAAATGACGATAAATTGCCATGTACTGTGTACAGTTCAATCGAATCTGCGTATATAAAAAGCGAAATATTAGTTAACCAATAATAGTACGCAAGCGCTTGAGAAATATTTAACCATGCTTATAGTGTGCGGTGAAGGCGGGAAATGGGCAATGATATGTGGAAAATTGTCGTCATAAGAAACGACTAGTAGGTTTTCCTACTAGTCGTTGTGTGTTGTTAATTAATGTTGTCCCTCGATGGAAGTGCTAGCCTCGGTGCTGACGGCATTCCGAATTTTTTTACCAAATCATTGTCTTCCTCTTTGTGTGTTCCTCTGTCAATAATTTTCAACATTAGCATCTCCACCGGTACATTTCCTACCCTTTGGAAATCCGCCAACATATTTCCCATTCATAAAGCTGGTGATACTTCTTCCATCCCTAATTACCGTCCAATATCCCTTTTGCCATGTTTTAGTAAGATCCTCGAAAGAGTAGTCTACAATAGAGCGTACCCTTTTATTCAGCCCTTGCTAGCCAGTGAACAGCATGGATTCGTTAAAGGTAAGTCAACGGTTACAAACTTATGGTCTTTTACAAACACCGTTGCTTCCGCAATCGACAAGCAAAAGCAAGTAGATGTCCTATATACAGACTTTGCCAAGGCTTTCGATTCTGTGAAACATGTTGTTCTTCTGTGAAAGTTAGCAGGGTTTGGTCTCTCTGGTGTCCTCTTTCTTGGTTCTCCTCCTACGTTCGTGATCGTTCTTGTGCTGTGATTGTTAACTCTTGCTCTTCTACACCCTTTTTTCCTACCTCAGGAGTTCCGCAAGGATCTATTCTTGGTCCTTTATTGTTCCTTTTGTTTGTTAACGATCTTCCCTCCCTCCTTAATTCACCCTGTCTTTTGTACGCTGATGATCTCAAAATTTTCAGAGTGATAGAATCCACTAGTGACTGTTCCATATTACAGAAAGATTTGGATACTTTGGCTACCTGGTGCGCAGCGAGTTCTCTCACTTTGAATGTTTCGAAGTGTCATCAAATGTCTTTTACCCACAAAACATCCCCTCTTCTCTCCTCCTACTCTGTCCTCGGCTCCCCTCTCAATGTTGTTGCTAGTTTCAAGGACCTTGGCGTGATCTTCGATTCCAAGTTGAAGTTCGATCAACATATTTTACACGTCACTGCCAAGGCTTCTCGTTTTTCCGGCTTCATCATTAGATCCTCTAAACGTTTTGTTAATCTTTCCACTCCTCTATATCTGTTTTTTTCCTTCATTCGTAGTGTTCTTGAATACTGTTGCCAAATTTGGTGTCCACATTACGCATACTTGATTGCTGCGGTTGAATCCGTGCAATGCAGATTCACCCGCTCATTGTTCTTTAAGTTCAATATTCCGTATTGCGATTACAGTATGCGCCTCTACATCCTTCAAATTCCTTTCCTTGAGTCACGTAGAGTGTTTCACGACGAGTGCCTCCTTTTTAAACTTTTCAAAGGCTGTATATTGGTGGACTCCAGCATTCACCTTTCTGTTAGAGATTCGGGCCGTCCTAATAGAACATTTTTCAAATTTAATGTTACATTTGCCCGTACTGACACCTATTTCTTTTCTCCCCTTTTGCGTTTGCCTCGTCAGCATAATAACCTTAACCTTGGTCCTCTGCCTCGAACATTAGCTATGTTTAAAAGTATTTTAAAAAATAACGTTCTATCTGGTACATGAAATTTGCCATAATTTAATCTTTTGTTGAATCTTTTTTTTCGGTCGATTTTGCTTTTGATTACTTTTCCTTTCTGAATTTCACTTAATTTTTCTTTTTCTTTGTACATATATATATTTGTTTTCTTTTTTTTTTGTTATGTCTAATCTATAATTGGATTTGTTCTGTTGATTTGGACATTAATAAATAAATAAATAAATAAATAAGAATATGTACAAATTAGCTTAGCCTCCTAATATTTATCCAAACGTTTCTAATTTTTTACAGTAAGAAATTAGTGTGTTAAAGTGTAAACAGATTCAAGATCGCTGCTGATATCCACTGCTAATTATGGTTTGAAAGCTTGTTTTGCAGTATTAAGAAGACTTTTATATCCAAATATTAGGCAACGCGTTCTGCTTAAAACTACACATATACATATGTGCAAATATTTGATGATGTTTTGATGGATAGCATTTATTCTTTCATTCTTCTTCTTATTACTATTGGCAACTGTTAGTATTTGCCAAACATTTTTCCGACGAAACCAATAAATTTCTTCATACCCTGGTTTCTTGACAAAGAAAATAATAAATCTAAGAAAAATGCTAGCGTATCAAAACCGCTAGAAAGATGATTTTCGAAGAAATTGCCTTTGAGTGCCCAAAAAATGTGAAAATACTTACTACACTTTTTTTGAAGTATAATTTCAACCATATCTTAACCAAAGCAACAAAAACCTTTTCTCTATCACTCTATCACAATCATCCTCTATCTCCCATAGGACAAATGATGTAATTGTTTAGTGCTGGCAACACTTTTCCAACGAAGCAGTAATACGTCTACCACAACAAGCTCGTGCTAAAATCCACCTATCCTTTGAATTTCGATTTCATCTGAGGATTGCATCGAAATATTCAGTTATTACACGATGTTTAAGGCTGCCATCCAAAAAATTTTCACAAATCGGAAAATTTAAACATTGCTTCCTTATCTTTATTGTAAATGCTTTGCAAATGAATAAATAATGAAAGCATCTAGTGGTGCAATATTTACGACCGTCTTTGGTGCTGAGAATCCGTGTTAGCAGCATTGCTAACTGCTTCACGCTAAGTTAAACTCACCCTGTGAATTTCGTTTCGATTGAATGACTGCGCTAGAAGTTATGGGGGTGGAAAAAAACTTAGGGTTACCACCCTGATAACTTCATATTTTCCAAACGCTAATATTTGTTGTTAATTGTCATTGCAGGATCATTCCCATTTGAAAATTTAATGACAACATCGCTTAGTAAAAATATGCCAAAAAATTACAAAGATCTATATAATAGCTGGCCGTCCTTTCATGATTTGCTTACGAAATTCGTACGACATTTGGTTTATAATAAGGTTCATTTTTATTTCATGACTAAATCGGAAGCTATAGAAAAAAAAGCTTTATTTTGCAGAGCAAATTTACATGATTTATGTGACAAAAATTACCATAGCTAACAATTCTATTCTAGTCTTTCAACCAAATTTCCGCGAAATATAGTTTGGGGTAAAGTTCTGGTACTGTGTGAATTTCGTTAAAATTTGTTTGTTGAATCGAAAGCTATAAACTAAAAAAAGAATTTGGGAAGTGTAATGTATAATGATATTGAACTGTTTCTGGAAACATCACTATCAACGAAAAGAGTAAGAATTCATGATTTCGCAGAAGAATTTATTCATCGATGTGCCATCAGACTGTGAGGACGTGTTCTATGTTCGCACGAATCATTCGTTGTGTATAACTATTAACACGTTGTGTATAACTATTAACATAACTATTGTCATTCGTTGTGTATAACTTCCAGTGACCGTTACTATTTTATTACTCTCGTCGCCCATGCATTCTATAACTTTCGCGCATGATACTTGACTACCATGTATGTTGGTTTGAACAGATGTTGATTTGAACAATTATCCCGTTACGCACATAGATGTTATACATATTATTCCCAAGTTTATTAACAAATGCGATAATAAAGTCCTCATCAATTTTTAAATTCTTCACCTCTAAAGAAGAAACTATTGAGTTTGTCAAGCAGAGTGACAAGTGTCTGGAGAGATGATGTGAGGGGTTTCACCATAGTAGAAGAAGTGTCAGTCGCAAAAATCAGGTCCAGCATTTTTTCACTTGAGTTGCAATTGGTTTGAAACAAACCAAGTAATATTAATTCGTTTGGAAGGTTGATGTCGTGTTGTCCGCCAACAGAAGTAGAGCTCGGAACTCTAAAAGTGCCGTCCGCTGAAGGGCACCAGCTGATTCTAGATAGTATAAAATCACCCATTAAGATGACATCGTTATTATTGTTCGCAAGGTCGCATATAAGCTGATTAATATGTATTAGCGAAACACCTTCTCTGTCGTAAGTTCGACTTGAGCTCAAATAAATTCATTATTTGTATGCGGTATCTCTATTAGAGATACCTTGATTTTTTTTGAAAGGTTAGATGAACACCACCTCCGAGAGGAGCGTCAGCAAGATCTCCATGTCTAGTATATTCCGAGTTAAATATTTCGACATCGTGAATAGTTGCACAAAGCCACGTTTCGGTGATGTCAATGACATCAAAAGCTTCAGAGTTCGAGAGCTCATAGAACTCACTAAGTTACGATCGCCTCCTACTTACGTTGGCGTAGAGCACTGAGATGAGTTTGTCCCGTTTTTTGTTGCAGTGCTCGATTTACTTGCCTTTTTCTCGACAAATTCATGCACAACGGAGTTCAGCTGACAGAAGTTGCTATTTGCGATGGAACCAAAGCAACAATCTGGTCCTATAATCTTAAATGATGATTCACAATACCAGTTCCTATCTTAATAACTGATATACATTTCGTAGCTGCTTTTGTATGTTCAAAGATTCCCTCGACATTTTTCCTAACGTCATCTGTGGTGGTATCAGGAGTAAGCCTGGATACAAATATGGATCTGGGCTGTGCGACACCTCTGAGGCTGCAGTTGAAAATATTAAAATCATTAGATACCGTAGGAGGATCTAAATCGATGTTGGCATCTACTGTTTTGGAGTTAGCTTTCTTAGGTTCATTAGATGCGGAGAGTGGAAATTTCGGAATTGCCTTAGTAAATGATTTTGAACATTTGATGGTTTTTTTAATTCGCTTTTCGCTCACATATTGCTGCATTTGTTATTAGAAAATGGATGAGGATTATGATAATAACGAGAAGGAAATTCAAATAACTTTACTTGGTCAACGAAGATTCAATAGTAGTATATACATTGTAATAATGTTGGCTTCTAATTCATTGCCTTCCAATTTCATAATTCATGATATCTAATTCATTATTATCGATCATTCATATGCTATAAATTGGTTGGGCTTTTTCTATGGGCAACAAAGCGATTTTAGGAATGGGCCGATCTAATTCCTGGTTGGCTGTGCGAATTGTTACTACTCTGATTCCCAGGGTGTAATTTAATCTTTCCCAGGGTGTAATTTAACAATTCGGCCCATAGGCCATTTATACGATGGCAAACGATCATCTTTCACTAAAACCAAATCGTTAATTTCGACGTTTGGGCAGCGTCGAATCCATTTGGGTCTTTGTTGCAGTCTGGCTATGTATTCCATCAACCACCTTTTCCAAAAATTCGGTGATATTCGTTGTGTTAATTGCCAGCGATCCAATCAATTGAGTTTTATGTCCATGAGATTGTCCTCTGGCACTGCTAATAACGCGGCTCCATCAAAAAATGTCCAGGTGTTCATCATTAGGATCGTTCGTCAGCGGGCAGAGAGGTCGTGAATTCAGGCACGCTTCTATTTTGGTCAGGACTGTATGAAATTCTTCGAAGGTCAAAGCTGCATTCCCAACAATGCTTCTCAAGTGATGCTTTGTAGACTTGACTCCGCCTTCCCACAATCCACCAAAATTGCATAACTTTTTTGATTGATATTTGAAATAGTGAAAGGTTAAAATAGGTGAATGTGTTTATTTGTTCTGTGGGTCCAAGTTTTATATATTGAAAACTTATTCAATTTCTCTTTGGATCTCGGTAATTTGCTAAAAAAAAAAAAAGAGCATCATCAACAATAATCGATCGAAACTGAATTCATAAATTGTCTCTTTAACAAAGAGATGTACTCGGCAGTTTAATTGCAAAATTAATAAATGAAAAACTCGGAACGGATTACCGGTTGGAATATTAAACAAAAATAATTTTGCTGGCCATGTGTGTTATTTTCAAACGATCTTGGTCGGTTAATTTGAGCATTTTTCTATAATAAAGAGCAATTAAAAGAACTCTTTGAATATATTGCTGAAAATGGGAATTATAATTTGGGCGGATGGACCGTTAATAGTGACAGCGGGCTTTTTGTTTTACTTAAGGGGTTACCCCCACTTGTAGCGCAATAAAATAGGTCATTTTCATGCATTTTTTTTGACAAAACTACGAAATGTTTTTAATCGACTGTTATATTTTCTTAAAGTACATACTTTAAACACCTTTCAGTAATTTTTTTATTGAAAAATATTACATGATTTAATTACAAATGGCCGTCAAAACAATGGAATTTTAACTTTCACCTTTTGCGGTGACCAAAATTGTGTTGAACTGGATCATCTGAAACAAAAAATAGCGATGGACTTAGTTAAATAACAGTATAAACTAGTGTTTGATCGAAGGATTTAAAACAATATCCATTTTTCACAAAATGGCGGACAGTCAAAGTTAATATTTCGATTTTCACTTAAAAAAATGGTCATCTTTTGGCTATGAAACGGCCATTTTTTATTTAAAAAAAAAATCGAACGATCAAACACTACATTTTTATGTATTAAATAAGCCTGCTAAGTTTCAAAAAGATCGATTCAGTAGTTTTCGAGTAATTTTGGTCACCGACTTCAAAGATGTCATTTCGAGAAAAACGCGTTTATAAGTATAAGTAACGGTTGTATAGTATAAGCAACAGTTTCTTCTCTTTCAACGCTCATATCTCGATCAATTATGTTTGGATCGACTTGAAATTTGAAGGACGTATTCTCAGATAGTTATACTTAAAAAAAATGCAACAAAAAAAAACGAAAAACTTCAAAGTTACAAGTGGGGGTAACCCCTTAAAGATGTTCGGTTTATTTTTCTGCTTTATATTTTTTTCTAAAAGAAAACAAACAAGGTGCATAATTGACAACAATGAGCAGGGTGAACCTTTACACGTGCTTATTTCAGAATAATTGATAACATAATCGTTAAAATAAACTCAAGATTTTCATCCTGAAATAGTATCAAATTTTTCAATCTTTTGTATTCTTCTGAATTTAGCCACTCTCAAAAATATCATATTTTTATTTCTGGGAATGTTATTATTTTACTGATAAATATTGGTATACTTTTTTCTTGTGCGAAGGACTGTGAGCGTTTATTTTCATTACAATACAGAATGCTTACTCTCACGTTCCCGTTAGTAATTCCTGGGTGCTTTTATAGACCGGTTCTATTACACGTAGCAAATTTGCAGAAAGCGTAACCAACCATGGATATAAACCAATTGCTTCCCTTCGGTAAATGACCACGCCACGCCACTGGATTCAAACCATAATACTCGTATGCATGACGGTTCAAATAAGCTAAAGCGGCCTATAGACAAGATCTGGTCGCCGACTTGGTTGCTGTTTTGCAATATCTGGGAGCAAATGATATATGAAACTAGCCCAAAGACATTGAATTTGGTTGCAGATGTCGCATATCTGCAACCAAGCTGTCGAAAAGATCATCATGTCTAATTTACGCTTAAGTACGTATGTTTTAATAACCAACTTTTAATAAAATTACTTTGAAACCAGGAACTTAAGATAATACTGTGAATTGTTTTTTTTGCTGTTATGTTTTTTTATTCGAGAGAACCTTTAGCTTTTTCAAGGTTGACTTGACGGATATTTGACATATTATTGAATTTTTCATAATTCATTTCGCAGTTGATCTCAAAGGATCATTTTGACCCATAAGGTTTGGTCATCAAATGATTAGCATGATCTTGGGGTTCAAGGTGTCTGTCATTGTGTTAGCACATCTACTAAAAGGCATCAATAAGGCATGGTGAAAATGTGGTTACTGAGGATATTTAAAATCAGTCTCATTTGTTCTTCTAGCCTTCATTCTGTACTTGGTAGACATTCTCAGAATATCAAATTCATGAACGTTAAATGTTTCGACTCACAAAGCATATTTTGGCATCCTTAAAAAACTAAAGACATATGGAAATAATGTTTAGTTTGGTCTTTGGTGCAAATACGCCACTCAAGCTTCATGTTTCGAAATGGTTCATTTTTACACAAGTTCTTTCTATGCTCTTTTGTAATATTTTCTTCGTTCGATTCGGGTCAGAAGTCTTAAAATAATTTTTGAAACAATATTTTGTAGAATAATCATTATACAAATGCTTGCTATTGAACACATTTCAGAAATTGCTCGTTGAACATTTGCTGCATGTACGAAATAAGAATTCAATGTATTGCACACAAAACCCAGTATATTTACGTTATTAAATCTTTACGCCGCACATTTATGTTCGGTCGATTCTTATCATCGAAATCATCACCCTCATCATATCGTAATATAAGCAGATCCATTTACTCCTTCCGACTCAAGGCCGAATTTTAGTTTTCCTATCGTATTTTCCTTGTCGATAATATTAAAGTGCCAAGTATGAGAAAACTTCGAAAAGGGAATACATATTTCATTACCGATCAACTCTGGGATCTATCAAATGCAGCAAGCGTCTTCCTCGACTAACTACAAATGGGCACAAACAAACTGAAAAAGAGTACGAAAGGACCTCTCAGAGTCATCAATCTATTGGACATCATCCGTTCGCATCAAGTTTTGTTGTGACCAATATCGTTGTGTTGAAAAACTATCTAAATCTGAGCCATCTATTAACGGTCAGCGTCGCGTGGACAGCTCGCAATAGACACGACGGATTGTTCTGACAGTAATAACACTTTAAGTAGTTTGTCATTATTTGAGTTCACTTGGGTATGATAACTAAAATTTGTCGTAGATTATTTTATAAAACGATATGATTTTCATTGTGTTCGAGGCAGAATTAGAAGGAGAGCTACCCAATAATTTTAGCCGATCATTATCGAAAACGTGGATGTGACAGCAAGCCTTGTCTTAACAAATGACTTTTATGAAACCAAATACGTACGTTTAATGATAGTTAAACTTTGAGACTTCTTTGAATATATTTCAATGTAACTATTTTCCAGAAAAACGTGCTATTAATTTTTGAAAAGAAACTAGAGAATCGAGATAAAAGTTTTCTTATGTGCATATACAATTTAGTTTAATAACGGCACCTGCAAAAAGTCCTACTGTCACAGTATCAGCCTGCGTGTCCATGGCCTTTACAGTGCACACCACAAAGAGAGTGGTTTATGTTTAGAAAACTCCTAACATCGCAAGTGCCGCGTTTTGCTCGGATATGCCGATCGTCTGGCCTGGCCCAATGCCTTCTTGAAGTACGAGCCGTAATGCAGAATAATGACGTCACATAAAACTGTCAAAGTGTCGCGGAAAACACACGCAGTCTTAAGGGACGTCCGCGGGAAAATGTTCATTGTACAGGTTGTGTTTAAGTGAGTGAAGTGAAAACAAAGTGAGATCTGCGGAACAGTGCAAGTGAACAGCTTAAACACAAATTAATGCGTTGCGAGTGGTATAATTGGAAAAATTCGCTACGAAATGTTTATCAGTTGGTGATAGGTTATGTAATGTTTCGTGTCGATTTACTGTCGATACAATTAATTGATGCAAATATTATTATTATAACGCGTACACGCACAAAAAGCTAACGTTTTATTTATATTATAGCTAAAAACCTGTACGTAAAATCTCCGTGTACATCGGCACTGCCAGATGGAAATGTCAAAATGCCCGGCAAAATTGACGTCATAGATAAAACGATTACGTAGCTTGACGGCCCGTACTTCAAGAAGGCATTGCCTGGCCAAACAGAAGCCAAGAACAGCGTTGCCAGATATTTACGGGACAAAATCGCCAAAAAAGGGAGCTGGATAGCCAAAGTTGCCAAAAACCATCGAACAAAAGAATAATTTAACGATTTTGATAGTGATTCAATAGTATATTTATTGCTTCAAATTAATAACAGTAACAAAACATAAAACTTCAGTTTTAGAGCTCTTAGCAGAATATTAAAAAGTATATATATACATTTAACTAACAAGAACAAGACACCAAAACGAATTACTTTGCGTACATTGCCATATTTTTATGGTACTCAAAGATTTTACAGTTTATTTTAAATTAAAACATTTTCAGTTGAATTGTTTTTTTCATGTGGAAACATATACTTTTCCCCCATTATAAGCGTAATTTTTATATAAAAATTCTTACAATCAAAAGGTACTATAGTATCGAACATTTTTACTGTTTCAAACGACTTCTGCTCTAACAATTAGACCATTTATATTACATGTTATGTATTTTACGGATATAAATTTGAGATATAAATCAAAAATCTTCGCTATTGATATGAAAAAAAATCTTCGGTATGAAAATTTTAAATTGGGCTATATATTCTTCCAAATATCTGGCCACACTGCCGGTGAATGCCCGAGATTGCCCGGAAATACCCGGGAAGCTTTTTTAACTTTTGATTAATTTGTGTATTGACACCAAGGTCAGTGGGCGGAGAGACCCCCTACCATCTGGGGTCCGAGCTCCAATAACATCAGGGTCCTGAGGCTGTCTACCTCATCTTCGGGCCTGCTCCAAACAGGCAATTTTTCCCCCATATTAGATTTTCGCGTGTTTTCTCGGTTCCCCTTTTTACAACAGAATGCCAGCAACGTGCTTCGTCACGTCTCGGCTGGGTCTGTATTACAGCCCATGCCTGAGAGCTGCTTCTGGTCCTTTACGGACAAAGCCCCTTTTCCTTGGTTTGAATATTGCGGTTAGTATTATTTCCTGACGGATGAATAATATGTAGCGTCCCCCTTTGTTTTCTGGGAGCGAATCCACCCCAGCCGCGTAGAGCTAGAAAAGCGGCAAACCAGCATCCATCGGGGTCAGATTACAGGGTGCTCCGCTTATACGGACGGGGGACCATCACGGCCATTTCTAGGATACCCTGCTAGCGGGGCAATTCTTATTTTTTTTCTGTTGTTGCCCGTGTTTGATGGTCCGCCATCACTTTACCTACCTGGCAGGCCCTCTTCTGGACTTCAGTTCAGTCACGGCGCCCCCAGACAAACCTCTTGTTTCGTAAATTGCTACAAATGTCCAAGGGCTGGGAATGCTCGGGAATACCCGGATATATCCGGAAAACCGAACGCTCACAAGAGTGGCTTATAATTAAATATATAACAGTTAAGTGCAAAAGTTTAAATATTTAAATAAAGCTAGCCCTTCACTATCGATGTAAAGTGTGCCGCAAAAATTTAATCTTTTGAGTAAGCTGTACTCTAACTTGCAAGTTGCAACGAACCATTGAAGTAGCCGAAAATGTAGCCAATCGCGAAGGGATAAATTTCAACGCCAAATGACTGATTCAAGTAGCCAAAATGACGATAAATCGTTATGTACTGTGTTCAATCGAATCTGCGTATATAAAAAGCGAAATATTAGTTAACCAATAATAGTACGCAAGCGCTTGAGAAATATTTAACCATGCTTATAGTGTGCGGTGAAGGCGGGAAATGGGCAATGATATGTGGAAAATTGTCGTCATAAGAAACGACTAGTAGGTTTTCCTACTAGTCGTTGTGTGTTGTTAATTAATGTTGTCCCTCGATGGAAGTGCTAGCCTCGGTGCTGACGGAATTCCGAATTTTTTTACCAAATCACTGTCTTCCTCTTTGTGTGTTCCTCTGTCAATAATTTTCAACATTAGCATCTCCACCGGTACATTTCCTGCCCTTTGGAAATCCGCCAACATATTTCCCATTCATAAAGCTGGTGATACTTCTTTCATCCCTAATTACCGTCCAATATCCCTTTTGCCATGTTTTAGTAAGATCCTCGAAAGAGTAGTCTACAATAGAGCGTACCCTTTTATTCAGCCCTTGCTAGCCAGTGAACAGCATGGATTCGTTAAAGGTAAGTCAACGGTTACAAACTTATGGTCTTTTACAAACACCGTTGCTTCCGCAATCGACAAGCAAAAGCAAGTAGATGTCCTATATACAGACTTTGCCAAGGCTTTCGATTCTGTGAAACATGTTGTTCTTCTGTGAAAGTAAGCAGGGTTTGGTCTCTCTGGTGTCCTCTTTTCTTGGTTCTCCTCCTACGTTCGTGATCGTTCTTGTGCTGTGATTGTTAACTCTTGCTCTTCTACACCCTTCTTTCCTACCTCAGGAGTTCCGCAAGGATCTATTCTTGGTCCTTTATTGTTCCTTTTATTTGTTAACGATCTTCCTTCCCTCCTTAATTCACCCTGTCTTTTGTACGCTGATGATCTCAAAATTTTCAGAGTGATAGAATACTCTGTCCTCGGCTCCCCTCTCAATGTTGTTGCTAGTTTCAAGGACCTTGGCGTGATCTTCGATTCCAAGTTGAAGTTTGATTTACCATACATATTTTGCACGTCACTGCCAAGGCCTCGCGTTTTTCCGGCTTCATCATTAGATCCTCTAAACGTTTTGTTAATCTTTCCACTCCTCTATATCTGTTTTTTTCCTTCGTTCGTAGTGTTCTTGAATACTGTTACCAAATTTGGTGTCCACATTACGCATACACTTGATTGCTGCGGTTGAATCCGTGCAATGCAGATTCACCCGCTCATTGTTCTTTAAGTTCAATATTCCGTATTGCGATTACAGTATGCGCCTCTACATCCTTCAAATTCCTTCCCTTGAGTCACGTAGAGTGTTCCACGACGAGTGCCTCCTTTTTAAACTTTTCAACGGCTGTATATTGGTGGACCCCAGCATTCACCTTTCTGTTAGAGATTCGGGCCGTCCTAATAGAACATTTTTCAAATTTAATGTTACATTTGCCCGTACTGACACCTATTTCTTTTCTCCCCTTTTGTGTTTGCCTCGTCAGCATAATAACCTTAACCTTGGTCCTCTGCCTCGAACATTAGCTATGTTTAAAAGTATTTTAAAAAAGAACGTTCTATCTGGTACATGAAATTTGCCATAATTTAATCTTTTGTTGTATCTTTTTTTTCGGTCGATTTTGCTTTTGATTACTTTTCCTTTCTGAATTTCACTTAATTTTAATTTTTCTATTTCTTTGTACATATATATATTTGTTTTCTTTTTTTTTGTTATGTCTAATCTATAATTAGATTTGTTCTGTTGATTTGGACATTAATAAATAAATAAATAAATAAATAAATAAGAATATGTACAAATTAGCTTAGCCTCCTAATATTTATCCAAACGTTTCTAATTTTTTACAGTAAGAAATTAGTGTGCTAAAGTGTAAACAGATTCAAGATCGCTGCTGATATCCACTGCTAATTATGGTTTGAAAGCTTGTTTTGCAGTATTAAGAAGACTTTTATATCCAAATATTAGGCAACGCGTTCTGCTTAAAACTACACATATACATATGTGCAAATATTTGATGATGTTTTGATGGATAGCATTTATTCTTTCATTCTTCTTCTTATTACTATTGGCAACTGTTAGTATTTGCCAAACATTTTTTCGACGAAACCAATAAATTTCTTCATACCCTGGTTTCTTGACAAAGAAAATAATAAATCTAAGAAAAATGCTAGCGTATCAAAACCGCTTGAAAGATGATTTTCGAAGAAATTGCCTTTGAGTGCCCAAAAAATGTGAAAATACTTACTACACTTTTTTTGAAGTATAATTTCAACCATATCTTAACCAAAGCAACAAAAACCTTTTCTCTATCACTCTATCACAATCATCCTCTATCTCCCATAGGACAAATGATGTAATTGTTTAGTGCTGGCAACACTTTTCCAACGAAGCAGTAATACGTCTACCACAACAAGCTCGTGCTAAAATCCACCTATCCTTTGAATTTCGATTTCATCTGAGGATTGCATCGAAATATTCAGTTATTACACGATGTTTAAGGCTGCCATCCAAAAAATTTTCACAAATCGGAAAATTTAAACATTGCTTCCTTATCTTTATTGTAAATGCTTTGCAAATGAATAAATAATGAAAGCATCTAGTGGTGCAATATTTACGACCGTCTTTGGTGCTGAGAATCCGTGTTAGCAGCATTGCTAACTGCTTCACGCTAAGTTAAACTCACCCTGTGAATTTCGTTTCGATTGAATGACTGCGCTAGAAGTTATAGGGGTGGAAAAAAACTTAGGGTTACCACCCTGATAACTTCATATTTTCCAAACGCTAATATTTGTTGTTAATTGTCATTGCAGGATCATTCCCATTTGAAAATTTAATGACAACATCGCTTCGTAAAAATATGCCAAAAAATTACAAAGATCTATATAATAGCTGGCCGTCTTTTCATGATTTGCTTACGAAATTCGTACGACATTTGGTTTATAATAAGGTTCATTTTTATTTCATGACTAAATCGGAAGCTATAGAAAAAAAAGCTTTATTTTGCAGAGCAAATTTACATGATTTATGTGACAAAAATTACCATAGCTAACAATTCTATTCTAGTCTTTCAACCAAATTTCCGCGAAATATAGTTTGGGGTAAAGTTCTGGTACTGTGTGAATTTCGTTAAAATTTGTTTGTTGAATCGAAAGCTATAAACTAAAAAAAGAATTTGGGAAGTGTAATGTATAATGATATTGAACTGTTTCTGGAAACATCACTATCAACGAAAAGAGTAAGAATTCATGATTTCGCAGAAGAATTTATTCATCGATGTGCCATCAGACTGTGAGGACGTGTTCTATGTTCGCACGAATCATTCGTTGTGTATAACTATTAACACGTTGTGTATAACTATTAACATAACTATTGTCATTCGTTGTGTATAACTTCCAGTGACCGTTACTATTTTATTACTCTCGTCGCCCATCCATTCTATAACTTTCACGCATGATACTTGACTACCATGTATGTTGGTTCGAACAGATGTTGATTTGAACAATTATCCCGTTACGTACATAGATGTTATACATATTATTCCCAAGTTTATTAACAAATGCGATAATAATGTCCTCATCAATTTTTTAATTCTTCACCTCTAAAGAGGAAACTATTGAGTTTGTCAAGCAGAGTGACAAGTGTCTGGAAAGATGATGTGAGGGGTTTCACCACAGTAAAAGAAGTGTCAGTCGCAAAAATCAGGTCCAGCATTTTTTCATTTGAGTTCCGGATGCAATTGGTTTGAAACATACCAAGTAATATTAATTCGTTTGGAAGGTTGATGTCGTGTTGTCCGCCAACAGAAGTAGAGCTAGGAACTCTAAAAGTGCCGTCCGCTGAAGCGCACCAGCTGATTCTAGATAGTATAAAATCACCCATTAAGACGGCATCGTTATTATTGTTCGCAAGGTCGCATATGAGCTGATTAATATGTATTAGCGAAATACCTTCTCTGTCGTAAGTTCGACTTGAGCTCAAATAAATTCATTATTTGTATGCGGTATCTCTATTAGAGATACCTTGATTTTTTTTGAAAGGTTAGATTAACACCACCTCCGAGAGGAGCGTCAGCAAGATCTCCATGTCTAGTATATTCCGAGTTAAATATTTCGACATCGTGAATAGTTGCACAAAGCCACGTTTCGGTGATGTCAATGACATCAAAAGCTTCAGCGTTCGAGAGCTCATAGAACTCACTAAGTTACGATCGCCTCCTACTTACGTTGGCGTAGAGCACTGAGATGAGTTTGTCCCATTTTTTGTTGCAGTGCTCGGTTTACTTGCCTTTTTCTCGACAAATTCATGTACAACGGAGTTCAGCTGACAGAAGTTGCTATTTGCGATGGAATCAAAGCAACAATTTGGTCCTATAATCTTAAATGATGATTCACAATACCAGTTCCTATCTTAATAACTGATATACATTTCGTAGGAATGAATGATTTTGTATGTTCAAAGATTCCCTCGACATTTTTCCTAATGTCATCTGGGGTGGTATCAGGAGCAAGCCTGGATACAAATATGGATCTGGGCTGTGTGATACCTCTGAGGCTGCAGTTGAAAATATTAAAATCATTAGATACCGTAGGAGGATCTAAATCGATGTTGGCATCTACTGTTTTGGAGTTAGCTTTCTTAGGTTCATATATGCGGAGAGTGGAAATTTCGGAATTGCCTTAGTAAATGATTTTGAACATTTGATGGTTTTTTTAATTCGCTTTCTGCTCACGTATTGCTGCATTTGTTATTAGGAAATGGATGAGGATTATGATAATAACGAGAAAGAAATTCAAATAACTTTACTTGGTCAACGAAGATTCAATAGTAGTATATACATTGTAATAATGTTGGCTTCTAATTCATTGCCTTCCAATTTCATAATTCATGATATCTAATTCATTATTATAGATCATTCATATGCTATAAATTGATTGGGCTTTTTCTATGGGCAACAAGGCGATTTTAGCAATGAGCCGATCTAATTCCTGGTTGGCTGTGCGAATTGTTACTACTCTGATTAGTCCATCTTTCCCAGGGTGTAATTTAACAATTCGGCCCATAGGCCATTTATACGATGGCAAACGATCATCTTTCACTAAAACCAAATCGTTAATTTCGACGTTTGGGCAGCGTCGATTCCATTTGGGTCTTTGTTGCAGTCTGGCTATGTATTCCATCAACCACCTTTTCCAAAAATTCGGTGATATTCGTTGTGTTAATTGCCAGCGATCCAATCAATGAGTTTTATGTCCATGAGATTGTCCTCTGGCACTGCTAATAACGCGGCTCCATCAAAAAATGTCCAGGTGTTCATCATTAGGATCGTTCGTCAGCGGGCAGAGAGGTCGTGAATTCAGGCACGCTTCTATTTTGGTCAGGCCTGTATGAAATTCTTCGAAGGTCAAAGCTGCATTCCCAACAATGCTTCTCAAGTGATGCTTTGTAGACTTGACTCCGGCTTCCCACAATCCACCAAAATTGCATAACTTTTTTGATTGATATTTGAAATAGTGAAAGGTTAAAATAGGTGAATGTGTTTATATGTTCTGTGAGTCCAAATTTTATAAATTGAAAACTTATTCAATTTCTCTTTGGATCTCGGTAATTTGCTAAAAAAAAGAGCATCATCAACAATAATCGATCGAAACTGAATTCGTAAATTGTCTCTTTAACAAAGAGATGTACTCGACAGTTTAATTGCAAAATTAATAAATGAAAAACTTGGAACGGATTACCGGTTGGAATATTAAACAAAAATAATTTTGCTGGCCATGTGTGTTATTTTCAAACGATCTTGGTCGGTTAATTTGAGCATTTTTCTATAATAAAGAGCAATTAAAAGAACTCTTTGAATATGTTGCTGAAAATGGGAATTATAATCTGGGTGGATAGACCGTTAATAGTGACAGCGGGCTTTTTGTTTTACTTAAAGATTTTCGGTTTATTTTTCTGCTTTATATTTTTTTCTAAAAGAAAACAAACAAGGTGCATAATTGACAACAATGAGAAGGGTGAACCTTTACACGTGCTTATTTCAGAATAGTTGATAACATAATCGTTAAAATAAACTCAAGATTTTCATCCTGAAATAGTATCAAATTTTTAAATCTTTTGTATTCTTCTGAATTTAGCTACTCTCAAAAATATCATATTTTTATTTCTGGAAATGTTATTATTTTACTGATAAATATTGGTATACTTTTTTTCTTGTGCGAAGGACTGTGAGCGTTTATTTTCATAACAATACAGAATGCTTACTCTCACGTTCCCGTTAGTAATTCCTGGGTGTTTTTATAGACCGGTTCTATTACACGTAACAAATTTGCAGAAAGCGTAACCAACCATGGATATAAACCAATTGCTTCCCTTGGGTAAATGACCACGCCACGCCACTGGATTCAAACCATAATACTCGTATGCATGACGGTTCAAATAAGCTAAAGCGGCCTATAAACAAGATCTGGTCGCCGACTTGGTTGCTGTTTTGCAATATCTGGGAGCATGTGATATATGAAACTAGCCCAAAGACATTGAATTTGGTTGCAGATGTCGCATATCTGCAACCAAGCTGACGAAAAGATATTCATGTCTAATTTACGCTTAAGTACGTATGTTTTAATAACCAACTTTTAATAAAATTACTTTGAAACCAGGAACTTAAGATAATACTGTGAATGGTTTTTTTTTTGCTGTTATGTTTTTTTATTCGAGAGAACATTTAGCTTTTTCAAGGTTGACTTGACGGATATTTGACATATTATTGAATTTTTCATAATTCATTTCGCAGTTGATCTCACAGGATCATTTTGATCCATAAGGTTTGGTCATCAAATGATTAGCATGACCTTGGGGTTCAAGGTGTCTGTCATTGTGTTAGCACATCTACTAAAAGGCATCAATAAGGCATGGTGAAAATGTGGTTACTGAGGATATTTAAAATCAGTCTCATTTGTTCTTCTAGCCTTCATTCTGTACTTGGTAGACATTCTCAGAATATCAAATTCATGAACGTTAAATGTTTCGACTCACAAAGCATATTTTGGCATCCTTAAAAAACTAAAGACATATGGAAATAATGTTTAGTTTGGTCTTTGGTGCAAATACGCCACTCAAGCTTCATGTTTCGAAATGGTTCATTTTTACACATGTTCTTTCTATGCTCTTTTGTAATATTTTCTTCGTTCGATTCGGGTCAGAAGTATTAAAATAATTTTTGAAACAATATTTTGTAGAATAATCATTATACAAATGCTTGCTATTGAACACATTTCAGAAATTGCTCGTTGAACAATTCAATGTATTGCACACAAAACCCAGTATATTTACGTTATTAAATCTTTACGCCGCACATTTATGTTCGGTCAATTCTTATCATCGAAATCATCACCCTCATCATATCGTAATATTAGCAGATCCATTTACTCCTTCCGACTCAAGGCCGAATTTTAGTTTTCCTATCGTATTTTCCTTGTCGATAATATTAAAGTGCCAAGTATGAGAAAACTTCGAAAAGGGAATACATATTTCATTACCGATCAACTCTGGGAGCCATCAAATGCAGCATGCGTCTTCCTCGACTAACTACAAATAGGCACAAACAAACTGAGAAAGAGTACGAAAGGACCTCTCCGAGTCATCAATCTATTGGACATCATCCGTTCGCATCAAGTTTTGTTGTGACCAATATCGTTGTGTTGAAAAACTATCTGAATCTGAGCCATCTATTAACAGACAGCGTCGCGTGGACAGCTCGCAACAAACACGACGCACAGTGGTCTATTTCGCGAAAAAGGTGAACTTTATTCATGAGAACCACTAGAAGTATGAAATTGAGTGTTTCTTGGGTTTTCAAACATGGGAAATCCATTTCTGGGACTGTATTGGCTCCAACTTTTAACAAAAAGTTTCCAAAAAGGGTCAAAATTTGGAAAATTTAACTTTGAGGAAAAACATTTTTCTTGTTAATAAACGAGGGTAACTTATCATTTTCATAGTATTTTTACTGGCTGAACACGAAACCGCTGTCCAAATCCGCCTATCGTGCCTCAATGTTGAGGAAAATATCATTTTTAGAATTGTTTCCTGCTGACGCAATTTTTATCAATATTGTGACGTGATAGCCAAATTTTGGATCACATTCGTGGCAGCAGGCAAAAATTCGTTTGACACAAATGATGTCGGACAGTATTATTAATTTGATTTGCACCCACAAAGTTTAATCGAAACAATTGTAATTATTTTGAATAAATTTTTTTATAATAATAAATCAACTAAACAAAAATGACATGTGGAATCCTATATATATATTTGAAGTAGTGAAAAAGGCCTATCTACAGCATATAGCAAAACACATATCAAATTTACAAATATTATCATTCACCCATGCATGGATATTTACAATTTTAGCAATTAATACCTGGCACGAAATTGTTTTGTACAGGTAAAAATATATTTTCGATTATGTTACTTTGCATATAATTTCAATACTAAGCATATACATGAATTATCATATGAATATATTTCATTGAACTGAATTCAGAAGCAAGTTGGGAAATTTGATGATACTAAAGTACAGGTGAATGGGTAAATAAATGTATGAACAGCCAAATACTTGAAACTTTGCCAATAACATAAGAAGTAAGTGTAGGGTTTAGAAACTATTGTTTTATCTATGAAATTCAACGTTGTGTTTATCTCAATCTCACAAGCTTCAACCTGGTACAAATGCTTGCTATTGTGTGCTAGTGCAAATGATAAGAAAATACTGCAGAGCACGTGAACTGGCGCAATAAGCGCGCAAAATGTTGAATTTTATGCAAGGTCGCTGAACTTTGAAAGGAGTTTACGAGCGTAGCCGCAGCTAGCCGCAGGCAAACTAAGTTTGGATAGTTACTTTGGACTTTAATGAATACAACTAGACCTATTTCGTAACGACTTGTTGTGACCCTCTAAACTTAAAAGGGACTAGAAGTTTTAAACACCGAATTCCTATACTATCTGCAGTATGAACACGATGAAAGAGGGGAGGCTAAATCATCAATGTCTTTCATAGCTTAATAACGCTGTATTACTCAAAGGTATTTTTATCTTCATATTCTTAATTTAAAAATTAGGTTAAAAAACAGATGCAATTTTTGGCTGTTTTCAGCACCTGTGCTCTTACCCTTAAACTTATGAAACCCAATTACTACCTCAAATGATGGAGGCCATATAGGACAATATTACCCCCAAGTTACAACTTCATACTTAAAAGTCCATAATTTGAATAAAGTTCACCTTTTTCGCGAAATAGACCACTGTGCGACGGTTCGTTCTGACAGTAATAAGACTCTTAAGTAGTTTTTCATTATTCGAGCTCGTTTGGATGTGATAATTAAAATAAGTGGAAGAAGATTTTATGAAACAATCTGATTTTCATTGTGCTCGACGCAAAATCAAGTGGAGAGCTGCCCATTACTTTTAGCGAACATAATCGAAAATATGGATGTGGCAGCAAGCCTTGTCTTAACAAATGACTTTTACGACTTCAAATAGGTACTTGATAGCAGTTAAAATAAAATCTTAGATTTTTTTGAATATGTTTCAATGGAAATATTTTGCAGAAATATGTTATACTAATATTTTTTAATAAAATTCTAGAGAATCGGGATCAACATTTTATTATGTTCACATAAAAATTTTTGGTTTAATTTCGACAATTGCAAACAGCCCTACTGTCACAGAATCCGCCTGCGTATCCATGACCTTTGCAGTGCAAAGCACAAATAGAGTGGCTTATGGGTAGAAAACTCAGCACATCGCAAGTTATGCGTTTTGCGCGGATATGTTCATCCTCTGGCATGGCAGCACAAGAGACGAGAAGAACGGCAAGGATCACTAGAAACGCTGCGAATTTCATTTGGGCTGGTTTTCTGCTACTGTTTAGAACTGTACTGTCGATCTGTGTGAGTTCGGTCGACTTAAATAGTAAGGTGTAACAAATAATCATGTGTAGTAAATGGTAATGTATATTTGCACAAATGGTCAATTTTTTCATAATTTCAATCGAATCTGCGTATATACAAAGTAAAATATTAGTTTAACGATAATAGCCAGCAACTGCATGTTACTTAAAAATATGTGGAGGGTGTTGCGAAGGAGGGAAATGAGCAATCATATGTAGAAAACTGCCTTCATAACAAACGTCTTTATTAAATAATTTAGTCTCCTAATATGTATTCAAATGTTTCTAATTTTTTACATTGAGGTATAAGTGTGTGAAAGTGTAAATAGATTTAAGTCGCTGCTTATCTCCACTTCCTATAATGTATTGAAAGTTTTTTTTTAAAAAGTATCTAAAAAACTTTCAACTCCAAATATTTGGTAATGTTTTCAAGCTAAAATTACACACATATGTCTAAATATTTGATGACAATTCGATGAATATCATTCATTCATTCCTTTTTTTAATATATTGGTAAGTATAAGCATTTGCTTAACATATCTTCAACTTAATTATTTAAGTTCTTTATACTCTAGTTTTGTATGAAAAACAAGAAAATAGTTTAAAACAAACATGTTAGAATACGCACGTGCCGATAAATGCTATGTTGTTGTTTTTCATGCTAACGTTGAAAAACAATTGCTACCATAACTGTTAACATGCGGTTACTGGTTAAGTTAACCGAAAAAGTTTTCGCATTTCATTATGCCGTAGAATAGGCTATCACTAGTTTTTTCACATAATAACATAGTTACATGGTCTTATTTTTTTAATAAGTTTAACTTAATTTACAATTACATATCCACAATAATTTCGAAAGTGTCAACAAAGTATTCGCGATAATGATATTTTAAAATTCTAAGAAATATTTTTCAACAAAACACTTATGAACCACTGGAAAGACTGATTCTCGACGAAAAGGAGAGGAAATTTGTCGTTTTTGTCTGACATTTCAAATGGTTGTAATATTTATGTTATCTCTATTTCGATCACCACATTAGATATTTCGGATATGAAATTTTAATGTGAGTATATTTAAGAAAAAATAGGTGGAAGTACCCAGTAAAGCAGGGTAGGCAAATATAGGCTGGTAGTTCGTCACGTTTACAGCATCTCTCAACTTCAATATCGGCAAAACGTTGGAAATATTCCAGTGCGAAGGAAAACTTATGAAAACATATGGTTGCAAAGTATGAGCGAAGGGATACACAAGGAAGAAGTAAGAGACTTTATGACCATATCTGCTTTCCGGATCGCTGCTTCAACAGGAATCTTGGAGTGATAGTGGGGGTTTTTTTAAGAGAACTTACCATAATGAGGTCAACAGAAAAAAGGACATGTAGGTTTGATCCATTGGAAGGAATATGCGAGTCCAAGAAGGGAAGAAAGGTCTGTAGCGCATTGGAACCACAAGAAAGACTAATGAAAGACTAGCAAATGTGTTCCTTTTTACAACCAACCCGTAAGAAATGTAAAAGTAAAGTTACTCCATAGCATCTCTTTTTGGGTCTCGGGGTTGATGTTGGTAGACAGCTTTTCCCCAAATTTACAACGATATGTACCACTTTGCTAGAATGGTTATATCCGAAATTATAGGGTGGAATGATTTCCAAGGCTACCAGCCGCAAGAAAGCAGACACTTGCTACATATTTTCTGTTTAGGATGTTTAATGTGTGTAAATTTGACGGAAATGATACAAACGCTCAGCGCTGTCATTGCAATCAAAAGTTTACAATAACAGGTTTATGTTGATATTAACCAATCCTGTGAATATACCTCCCCCAATTGAATCCGGTAGAGAGAAAGCATGTGATTTGAAAGTCCAGCTTGAAATCTTCGAGGACTGTTCTTATTCCAATTAGAACAAGGTAAGAAACCACCGATGACTCCTGAAAAACAGCACAATCAACCATGATGCTTAAAATCATGCTTCAAATTTATATCATGCTTCAAATTTATCTATTAGATCCTATGTGGATATAGTGTGCCAAAACGCATAAAAAATAAGCTGCAAATTGCACAAAATAAGACCCTTAAGCTGATACTAGACAAATCTTTTTACTATTCAACTGAAAAAATTCACAACGAAGCCAATCATCCAGTTTCGAAACCAATATTCGAAACTTACAAAATCCACTAGTGGCCTTTTCTTATAGTGTCGTTCTATAGATTTTAAGTTCCCTTAGAAATAACGAGTAGTAGTTATTAGTTTTGAATAAATGAAATAAAATATATCAAGGTTTTTGTTAGCTTGTCCTTGTATTATCACTAAACCAGATCCAGAGATATCAAAAATTGCATAAGCAAGAAAAACAATTTAGAGCAAAGATACTGTCTAATCTCTAAGATATTTTATGGTGCAAAAACTAAATTTTCAAAATCAATCTGAGCCTGATAATTTTTCAACGGGTTGGGTACAAAATCTCGTATTACAATATCCCGTTTACAAAATCCCGCATTTCAAAATCCTGTATTACAAAACCCCGTATTACAAAATCCCGTATTACAAAATCTCGAATTAAAAAATCCCGTAATCCAAAATCCCGTAGTTTTTTCCTTTTTCCTTCAGATCCTTTTTTTATTGTTGCTAAAGCGACGATAGCTAAAATGAATGGAGGGGAATCAGAGAAGAAAAATTTGGCAAGGTACCAAAAAATTAAAAAAATTATTAGAAAAGGTCTGAAACTGAAACAATCGATTATTTGAGAAGAATCGCGTACAATGTCTTTATGTTGAAATTTATTCCTAAATAAAAACTTAAATCACTATGTTTTTGTTATTTCATTATATGAATAGGTTTCATTCCACGAGATTTTGAGTTTCGGGATTTTTGCTTTCGGAATTTTGAATTTCGGGATTTTGCACATGTAGATTTTCAACATGAAGCGGGTAACCCTGTAGCTGTGGCAGGCTGCTGAAAAAAAATCCAGCAAATCATTGACCTTCCTGAAAACATTTTGATTTTTGACAAAAATTTCAAATCTTTGATAAATTTTATCTTTTGTCCTTCATCTCAAGATAAAATTTTTAAAATTCCGATTTGCACAAGAACGGCAACCCATCACCAAATTACCTCTATTTTCAGCACTCGAAAGTTCTGTTCACGAGAACTGACGACCGGATTATCCGATAATAATGAAATTTACAAGATATGTTGGTATTAGCTAGGACCAGGTTTGATAGAAGTAATTTTGAAATGCGGGCAACCCTGTGGCAGTGGTACCACCTTGAAAAATAACTGAGAAAAAAAACATCTTTTTGGCCTATAACTTCCGATTCGGCCATCAGATTTTAACGAAATTCACACAGTACTTGGATGTTACTCTATGTAACATTTGATGAAAATTTGGTTGAAAAATTAGTATAGGGCTGGCAGCTGTGGTGATTTTTGTCTCATAAACCTTGCAAATTTGCTCAGCAAAATAAAGCTTTTTTCCCTATAACTTCCGGTCCAGTATATAAATCAATACGAAGTTCATGCAATAAATGGACTTTAATGTGAACCAAATGTCGTAGGAATTTCGTACAAAAATCATGAAAGGGCTGCCAGCTATTACCATTTTTGTAATTTTGTGGAATTTCTTTACTGAGCGACTATGTTATTAGATTTGCAATTGAGAATGATCCTGCAATGAAAATTAGCAACAAATATTAACGTTTTAAAAATTTGAAAAGTTTTGAGGGTGGCAGCCCTAAAATTCTTTTCACCCGTATACCTTCCAGCGCAGTGATTCAATCGAAACGAAATTTACTGGTTGGGTTTAACTTAACGTGAAGCAGATTTGGTATATTTTTTGTTTTGCTGCTGACACAGGCTAACCAGCATTAGCCATTTTCGTAAATATTGCACCAACAGATGCTTCAAATTACGTACTCATATGCAAAGCATTTGCGATAAAAATAAGAAACCAATTTTTAAATTTTCCGAGTTTTGAACATTTTTCGGATGGCAGCCTCAAACAACGTTTAACCGCTGAAACTTTCGATGAAATCCTCTGATGAGAACGAAATTCAAAGGATAAGTTGATTTAAGTATGAGCTTGTTAAGGTAAACTTATTGCTGCTTCATTAGGAAAGTGTTGCCAGCCCTGAACATTTTCATCATTTGTGTTATAGTTGAGTTTCGTTGCTTGGGATAAGAAATGGTTGTACAAAAAAGTGTATTACGTCTTCCCACATTTTTTTGTCACTCAAAGACAATTTCTTCGAAAATTAGTTTTCTAGCGGTTCTGATGCGCTAGACTTTTTTTTTCTTAAATAGACTCGCATTAAAATTTCATATCCGAAATATCTAATGTGGTGATCGAAATAGAGATTTCGTAAATATTACAACCATTTTAAATCTCAGACAAAAACGACACATTTCCTCTCCTTTTCGCCGAGAATCAGTCTTTTTAGTGGTTCATAAGTGTGTAGTTGCTAAATATTTCTTAGAATTTCAAAATATCATTATCGCGAATACTTTCTTGACACTTTCGAAATTGGTGTGGATATGTAATTCTAAATGAAGTTAAACTTATTAAACAATGAGACCATGTAACTATGGTATTATGTGAAAATACTAGTGATAGCCTATTCTACGGCATAATGAAATGCGAAAACTTTTTCGATTGCCTTAACTAGTAATCGAATGTTAACAGTTATGGTTGCAATTGTTTTTCATTGTTAGCATGAAAAACAACAACATAGCATTTATCGGAACGTGCGTATTCTAACATGTTTGTTTTAAACTATTTTCTTGTTTTTCATAAAAACTAGAGTATAAAGAACTTCACTAATTTAGTCGAAGATATGTTAAGCAAATGCTAATACTTACCAATATATTAAAAAAAATAATGAATGAATGATATTCATCGAATTGTCATGAAATATTTGGACACATGTGGGTAATTTTAACTTGAAAACATTACCAAATATTTGGAGGTGAAAGTTTTTTTAGATACTTTATTAAAAGAAACTTTCAATACATTATAGGAAGTGGAGATGAGCAGCGACTTAAATCTATTTACACTTTCACACACTTATTCTCCAATGTAAAAAATTAGAAACATTTGAATACATATTAGGAGGCAAAATTATTTAATAAAGACATTTGTTATGAAGGCAGTTTTCTACATATGATTGCTCATTTCCCTCCTTCGCAACACCCTCCACATATTTTTAAGTAACATGCGGTTGCTGGCTATTATCGTTAAACTAATATTTTACTTTGTATATACGCAGATTCGATTGAAATTATGAAAAAAATTGACCATTTGTGCAAATATACATTACCATTTACTACACATGATTATTTGTTACACAGTACTATTTAAGTCGACCAAATTCACACAGATCGACAGTACAGTTCTAAACAGTAGCAGAAAACCAGCCCAAATGAAATTCGCAGCGTTTCTAGTGATCCTTGCCGTTGTTCTCGTCTCCTGTGCTGCCATGCCAGAGGATGAACATATCCGCGCAAAACGCATAACTTGCGATGTGATGAGTTTTCTACCCATAAGCCACTCTCTTTGTGCTTTGCACTGCAAAGGTCATGGATACGCAGGCGGATTCTGTGACAGTAGGGCTGTTTGCAATTGTCGAAATTAAACCAAAAATTTTTATATGAACATAATAAAATTTTGATCCCGATTCTCTAGAATTTTATTTAAAAAATATTAGTATAACATATTTCTGCAAAATGCTTGGAGATTGTAAGAAGACACATTCAGCTTGAGGCTATCAACTTCAGATCATCCATACGATCGTAAAACATCGCAATATGTAAAATTGTCCAGAAATGATTGGCCGCCAACTAGCCTTACAATTCTATAGCAGTTAGCCTATAAACCACAGCAGCTCCCACTATGGGGGCCTTTCCCAGCGGCAGGATATACCTTCGAAGTAGGTATGGGCTACACCTGCCCCCGCAGTACCGATACTTAGTCACATAAGTCGAGCAAACCAAATGACTTTTCTCTTTCGGATGAAGCTGACATCTTTTTGTATGAAGGATTCTACAGATGTGCTCTGGAGCACTTGTCCATAGTTGTGCCTTAAGGCCAGGACCTAATGTATCACGTATGGTCTCATAATATATTATGTTTAAACATATTTGAGCTTATTCGTGCTTTTATAGTTCACCAGTGACGGTTTACCAGATTTATTTATTTATTTATTTATTCATTTTACCAATCAAGGCGTACATGCATAAAAAAAAGAATAAAATAAAATAGTACATGCATAAAATTACAAACAAAATAAAAATAAAACAAACTATAAATAAATACAAGACTAATAAAAAGTGCATAAATAAAATTAGTTATAAACAGACATCAAATAAAGTAATAAATAAATGACAAATGACAAATAAATGACTAACAAGTTAAATACCGAATTGAAATTGGAATTGTTTTTGCGGGATGATTAAAATTGAAAAATTTTTTTTTTTATTTATCTTGAAAATTTTATTTGACAAAGTGGTTTCGAAAGCATGCACTGTTTCTCATCAGACACCAGCACACAGTGCATGCTTGACTGGCGTGACCACTTGCAGTTGGAAATCATTAATTGTTATTTACGCTGGTTGTGACAAATTTTAACATCTCCGACTTATATCCATGGAAATAATTTACTCATAAAGGTTATTGATTTGTGATCACAGTTCCCTTCTTGTCTATAATCGCATAGACAACGTATATCGTCTCTAAAGCTTATCAAAGCAGGCGAGGGAAATCATTAATTGTTTTCTTCTCTGATTCCCCTCCATTCATTTTCATCCATCAGGCGCGGCGCCGCGCCTGATTCTATATTATGCAAAACTACGGGATTTTTCCTTCAGATCTTTTTTTATTGTTGCTAAAGCGACGATAGCTAAAATGAATGGAGGGGAATCAGAGAAGAAAAATTTGGCAAGGTACCAAAAAATTAAAAAAATTATTAGAAAAGGTCTGAAACTGAAACAATCGATTATTTGAGAAGAATCGCGTACAATATCTTTATGTTGAAATTTATTCCTAAATAAAAACTTAAATCACTATGTTTTTGTTATTTCATTATATGAATAGGTTTCATTCCACGAGATTTTGAGTTTCGGGATTTTTGCTTTCGGGATTTTGAACTTCGGGATTTTGAGTTTCGGGATTTTTAAGTATAGGATTTTGTGTTTTCGGGATTTTGGAATACGGGAATTTCGAAACATACGGGATTTTGTTAATTCGGGATTTTGTGATTCGGGATTTTGATACGATCCCTTTTTCAACTTAAGTGTGACACAAATCAAGTTCGGACCTTGCAGGAATAGTGTAGAAGAGCAAAAATACAAAAAAAAATGTTCAATAGTTGCTATGCAATAGAGTGGACGCATGTCCCCTATTCCCCCAGTACGCTGTAAACTGCAATAAGAGAGGCCAAACCATTGCTGAGTTATAATACACATCGACTTTAGAGACAGTAAGACAAAACCCAATATCGAAACCAAATTTTGTGAAACTTGAATCAAAGAAATCAGAATCTAGTGCAGCACAGTTCTGGCACATACGTTTTTTATTCAATAACTTGTAAATTACTTGTTTTGATTTTTTGCATTGAAATTCATAACTTAATTTGTTGATTTGCTCATCTTTACCATTATTAATTATTGACAGAAAACTGTCATAAATACTTCAAGAAATAGTATAATACTGAACATTAACACATGTTAACAGGCCCGGCGGACGCCTTGGGTGGTGTAGGTAGTACTACCAACATGGAAAATGAAACGGTGTGTAATTGCCCACCCACATTGCCCATTGCCACATTAATTCCCCAGTGGGGGAAAATAAGCGCTATATGCAGCAATATCTAACAAGATATCCTCAATCAAAAGCCCCAGAATTTTTTTACCACAATTGCGGTGATATGAGGGGTAAAATAAATAAACTCTTTCTTGACACCAAATCTTGCCATTTCAACGTGCTTGCTTTCACTGAAACTTGGTTAAATGACTCCCATATCAACGAAGAAATCCTTGACAGTACCTGGACAATTTTTAGAAATGACCGAGACTATGTTTCCACTGGTCAAACAAGAGGTGGTGGTATCTTACTCGCAGTTAAGAACACTCACTCAAGTGAACTTGTAAACTCTGCCTCGCACAAATTGTTCCAGCATATATTTATCCGCATTTCAATTGACAAAACCTTGGTTTATATTGGCTTATTTTACGTCCCACCGAGATCTGACGAATCAGTGTACAATTATATATGCGAGCAAATATCTTCTTTTATGGCTTCTCGTAGTGCTGAGGATAAAGTTATATTCTTGGGTGATTTTAATCGCCCGAATTTGCGTTTTGTTTCTGATAAGTCTGATGATGGTTTAAAAGCAGTAAACCTACTTGAGTCTTCTGATTCGAACCTTGTGAGTACGTTGTATGGCCATGATTTGCAGCAGGTTGTTCCGACTCCCATCCAAAATGGTAATTGGTTAGACTTAATCTTTACAAATATTTATGACGATGTAGTGGTTAGTCCAACAAATGACGCAGAGAATCTCTTTTCTAATAGTCTTCACCATCCCGCTCTTATAGTTGAACTTTCCACTACAGATTGGAACATGTTAAGTACGTACAATAATACGGTTGTATATGATTTCCATAATGCTGATTATGATAGCATTCACAATTTCCTTGACAATGTCGATTGGACAAATGTGTTTATGTTTCATTCCCTTGATGATGATGTAGCCATGTTTTATAAAATAGTTTTTGACGCGGTCGATAAATTTGTACCTAAGATAAGGAAAAAAGATAAACTCTCTGAACCTTGGCTTGCCAAGACTCTTAGACGTCTGAGAAATCACAGAAACAAACTCTACAAGCTAATGAAAAATCAAGTCGACATTAGCCGTCGTATTAAAGAAGAATACGATTCAATTGCTCATAAATTCTATACTAAGCTTCATGAAGCGTATGACAGATACATTAGAACTACTGGGGAGAATATAATCCGCGACCCCAAACAATTTTTTGATTTTATTAATATGAAGCGGAAAACAAGAGGCTACCTCTCTTCAATGTCCACTGAAAATTCGTTGTTTTCTTCTTCTCCTCAGGAGATCTGCAACTTTTTTACTGACCATTTTCAAGAAGTTTTTGGTCTAGTTAGCATCCCAACATTGTATCGATTCCCGGGTGCGACTCAAACAATTTTTGCTGAGGATATGACCATATCGAGGAATGAAATATTTACTGCCATTAGGGAGCTTGACAGTAACAATGGCCCTGGACCTGACCTCCTCCCTCCTACTTTCCTGATCAAGTATGTAAAACAACTGATCTCGCCCCTTTATACTATATTCAATAATTCTCTCTCCTCTGGACAATTTCCTTCATATTGGAAAACTTCTTACATTACACCAATTTATAAAAGTGGCGATAGACGTTTTATTCAAAATTATAGAGGCATCGCCATTCTATCTGCTATTCCCAAACTTTTTGAAAAACTCATCTATTGCAAACTTTCTCCTCTGGTCGACGTTCGACTGAACGAGCAGCAGCATGGATTTAGAAAAGGTCGTTCTACTACAACTAATCTTATGATGCTTGTTTCTGATGTTTTGTGCAAAATGGAGAAAGGTGATCAAATTGACGCAGTCTATACAGACTTCAGCAAAGCATTCGACCGAGTTGATCACTCCATTTTGATCCCCAAGCTAAAACAATTCAGAATTGCAGGATCTTTACTAAAGTGGCTTGGCTCCTACCTCCACGACCGCTTGCAATTCGTGAAATTTCAAGGTCTTATTTCTTAGAAAGTCGACGTGAAATCCGGTGTACCTCAAGGAAGTCATCTTCGCCCTCTTCTTTTTAATATTTTTATATCTGACATGCTGGAGGTTTTATCTGACATTCCCCATTAACTATATGCGGATGATATCAAAATCTACCGTGTCATCAGGACACTATCTGACGCTACCTTTTTTCAGTCTAAACTAAACTCTCTAGACCATTGGTGCTCCGCGAACAAGCTCCCTCTTAACATTGCCAAATGCCGCGCAATTAGCTTCTCTCGCAAAACTGTACGCGTTCATTATACATACCGCCTCAACAAAACGTCACTCAGTAGGGTTGAAAACATACTATATCTCGGTGTCACCCTGGATGAAAAGCTCCGCTTCAGTCTACATTACGATCGAGTGCTTTGCCAAGCAAGTAAGCAACTTGGTTTCATTAAGCGACGAGCCAAAGAGTTTAAGAATCTTTGGGTTACTAAATCCTTATATATTTCACTCGTGCGTCCTCTTCTCAAATATGCGTGCTTTATCTGGAACCCGGCTTTCGAAATTCACAGCCAAAGATTTGAGTCTGTTCAGAAGCAGTTTTTACTATTCGCTTTGAGGGATCTTTTCAACCCTTATGATTTCACAAATCTACCATCATACGAATATCGCCTTAAATGTATTAATTTGTTACCCCTTGCGTCGAGAAGATTAATGTTATCTGCCTGCTTCAGGTTCGATGTCATCAGAGACGTGGTAAATGTAATGTACTTGAAAGAAAAGTTTGTACTCAATCAGCCCTTGAAAGTCACAAGATCCCGACGATTGTTTATTGAATACCAACACAACACAACATATGCATCAAACGAGCCAATAAATAGGTGCTATTCAATAGTATGAGCGAGAACTTTTCCCCTACGATCTCCAAATTAACGTTTAAAAATAACATCATCAAGGCTCTCTCTTTATAATCTCCCCCCACCATACTAACATATAGGCATTGTATATTCATTTTAAACTTAAATTCGGTATTTAATTTGTTAGTCATTTATTTGTCATTTGTCATTTATTTATTACTTTATTTGATGTCTGTTTATAGCTAATTTTATTTATGCACGTTTTATTAGTCTTGTATTTATTTATAGTTTGTTTTATTTTTATTTTGTTTGTAATTTTATGCATGTACTATTTTATTTTATTCCTTTTTTTATACATGTACGCCTTGAGTGGTAAAATAAATAAATAAATAAATAAATCTGTTAAACCGTCACTGGTGAATTATAAAAGCACGAATAAGTTCAAATATGTTTTAACATAATAAATTATAAGACCATACGTGATACATTAGGTCCTGGCCTTAAGGCACACCTATGGACAAGTGCTCCAGAGCACATCTGTATGAATAAGGATTTCATTCCTTCATACAAAAAGATGTCAGCTTCATCCGAAAGAGAAAAGTCACTTGGTTTGCTCGACCTATGTGACTAAGTATCGGTACTGCGGGGGCAGGTGTAGCCCATACCTACTTCGAAGGTATATCCTGCCGCTGGGAAAGCCCCCCATAGTGGGAGCTCCGCAGGGGCTGTGCTTTATAGGCTATCTGCTATAGAATTGTTAGGCTAGTTGGCGGCCAATCATTTCTGGATAATTTTACATATTGCGATGTTTTACGATCGTATGGATGATCTGAAATTGATAGCCCCAAGAAAATGCGTCTTTTTACAATCTCCAAGCATTTTGCAGAAATATGGTATACTAATATTTTTTAAATAAAATTCTAGAGAATCGGGATCAAAATTTTATTAGTTCATATAAACATTTTTGGTTTAATTTCGACAATTGCAAACAGCCCTACTGTCACAGAATCCGCCTGCGTATCCATGACCTTTGCAGTGCAAAGCACAAAGAGAGTGGCTTATGGGTAGAAAACTCATCACATCGCAAGTTATGCGTTTTGCGCGGATATGTTCATCCTCTGGCATGGCAGCACAGGAGACGAGAACAACGGCAAGGATCACTATAAACGCTGCGAATTTCATTTGGGCTGGTTTTCTGCTACTGTTTAGAACTGTACTGTCGATCTGTGTGAATTTGGTCGACTTAAATAGTACTGTGTAACAAATAATCATGTGTAGTAAATGGTAATGTATATTTGCACAAATGGTCAATTTTTTTCATAATTTCAATGGATTCTGCGTATATACAAAGTAAAATATTAGTTAAACGATAATAGCCATTAACCGCATGTTACTTAAAAATATGTGGAGGGTGTTGCGAAGGAGGGAAATGAGCAATCAAATGTAGAAAACTGCCTTCATAACAAACGTCTTTATTAAATAATTTAGCCTCCTAATATGTATTCAAATGTCTCTAATTTTTTACATTGAGGAATAAGTGTGTGAAAGTGTAAATAGATTTAAGTCGCTGCTTATCTCCACTTCTTATAATGTATTGAAAGTTTTTTTTAAAAAGTATCTGAAAAAACTTTCACATCCAAATATTTGGTAATGTTTTCAAGTTAAAATTACACACATGTGTTCAAATATTTGATGGCAATTCGATGAATATCATTCATTCATTTTTTTTTTTTTTGAATATATTGATAAGTATTAGCATTTGCTTAACATATCTTCAACTTAATTAGTTAAGTTCTTTATACTCTAGTTTTTTTATGAAAAACAAGAAAATAGTTTAAAACAAACATGTTACAATACGCACGTGCCGATAAAAGCTATGTTGTTGTTTTTATGCTAACATTGAAAAACAATTGCAACCATAACTGTTAACATGCAGTTACTAGTTAAGGCAATCGAAAAAGTTTTTGCATTTCATTATGCCGTAGAATAGGCTATCACTAATTTTTCCACATAATAACATAATTACATGGTCCCATTTTTTTAATAAGTTGAACTTAATTTAGAACTACATACATATCCACAATAATTTCGAAAGTGTCAACAAAGTATTCGCGATAATGACATTTTGAAATTCTAAGAAATATTTAGCAACAAAGCACTTATGAACCACCACACACGTTTTTGTCTGACATTTAAAATGGTTGTAATATTTACGCAATGTCTATTTCGATCACCACATTAGATATTTCGGATATGAAATTTTAATGCGAGTATATTTAAGAAAAAATAGGTGGAAGTATCCAGGAAAGCAGGGTAGGCGAATATAGGCTGGTAGTTCGCAACGTTTACAACATCTATCAACTTCAATATCAGCAAAACATTGGAAATATTCCAATTCGAAAGAATACTTATGAAAACCTATGGTTAAAAAGTACGGGCAAAGGGACACACAAGGAAGAAGTAAGAGGCTTTGTGACCACTAAGGGGCCAACCACGTCGGTAAGGCTGGGCATGAACTACACCATCATTTTCTTCATATCTCATGTGCAAGTCTGGAATTTTGCTATTTGTCTATGAAATAATGAATAAAAACTCTAGCGCACCTGAACCGCTAGAAACACTAATGTTCGAAGAACAGTAGAAGAATCGTGCAGGTTTTGAGTGCATATTCCACCACATGAGCTGCTTATTACGACCAAACTATTTCAAATGCCACGTTTTACTTTGGTCTCAAGAATGCATTATAACTCATATGGTAGAAGGTTTCAGATATTACCACTGGCATGAATTTCAACGTTTATGAGAGCAAAACACGGGTTAATTATATTCGTTATCAGTTGCTTATTTCACAAAATTTTGAAAGCAGCATCTCATATAACATCAATGAAGAAAATGCTCAGTGCCTGCAGCACTGTAACTGAAGTTGGTGCTTGGGGCTGCGATCCGAAAAATTTGCAGAACTTTGGGAATTGAAACATCGGTTATTTATTTTCATTGTAAATGTTTCCGGTATGAATACTAACTGTAAGCATTTATTGATACAAAAGTAGCACAACCGACTCGTGCTGGCAACCTTTCGCCAGTATCGAAGCCAAGAATATATCATATCTGCTTCGCGTTGTTATATTACATTCGAAGTTATAGGAGTATAAAGAAATTTAGGGTTACCTGCAGCGAGTTTTTTCAAATAATCGAAAAGTTAATATTTGCTGTTTATTGTCACTACAATATCATTACCATTTGAAAATTCTACGATAAAACCGCTTAATAAAGATAGTGCAATTAAACACAAAACCAACAATAGCTGGCAACCCTATCGTGGCTTTCCTACCAAATTTGGCCTGAATAATGTCTGTAATAGGTTCAATTAATTGTATGAAATTAGTATTGATTTCATGACTGCTCTGGAAGTTATAGGGCAAAAAGTTATATTTTCCTGAGCGAATTTTCAAAACCAAAGACACAAAAATTACCATAGCTGGCATCACCAATCGAATTTTTCAACCAAATTTCTATCAAACAGAGTTTAGAGTAAGATTCAGCTACTGAAACTTCATGAAAATCTGGTAACTTATTCACATTTCATACGGCAAAAAGCAGTTTTTTTTTCTTTGTAATTTTTCAAGATGGCACCACTGGCACTGAGTTGCCTACAATTCAAAATTGCTTCTCTCAGATCTGGTCCTACTTAAGTCCAATGCATTCTGTAAGTTTCAATTGTATCTGATAGTTGATTCGTGAGTTCCCGTGAACAGAAGTTTTTGATGCTAAAAATATAGGTTAACTGGGAAAGGGTTACCGTTCTTGTCCGACATGAAATTTCCAAAGTTTTACTTTGAGCGTGTAGATAAAGCATAAGATTTGTATACAGATTGGTTTTATTGTAAGAAACGGACATGTTTTTAGGATATTCGATGGTTTGAATGTTTTCACTTCCAAATTTTTATTTTTTCAAATTTAAGACACCAAAATTATCATAGCTGGCAGCTCCAACACAATTTTTCAACCAAATTTCTACCAAACGTGGTTTGAAGTAAGGTCCAGCTACTGTATGAATTTCGTTAAAATCGAACGATTGAATCAGAATTTATAGGGCTAAAAGCAGTTATCTTTTTTAGTGATTTTTCAAGATGACACCACCGGCACAGAATCGCCCGCATTTCAAAGTCACTTCTTTCAGACCTGGTCCTATTTAAGACCAATGCATTCTGCAAATTTCAATTAATTCTGCTTATCGAATTGCGAGTTTCCGTGAACAGAACTTTTTGATGCTAAAAATATAGGTAAATTGGGCAAGGGTTACCAGGCGTGCCCGTTATACCGTATCAAATTTTTTACTTTGGCTATGTTAACAAAGCACAAGATTTACATATGAGTGGCTTTTTTTTTGAAGACGCGGCATGTTTTCAAGAGAGACGAGGATTTGGAGGTTTTCACTTTCAGTGCCTGCCCTAGCTACATGGTTGCCAGCACGCTCATTAAAAGCTACACAAATCTACAACTAAATAATACCAATATGTCCTGAAAATTTCGTAAGGATTGAATAGCTTTGTCAAAAGTAATCGCAATTTAAAAATTTTCAAGTTTTCCCGTTCTCTTTTTAGGCACCCAGCGCACACATGGGGTTAAAAAATTCCAAAAAATTATCTGATTCACATGTAAAACACGTTCGAAATTTATTTCGTCAACTTTAATTCTTTGAAAATTATTTGTGTACGGAATAATAGGCATGCTAAAAATATCACTAAAATGGCCGTCAGCGCCAAAGGGTTAAAGATTATTAATTTTTTGTGAGACTTGGCTCTATTCTGCATATACATCAATGTGTCCTGAAAATTTCAGTTCAATCGGATGGCGCGTTCCTGAGATTTTTTCACTGAAATTTTTTGATGATATATATGTATATATATATATATATATATATATATATATATATATATATATATATATATATATATATATATATATATATATACAGATATATATATATATATATATATATATATATATATATATATATATATATATAGAAATATGAATTTTTGGCCAAAGTGATTTTAATACTAATGTTCTTCTTCGACAACAAACAAAATCAACAAAAGAAACACGCAGATAGAAGCCAAACGTCTGCAAATTTAAATTCAGTCTAGGGATGTGTTAGTATCCATACAAGCCAGAGGTATTGCACCTAAAAAAAATTCATGAAAGTCCTACTCTGAACGTGACGGACCTTATAAGCAGCACAAGGAAGCACCTCCCATGAAGCGCATGTAGAAAAGATCTTATGTGTATATCACACGTCAGCGCTCAAGAAGTTCACACTTAGGGAAATTGAGACCCCAGCAATAGTTCGATCTCTTGGAACAAGGGGGTATCCTCTCTTCTTGTCGAGTCATGTGTCGCAACCAAGAGAGAATGCTACAACAATCAGTAAAAAGAACGTCACAATAAGAACCATCCCTAAATGGGAAAGTGAAAGTCATCGACTCTCCTGAAAATTGTCGCTTTTTGGAAAAAAAGCCACTCATCTATAAATCTGATGCTTCGTCTACATAGCCAAAGTAAAACATTTGAAATTTCACAACGGGCAAGAACGGTAACCCTTCCCCAGTTTACCCATAGTGTTAGCATCAAAAACTTCTGTTCACGAGAGCTCACGACGCGATAATCAGATATGACTGAAATTTGCAGTATGTATTGGCCTCAAGTAGGACCAGGTCTGATAGAGCTGATTTTGATATGCGGACAATTATGTGCCAGTAGCGCAATCTTGAAAAATCACTAAGAAAAATAACTGCTTTAAGCCCTATCAATTCTGATTCAGTCGTTAGATTTTGACGAAATTCAGGCAGTAGCTTAGTCTTACTAGAAACCACGTTTAGTAGAAATTTGGTGACTTTAAATTTTGAAAATTCGCTGAGGAAAATTAAGCTCTTTGCCCTATAGCTTCCAGTACAGTCATGGAATCATAACGAAAATCAAATGGCAAATTAAACTTATTGCAGGCAATATTCAGTAGAAATTTAGTTGGAAAACAATGATAGGGTTGCCAGCTATGATTGTTTATGTATTTTTGGCCAAATCTTTAGTAAGCGATTTTATCATTGGATTTTCAAATCGTAGTGATCTTATAGTGAAAATAAACATCATATATTAAGATCTAGAAAATTTGAAAACTTTCGCGAATGGTATCCCTAAATTTCTCTGTATCCCTATAACTTCCAATGCATTGATCGGATCAATACGAAATTCGCACAACAGGTTGACTTTAACGTGAGGCAGATGTGACATGTTTTTCGTTTCGGGGTTTCGAGGCGTTTTTGCTATTTTCGTACTAATAAATGCTTGCATTAAGTATTCACATCGCGAACATTTCCAATTAAAATAAGAAATCAATGTTTAAATTTTCTAAGATCTGCACATTTTTCGGATGGCAGCTCCAAACACCTTTCTATCGCTGTAACTTTCTTAGTAGAAAAAGTAGCTAGTGGTAGAATTCACACTCAAAATCTGCACAAATCTTCTACTATTTTTCGAGCATTTGTGTTTCTAGTGGTTCTGATGCGCTATGGGCAGCCCCGGATCTAGGGGGGGACAAGCTGGGGTCCGTGCCCCGGGCGGCAGATTCAGAGGGCTGCAGATTCAGACGGCGGCAGGTTCAGAGAGCGGGAGATTCAGAGGGCTGCAAAAACAAGCTTAGCAGACGAGTACACTACTCAGCATTATCGCAACTTTGCGATAGTAAAATAATAAAAAAATAAAAATATAAATTGTTTATTTCGGACAACTAAATGATTCATAGTGTGGTAGTGAGGCTTATAGTAGGTTATAAAAAATATAGATAAAATCCATAGTGTGGTAGTGATGCTTATAGTAGGTTCGTAAAAAACATAGATAAAATCCATATCGCTGCGCCGAAAGCGATTAAGGAAGCGAGCTGGTTTCCGTGATCACCCTCCGCACAAGGCAGCTCCATAGTGGCAAAGTGAACATAACAGCGATATATCCTACTTCCAACCCATCATCATCATTAAGGTATTATTACACAAAGGTATTATTACATTGGACGCGCAAGGTGTCCAGCGATCTTTTGGCATATCTGACCCACAGTTCCCCTGTGCAAAAGCAATACGCCTGGAAAAGCTGATAGAGCTGATTTTGAACTGCGGACAATTATGTGCCAGTAGCGCAATCTTGAAAAATCACTAAGAAAAATAACTGCTTTAAGCCCTATCAATTCTGATTCAGTCGTTCGGTTTTGACGAAATTCAGACAGTAGCTTAGTCTTACTAAAAACCACGTTCAAAAAGCCTTACCTTAACTTGCTTCGTACAACAGGAAAATCTGCGAGCCAATATATTATCTCTGACTGGCAAAGCCCTGATATGCCCTATAGTATTTTAAGCACATAAATTATTCTCTTCGGGGTACGTAGGCATAGATAAGACAACAATCGCACTCGCCCGGTGCCCGCAAAACTCGCGGTCACGGCGGCTGGTTCAGTGACAGTGTGCAAGTGAAACACACTTACATTTAAGGGCAGCTAGCGTCCTTTTGGAAAGGAATGCCGCTATATTTAGACAGATCCTGCGCATTGTTATGGATTCTGTATTGTATCTGTCAACAAACTGTCTTTCTTTTCTTGGGTCCCACGAAACCCCCAGTGACCTCATCACACAATGTCCTCAGCCTGGTAAAGAGAACTTCTTGAATTTAGTTTTCCTGTTCTCCAAACTCAACTCTTAAGTTTCAATGGCAACACCTAAAAAAGGGACAAATGTCATATTTATCAAAGACAATACAGAATAAAATTATTGACATAATGGCAAAACAGTTAGGAATAGCATTCTAAACGACATCAAAGAAGCCAAATAGTGTACAAGAATGTTCGATTGCACTACAGATGTCTCGCATACAGAACAAATGAGCAAGGTCATTCGCTATGTAAAAAGACTAGTGATGTGTGTAAAATAAACGAAAGTTTCATTGATTTCATAGAAGTTGCTGGAAAGACAGACAGACATTGGTCAACAGATTATGGAACAATTGACAGTTGATGGTTTAGATATTTGACAATGTCATGGCCAATCTTATGATAATGGGTCCAATGTGACTGCCACCTAGAACAGAGTGCTAGCCAGGATTGCAGAAAAGAATGAGCTGGCCGAGCTCGAAATTTTGCCGGTGTCCATTCTGGTTCATCATGCCTGGAAGCAATAAACCTAATTGGAGTATTGCAGAAAGTATAATGCTTTTCTTCGATTACACTACTCGGTGAGATACTATGGAAAAATATGTTAAAAAACAATTTAAAGGATGCAGTCAGACGAGATGGTTGGCGAAACATGTCGCTGTGAAAGCCAAATAGTAAAATAATTTATCGGAAGTGGTGAAATCCTTGGAAGAAGTTTAGCAAACTTCTCATGCTCCAGAAGTAAAGTACGAAACAGGCCATCTTTTAAGTGCTGTAAAGAATTTTAAATTTATTCTTAACTTGACGATTTGGGCAAATATTCACCGCGAAATCAATAGTAAAAAACTGAATATCGAAATTCAAAAGGAAGATATAATCCTCGCGCGTTCCAATAAATGGCCCTATGAAAACTTTGCAAAAATTGTAAAAAAATTCATTTGAATATTGGTTAGAAGAATCTAAAGAAGTTGCTGGAAAATTGGCGTTCAACCTATTCTGCCAAATAAACAAGTTCTGATGTGCAAAAAACAATTTGATGAGATGTTTGATGAATCACGAAGACTTCAACATGTTCAACTCTGTGCTAAGGCAACAATGATGGTATTTGATCGAATCTTATCAGAAATTAAAAAAGGGGTGGATAGTGCTACCACGTTTAATTTGAATTTTGCATTTCTCAATGGTACTGCAATTTGGAATATGTCAACCAAAGAACTGCAGAAGCATGGAGCAGATCTTGGACGAAAACACAAGCAAGATTTAAACACAGCTAAATTTTGCTAGGAACTCTACGTTTTTAAAGAGCAAACTCCACTTTTATTTGGAGACATAAAAAATGCTAGCGCTTTCAATCTCTTGCAACATATCTATGTGCATCATTTGCAGGATGATTTTCTTAATACTGGTATTGCCCTAGAAGTTAACATAACGCTTACTACTACATCCGCAAGCTGCGAGCGAAGTCTTGGCAAACTTTAATTTATTAAAAATTATCTACAATCGTCGACGAGCCAGGAACGTTTGTCGAGTCTCGCAATATTAGCATTACAAAATCGAACTGATCATGTGATTAATTATGAAAAAGCCACAGATTTCTTTGAAGAACAAAAGCCTCGAAGATTAAATCTATAACTTCAATGTGCAACATAATAATTACTTTTAATCTCACATTTTATTTCAGACCCTATCCTGTCCTATCCTAGTTCATGTATTTTTGGAAAAAACATAGGTATGCTTAACAGAGAAAGAGCAGCGCTAGACCCGTCGTTGTGGCGTTCTATGGGGGAGACCTGTGTCCATCAGTGCGCGTCTTATGGCTGAAATGATGATGACGATAAAGGTAAAAATATTGGTGGGTGGGGGCGACATTTTTCAGTTTTTGCCCCGCCTCGAAAAAATTCAAGATCCGGGGCTGACTAGGGGTTTTTTTTTAAATACACTAACATTAAATTTTCATATGCAGAATACATATCTGATATGTTTATCGAAATAGAGATTTCGTAAACATCACAACCATTTTAAATCGCAGACAGTAGCGACACATTTCTCCTCCTTTTCGTCGAGCGTCAGTCATATGTGCTGAAGTGATTTGTTACCATATGTTTCTTTAAATTTGAGAAGTAGTTTGCAGTCTAAATTATCTGACCCTAAAATATCACTATCGCTAATACTTAATTGACCCTTTTGAGTTTGTTCTATGCATGTAATTCTAAATTAAGTCAAACTTATTAGACTATGAGGCTATGCAACTAAGTTATTATGTGAAAAAATATGTCATAGAGTACTCTATGGTGTAATAAATAATAATAATAGCAATTATCATATTCTACTAAATTTTTTTTAGCTTCATTACTGTTTTTACAACAAAACCAGGTTATAAAGAAATCCTAATAACTACTTGCCAATAGTACTAAGCAGTAGAATGAATACATGATATGTATCCAATTTTCATCAAATATTTGTACATATGTATGTGTGTAATTTTAATTCGAAAACATTGCCAAATATATTATATACTTTTTGGAAACAAGCTTTCAACCCCTAATAAGAAGTGGGGATAAGCAGCTACCTTAAACCTGTTTACACATTTACAAACTTATTCCTTAATTCTGAAAATGAGCCTTGATTTAAATACATATTAGGAGGCTAAATTAATTTGAACATCATTTATCATGAAAATTCTACTAGACGTTTGCTATAAAAGCGGTATGCTAGATTTCATTGGCCATTTCCCGCCTTCATAACACCCTCTAAATATTTTCAAATAATTTTCACGCGCAAGCTGATAATTATAGTTAATCCAATATTTAACTTTTTATAAACGCAGATTCGATTGAAACTACACTCTAAAAAGTGGGTATATAATTACTACTTTGATAATAGGAAATATATTCATTTTTCTGTTTAAAATAACGAATCAAAAATTTTTTTTACACATTCGATGTGCATTTTTTGCTTTTACGTCATATCAGCTGAATAATACGCAGCTTTTTGTAAATTGAAGGAAAAAGAGTGTAAATTTACTAGTTTGCTATTCACCTTTGCGCCACAGCCATAAAATTACATCATCTTCTCGAATTTGACTTATTATTGGTGTAATATTGTGACGAAAAACGGTAATTTGGCAAGATTGAACGAATATGACGTTTGGTCATCATTGATTACATTTGAATAGTTGCAGTTAAGTGAACAGTGCTGTCTTTTCTTTCCGTAGAGCAAGTGTAGAAGTGTAGAATAGTAATTATGTTATAAGTTTATGTGCATATTTGTATATATTAAATTAAAATAAACTATAAACTGAAAGGAAAACGTTTTTTGTATTTGATAATAAAAATATTTATATTTTACTTCCTTGACTTGATAGGACTCTCGCCTTTTTTTGCTTTTAAAGTTACCTATTTACAGTTTTTTGTTAATTATATTTCATTTGGGGCAATATTTCACTTTACAGCATTTCCCTGATTTAAGTAGCTAAACTTTAGATCATGAAATTCACGCTTAAGTAGTGCGAATTTCTTAAAATTAGTCAACTTTTGATGTAGAAATTTACCAGTGCTTGCATTGTGATTTTTACACATTTTTTTTAAATTCACGAATCAATGACGCTTATTATTTTAGAAAGCTCTTAAAAAGCAACCTTTGCTACATAAATTTCATCCATTTCCGTCCAAAATTTACGTCTATTTAGGGTAAAATTACACGATTTGGTCGTAAAAAAATTTAAACACTCAAGACGTAAAATATTCTTTTTACGCACTTTTGTAAATTTACATCTTTAATAGTAGGAAACCAGTTTCCTACTATTATAAGGGTAAAATTCAACCAAAATTTTTTTGAGTGTATGCAATAAATCGATATTTTCCATTATTATCGGCTAAAAGCTAGCTCTCCTCTTGATGATGACTCGAGCACGAAGAAAATAATATTGTTTCATAAAATATTCTACGACGTATTTTATTCATCACATCTAAACGAACACGAATTATGAAAAACCCCTTACAGTGTTATTACCTCAGAAGAGAGGAGGTGGGGTTTTTTGCACTCTTGGTCAGGGTAAGTTTGGGTAAATACATTGAATACAACAATGAACTTACCTAAACTTACCTTAACTTACTCTGACCAAGAGTGCCAAAAAACGCACCTAAAGATATAAGGAAATGAAAACAGCAGTGAGAATTGAAACGATTTGTTTGAATCAGAGCGTTAGCATACGAGTATAATAGTGAAGGAAAACTATGGGCACAATGGGAAAATTTGACAGACTTTTCCTCCGAAAACAGGAAGATGGAGATAGAGATAGTAGTCCATGTGTATGCGAATTTGACAATTGAAAACCAAAAGCTCGTAGAACTTAGGTACCGGAGATACCAAAGGGAATATTTTAGGTGGTAGTTTTCTTGCTTTATGCTATTTATAGATTTCATCTTTGTAGTAAAATTGCTTCACTAAATTTCGTATATGTATACGCTTGTTTCATTTCCTTAAATCTCTGTGTTCTGAGCCATAATCACTATTCATATGCTTTATGTTAATTGCCTCTTTTGTCTTTTGGAAAGTTACCCTTTCATTCTATCATCCTATCATCAAAAGCTTTATTGTATTTGTTTACTGTGTGAGTCGATCTACGAGTATATATTTTTCCGAGAGAATTTTGTGAGTTCTGCAAAACTTTATCGAGCTTTATCCAAGAAGAAATAATATCATCCAGTTTTTCCATGCAAAACAAGACTCAAGTAGGAAAATCGAAAAATTGAAACTCTTTCCGTACATATCTTCCAAAAACAGAAGATTTTGCTCATCGTCAATCACATTTCAAAAATACTCAATACTCGATTAGTTGCGAAGCAAGCAACCATGTATGATTGACCTTAAATTATTTTCCATCGTCGTAAAATGATCAGCCAATTAATGACATCCACCTCATTATCCACTTCACTTCAATATATATCCATAAATATCCTCCAATGTGTCATCAGATACATCCCACCCTAAAAATCAACTCAACCGTTTCGAAGAGTTTGCTTCAACTTTATTTACCTCAAACGCCTATAAATCAACCTCAAAGGATGACAACAGATGACAAATGACTTCCGAAAATATGCTCATCTCCCCAAAAATCAAACAGACCCTTTCGAAAAATTCCTAAAGAGAAGATGTGATAAGTCAATCTGTATTATCAAAGTAGTAGTGTTCTTGGCCATCATCAGCTACCGCCAACACAGCATCAGTAGCGGCAGCAAAAGCCGAAAATGAAACCAACAACAAGCATAGCAATAGACAGCTTCTGTAAAACTACCAACAACAAGGATAAGAATCGACCATTTCATGTTAAGTGGTGAAAGCAATTTCGGTAAAAAGTCCCATGTTACTACCTTCCGTCCAACTGAATTACCGTCTGATTGAGGCTGTTTAGCTCTCGTTACATTTTATCAACTTTCGAGCGCCAGATACCAACCAGATTCCTCAAAAGGTGTACTCGGGAAAATCCCTTTATTGAGTATTATATACTCTGGCCGGAATTGACAAAAATCCTATTGCACCTCAGTTCAAATATGAAATCCTTTGACAGACTGAATCCATGTTATGGCTCTCAACAGAAAAAAGGATCGTCTCTATATTTCGTGTTTGTATAGTTGTCCCGGGAATATGTTTGCCTTTAAACGTCCTGAAAAGCCCATTCAAGAGGCCGATACGGATCCACTTGCACGTTTTCGACAGAAGTAAATTGGGTGATTGGAATTATGGACCCAACTCTTCTGTATTTTCAATTTTAAACTAAATGTATTATGTTTAAAATGAAATGAGGCATTCGAGCCGTATTTTTTAATTAACATTATTCTGATTTTTTTAAATAAGTATTTTTTAAAGTAATGAAAACATGTGCGACTTAAATTTTGATCCCAATCGTATACTAAAAACTACTTTCCAACTCAAACGGCGATAGTTCTAAATTTACAATTAACGTGTGTGTCTACATATCTCCTTCCGCCTTATTCAAGTCAAACTCTTAAACTTTCTGGCTCAGTTTATTTCATAGTCTTCTTAAACATCAATTCTGCAATCGAATTCACAAACACACTTTATTTAGGCTTATCGACTTATTTTTATTCTCTAAAAATTAAATTAAAAAACCAACAAAAATTTCAAAACTACCGAATTTCAATGAGCTAACAAAAGAACTGCTAAGAAGCTAGTGTTAATTATTCCACAGTGGCTTTTCGTGCCATTAATAATGCTCAGCAGAGTCATTTAATAAATTCCAAGTTTACTTTAGAAAAATTTTGTTTGTGTTTCTGAAACTGAATGAATGACAACACGAAAACGTCAAGAGTCTTGTTGACTTGGTAATCTGGGCAATACGACTTGATGAACGTCAGACGCGCTCAAAGCAAAGGAAATAAATAGAGAGCGCACAAGAAGCAAACACTTTTGCTTCATGTGACCCAATCCTTGGCGGAGTTCGAGCCGTAGCTGAACTAATCTTGTTATATTTGCAATCGCTAATTGCCAGGCTTTAATGAGTTTAATAGGAAGCGATGGAATAGAAATTGGGGTTACTGTTGATGGAATTTATTTTTTGTAAATAAGTTTTATTAGTTTGAGGATTAAGGACCACTCTAAGAGTATCTGGATTAAATTTTAATGATCAGTCTAATAATTTATAATTATGCTTTATATAAATTTGAACTGAAAATTCAGGAAAAATCACCTACTGCTTCAATGTAATAAGGGTATTCAAATCAAAAATTAAAGCTGTAAAGGACGTTAAGTTTTACCACAGCAACTATCTAACATATAACTGATAGAAGCACTGAGCATAAAATAAAAAAACCCCTAGAAATCTAATGTTCGAAGAACAGTAGAGGATTTGTGCAGATTTTGAGTGTGTATTCTTCCACTAGCTACTTTTCCTAATTAAGACTAATACATCCTAAGTAATAACCTTATTACATATATCGATGACTTCATCGAAAGTTACAGCGATAGAAAGGTGTTTGGGGCTGCCATCCAAAGAGCGTCCAGATCTTAGAAAATTTAAACATTGTTTACTTATATTCATTGCAAATGTTCGCGATATGAGTACTTAGTGCAAGCATTTATTATTACGAATGTAACAAAAACGCCTCGTGCTGACAGCTCTTTGCTAGCACCGAAGCCAAAAATATGTCACATCTGCCTCACATTGAAGTCAACTTGCTCTGCGAATTTCGTATTGATCCCATCATTGCATTGGTAGTTATAGGGATACCAAGAACTTTAGGGTTACCATTCGCGAAAGTTTTCAAATTTTCTAGATCTTTATAACTGGTGTTTATTTTCACTACAAGATCACTACGATTTGAAAATCCAATGATAAAGTCGCTTACTAAAGATATGAAAAAAAAAATACAAAAAAAACCACAGCTGCCAACCCTATCATTTTTTCCAACTAGATTTCTACTGAATATTGCATACAGTAAGTTCAATTTGCCGTTTGAATTTCGTTGTGATTTCATGACTGTACTGGAAGCTATAGGGCAAAAAACTTTATTTTCCTGAGCCAATTTTCAAAATTTAAGAATCCAAAATTACCATAACTGGCAGCTCCAACCGAATTTTAGGGTTCAACTACTGTGTGAATTACATCGAAATTGAATGACTGAATCGGAATTTATAGGGCTAAAAGCAGTTATTTTTCTTAGTGATTTTTCAAGATGGCACAACTGGCACAGAATTGCCCGCATTTCAAAATCACTTCTACCAAACCTGGTCCTACTTCAAACCAATACATTCTGCAAATTTCAACTGTATCTGATTATTGCGTCATGAGTTTCTGATGCAAAAAATATAGATAAATTGGGGAAGGGTTACCGTTCTTACCCGCCATAACATTTCAAATGGTTTATTTTGGCCATGTAGACAAAGCATAAGATTTATACATGAGTGGCTTTTTTTCCAAAAAGCGACAATTTTTCAGGAGATTTGATGATTTGAAGGTTCTCACTTTCATCGCCCGCCCTAGCTACAGAGCTGCCAACATGCTGATTAAAATAAACACAAATTTACAACTTAATAATACGAATATGTTCTGAAAGTTTCATAATGATTTAATAGCTCTGTCAAAAGCTATTGCCATTTAAAAATTTTCAAATTTTCCCTATCATTTTTTAGACAAATAGCGCACGCATGGGGTTAAAAAATTCCAAAACATTTCCGATTCACATTTGAAATACGTTCGAAATTCATTTTGCTAATTTAATTTTTCAAAAATTATTTGTGGACAGAATAATAGGTATATTCAAAATATCACTAAAATGGCTGCCGGCGCCAAAAAGTCAAAGATAATTAACATTTGGGGAAACCTGGTCATATTTTGAATATACACCAATGTATCCTGAAAGTTTTAGCTCAATCAGATCACGCGTTCCCGAGAAAAAGTTACTGAATTTTTTTGATGATATACATACGAGGGTTGATCAATAAGTAATGATAATGAATATAAACCAAGGTGATTAAACTTAAAAGATATATTTGTTTTTCAACATAGTCTCTTAACAAGCTAATACATTTAGTCCATCTTTTTTCCAAACCCAGGATACCCCTAGAAAAAAATTATTTATCTTGGCTCTCCCAAAATGCCTGAACAGCGGCCATCACTTCGCTATCATCTTCAAATTTCTTACCCCGAAGGTATTCTTTGAGCCGAGCAAAGTCACTGGATGATGTAAAAAAAAAGTTTTCCGAGGGAGATGTAAAAGATCGAATCCTGTTTTTTAAATTGCAGCCATCGAAACTGCAGCCTTGTGAGCCGGTGCGTTATCTTGATGACACAGAACTCCGGCTCGCAGTTTGTGGCGTGTTTTTCCTTCATTGCCTCTCACAACCTTCTTATTTGGTCTGCGTAGTAAGAGCCTGATATAGCGGCTCTTTTTTCCAAATATTCCACTATGATAATTCCTTCAGCGTCCCAAAAAACTCATGTATAACCTTCCCCGCCGAGCTCGACACTTTGAATTCCTTCGTGGTGAAGAGAGTTACTTCCACGTCATCGATTGCTGTTTGATTTCTGGATCAAAATGGTGGATTTGAATCTCATCAATGATCACGAAACGTTTCAAAAAAATCTCCTGATCTGCCTGGAACTTTTCGAGATTCACTCTCAAAATGTCAACTCGTTTCTTCTTTTGCCAGTCGGCTAACATTCTCGGCCCCCAACGCGCAGAGACCTTCTTCATATGTAATTCGTGGGCAACGATTCTTTGAACACTGCCATTCGAGATGCCTGTGACCTCAGCTACTTGCCTGATGGTCACTATTCGATCTACCAACATGACATCTTTGATTTTTTCGGAGGGACGTAGTTGAATGTCCTTCGCGGTGGTCGCCTTCATTTGGTGTTCTTCCCAGCTTAAACTCTTTCGCTCAGCGTGCAATGGTGGAATATGGAGGAGCAGAGTCCACTCATGTTTCCGCTATGTCGCCGTGTATGTCTTTGGTAGACAATTTTTTCAAACAGAGTTACTTAATCATGGCCTATTTATGTTTTTTTTTATGCTGACTTAGTGAGTTACATGTGGTAGTAAAAAAAAATTTTTTTTTTTGGAATATTATCCGAACTGGAAATAACCGATTGTCATTACTTAATGATCAACCTTCGTATACATATATGGAAATATGAATTTTCGGCCAAATCGATTTTAATTCTATTGTTAAAAAAAACATAAGTAAAAACCACTCATCTCGGTAGGGCCAGAAGGCTGACCACGAACCCGTTGGCACACGAGATGCAGCCTAGCTCGACTGAATAAAAAATGCTACCTTCTGGAGTCCGAAAATTACTTGATTGCTCAGAAGTGAACAATGTCATCGACAGTTATTTTGCAAAATTTTTATTGATTTACTAAAGTCCATCATCGGAATTGAAATGCCTGCTGCCGAAAAGCTGTGAAATTTCTGTGTGATAGAAAACTCAGCCATAACTCAGCTTTGCATGAACGATTTGTACCAGTAACATAAGGCAGGGCATTTAGATAACGCACACGAGAATTCACGTTAATCTATTACCCCGCATCATAAAGTTTTAAAACAGCCTTCACCATAGCGTAGTGAATTGGTTTCTAACTAGCGTGTAATCTTTGTGTACAATTCATCATCATCATCGGCGCTACAACCGGAGTTCGATCCTGGCCTCCTCCAACAAATATTTTAATCGGTCCTGCTCGTGGCCGTGTGCGTTGGTGTGTTGAAGTCTCAGTCCAAACAATGCGGTAGTCTTGCTTTACACACTTACCTGTGACAATCTCATTCTCATTGACTGTGTCTGTGCTTATTTTATTTAATTTAATAATTCAACACAATAGGTACTGGTCGCCATGATTTTGTTTTAGAGATAATTGAGAAATAAAGGTCATATGAATGTCTTTGGCAAGTTACAAATGACAAATATCACGACAAAACCAAACGAAATTCTGCTCTGGACGATATTTCAATCATGATTCGTACAAAGGACCCCCAAGCTATCAGAGAAACTGTTCAAAAAAACTCCAAATAATGTGATGTAATCACAATAAAGAAAAGATAAAGGTAGGTTTTTATTTTTAGTCTAATAATGACTGTAGAAAACTTTACCGGAGCAACGTATAGTGTGTCATCTCATCTAGTCGTAAATAATTATGCCAATCAGAAGGCTCCACTGAGAGTTGTTTAACCAAACTTTCATGACTCATTCGTTTTTGATCTGCAAACCAGCCTTTTTGCCACTTCCTTTTTGGTTTGAATTCCTGCATATGCTTTGGATCCATTAATGAATTAAAGAAATTTGTTTCTTTAGTTTTTCCCTAATATTTTCTAAATAAATAAATGGACTAACTGCATCGTGGCTCTATAGTAAGTGGCGCGCTAAATTGAGCTTAAACCAAGCGGGTTCGAGCCAAATAAACTCAAGCCGTTTGGACTGCTTGTGATAGAAGTCCTTAAAGTTCAATAATTTTTGACTTCAAATCACCGTAAACCAGTTTCATATTCTCAGAGTTTTTTGGCACCATACACTATGGATGCAGTTGGATAGCTTTGGCGTCTCTTTCTTATAATCTGTCTCCTATAGCCGGCTCTTCTTCACTTGCAAAAGCGAAGTATCAAGCTCACCGCAGCCTATTAAACCTGGTTTTGCGTGATATACCGGTTATGATGTTAGTGCAACGGATTTTCAGGGGATTGCTTTACTATCTATCTCTAACGTCAGCTTATAGAAATTGTAAATTAAAGTTATTCAAAAGAAGTTAGAAAACGGACGGTAAAAAAAAGGAAATAAACACTGGGATATTTACTGTATATACAATATTTTTTTTGCAATAACCCTATTTGCTATGAAACTCTAGAGAAACAGCAACCCTGATATTAACGTATAGAATTCTCCAGACTTAACACAAAGCTAAAAAGATAATTGATTGCTTATACACTGAAGTCGTTCCACTAAATCGTGTTCAAACAAACTTAAAATACAGATTTTCCTAATCGTTTTCGGTACATAGCAGCAAAGTTTCGCCTTCTTGCCACTCGCTCACTCATCTTTTCGCCAGCCAGCCATCCTCCATCCTGATAATGGGAAAATGAATAATTGAAACAAGATATGCAAAGTGATGTTCCGAGAGAGATATTAAGCAGAAAATCTGGTGATGTCTGACAACAACTAAGACTATCATTTGACATAGAAATAATGTATTCTAGTGAAAACATCTGATTCTATTCCGTAATTAAATTGACAATGTCTCAGTTGACTGATTATTGAGATTTGAAGCTAAAAAGGGATGATAATGATTTTTTTGCAATGTTTTTGCTGTAACGCAGGATATTATGTGTCGATGAACTTGAATTGTTTCAAAATGTTTGCTGGAAGAGGGCAAATTTAAAGAAGAGTTTATAATGGATTTTTTTTCATTTGATGTATTTAAAGCTATTTTGTAGCTCGCATTGTAGGTCATATGAGCTATATTCTTTAATCTATAATCTTTAATATATATTTAATCTATAACCATTTGACCAAAAATCATTTATTCAAATTCTTTTCTGATGATAATTCGAACACGATAGTTGTATTTTCCAGATAATTAAAGGGCTTGAGAGCTCTTCACAATATGTAACTCGAAAATTAGATGCATATTTTTAAATCAGAAAATAATTATACTTTATTTATGCTACGATAAATGTGCGGCAACGCTGCATCTATGGCAGTTGCATAAACCGAGAAGCCTTGAAATCAACCTTCAAAACCTTCAGAAAAACTTTTACTTGGGGCATTTCACGTGAAGCGGACAACGAAAAAAAATCAAGGCTCTGGATTTCGTTCATATTGTGCATAATGGTACTTCTAAAAGATATGAATGTGGATGCACAAGTTTTTGTTTCTATGAGGTTTAGTTGCCGAGTTATGGGCTTCTGAATAATTGACAAAATTGATAAAAGGTTTTTTTTGAAAGCGGATTCTGAGATTCAAAATAAAATCTAAAAAACATTAAACATAATGATTGGTATAAAAAATTAGCTGTTCTTTTTAATTTTGAAATTAGATTTGAAAAATAAATTTTTTTTCCTGTGTGAAACCGGAAATAGACACTTTAACTCGTAATTTGAATAATTTGGACCAGGTTAATTTTGTTTATTTTTATAACAAAACAAAGCTTAAAGTATACTTATTTTATCATAAAAGTTTTAGAATGGGATGGCCAGTAGTTTAGGAGATAGGTGAATTTCAATACATAAAAGTCGCATGGAACGTGGTACCGAGAGCTTGCTTAGGACAGCTAGCTGGCTCGAAAACAAAAATTGATTTGAAATGTGATTAGTAACGCCATCTCTTATTTGAAAAATGTTTTATTTTCCCATAAAAACCCAATTAAAATATATTACGCATATATAATATATTTGACGCCAAGCCAATTCAAATTTTCCGTTATTTTTCGAGTTACTGTTCAACGTTTGCAATGACTATTACTTTCGTTGATAAGTTAAATAGTCTTTATTATGTGTATTATGTCTCCGTTCGGCTATCGATGTTTCAACCCATTCGATTTGAAGTTTCATCGGAAGGCTAATGACCTAAGAAAAATTCCAAGAATATTAGCAGAAAATAAATTATGCCGAATCTGCAGGGAAAAACTAATCGTAGAAACACCTCTAGTTATTAAAAAAAAGAACTAGTTTAAGAAACGAGAGTAAAATTGTAAAAATTGTGAAATAAATTCATTTTTCCATACACAAGTACCTTTTTTTCACTAAGTAAATCAGCATTAGCAATTTTTAATATTTTATCTTCTATATATAAGTGACACAAGTGATATATAATAGTTTTACTACAAATATTTTGCTTTCACACTCACTACCTATCATAATCAAGCTCCCGGTACCATGCTCCATGCGACTTTTATGTATTGAAATTCACCTATCTCCTAAACTACTGGCCATCCCATTCTAAAACTTTTATGATAAAATAAGTATACTTTAAGCTTTGTTTTGTTATAAAAATAAACAAAATTAACCTGGTCCAAATTATTCAAATTACGAGTTAAAGTGTCTATTTCCGGTTTCACACAGGAAAAAAAATTTATTTTTCAAATCTAATTTCAAAATTAAAAAGAACCGCTAATTTTCTATACCAATTATTATGTTTAATGTTTTTTAGATTTTATTTTGAATCTCAGAATCCGCTTTCAAAAAAACCTTTTATCAGTTTTGTCAATTATTCAGAAGCCCATAACTCGGCAACTAAACCTCATAGAAACAAAAACTTGTGCATCCACATTCATATCTTCTAGAAGTACCATTATGCACAATATGAACGAAGTCCAGAGCCTTGATTTTTTTTCGTTGTCCGCTTCACGTGAAATGCCCCTTTAAAAGAAAGAACCTTTCACCAAATTGCATCTGTTTCTAGCACCCGAAATTTGTGTTCGCGAGAACTCACGAGTCAATAATCAGGTCAATATGAAATTTACTGGATGTTTTCCTCAATATAAGAGAACAAAATATTATGATGAAGAATTGAAAAATATTAACGAATATTTAGCGAGCAATAAAACTAGATAAGCTTACAATTAGCAGTTCAAGACGACACTCTGTAAAGACGAAATCGGCAATATCATCGCCGAAGGTAGCCAGATTAGGGATAGGGGGCTCGGTATTTTTAGGAACTTGTTAATTTTTTGCATGGTTCAATATTGTCAGAGCCAACAGAAGTCTCCGGTAAAGTGCCAATAGTCGCTTCAACGCTGGAAGAAGTCAAGTCAGCCATAAGTAGTTAGAAGAAGAATAGAGCGCCAGGCATTGATGAAATGTGAAGGAAGGTGCACCACAAAACCACCATCTACACCATTATCTACAAAGTGATCCAGCTCATCTGGGATCAAGAACAAATACCGCAGGAGTGGCGCAAATCCATTTCATGCCCTATCTACAAAAAAGGACACAAAATACGGTGTGAAAATTGCACACTCATATCACTACATTGTAGGTTCTATAAGATCTTGACGAAAGTAGTAGAAAATAAAATTAAAGTTTACGCTGATAATGCCATTGGCGAGTACCAAAGTGGCTTTAGGTCTAGATGATCGACGACAGGTCATCTGTTAATGGTCAAACAAGTGCTCGAAAAATGCTGGAAATTTAACATCCACGTTTACCAGATTTTCGTAGGCTTTAAGCAAACTTACGACAGTATTGATCGAAAAGTACTGTATAAAATAATACGACTAACCAAAATGACGATGACATCAACAAAATCATAAGTCAGAATCAACAACTATATGACTGACACCTTTGAAACAAATGTCGGACTAAAACCATCGAATACCTAAAAAGGTGTTCGATGGAAAAGTCAAGAGTCGAAGACCAGTGGGAAAACCCAAAAAATACTGATCCTAGTGTCACTCTCAGAACAGAAAGATTTAAGGAAAAGAAATAAGCGTATACATATACGAAATTAAGTAAAGCAATTTTACTACAAAGTTAAAATCTATAATTAGAACAAATCGAGAGAATTACTACCTCAGATATTCCCTTTGGTGTCTCCGATACCTAAGATCTACGAGCTTTTGGCTATAACGTGTCAAATAGCCCCCCACCTCTATCTCTATCGTACACATGACCAATTCTGTTCGCGTCAAATTTCTGTTCGTGTCAAATTTGCCCATGGTCCCATAGTTTTCCTTCACTACTACTAACGCTCAGATTCAGACAAATTGCTTCACTTCTCACTGCTGTTTTCATTTCTTTATATCTCTCTTTAGAGGTGTCAATGAAGACTGCGCATCGCTGCTTGGATTTAAAAACTTGAAGACGATTGAGATAATTGGAGGCGTTTCCTGCAAGGAAGCAACACTTGAGTGCGGCTGTAGTGTTACGATGACGACGATTGGTCTAAAATAGCACAAGGTCCAATGGAAGCGATTTTGAAATGAGGGGAGCCTTGTGACAGTGATGTCATCTTGAAAAATTTTGTTGTTGCTCTATAATTTGAGATTAAGTCACCAGACTTTAAAGAATTTCATGCAGTAGCTGGACCATATTCTAAAGCTGGCGCCAAACGATGCTACCAACACCCTCCAACGTTGGGCCTTTGCTGGTTGGACGCATCGTGTGGCCGATGGGCCAGCATGGAACATGTTCGGTCTGTTGTCGGTCTTTTTGATCGCTTCAAAGGGTTTTTTGTCACTGGAGGGTGTGATTGGAAGACATTTGGTGAACTGCTACACGATTCGTTCAACAGTTGAGTCAAATTTTTATTGTGTTTTGACAGGTATGCATTTTTATTGCTTACATATTTTAATTAAGTATGAATTTAAATTTTAATGGATAATTAGGTTTAAACAATCATTCTAGATTAATATTATAATCGTTATACTGGGTTATCCATTTCGTGCTATCAATTAAATTTGAAATTAACAAAAGTAATATAATTTATAATGCAATGAGCACGAAAAATTGAACCAACACTGGAATCAAATGTATTGGATCGAGAATTCGATCCACCGTGTAGCAGAGCGCTTGCCATATCAATCGTCCAATATTTGACTGAAACGTTGTAGGCAAAAGTTTGAATCAAACGTTCATCGCATCGTTTGGCGCCGGCTTAAGCCACAAATTTGGTTGAAAAATTGTGATAGAGCTACTGCCTATGGTAATTGTTGTCTCTTGAATTTTGAAAGTTCGCTCAGCAATATAAAGATCTGCATAGTTACCAAATTTAAACATACTGTAATATAAATCTCCAGATGTCCCAGTTTTGTCCCGCTGCCATCTCTTAGATACTTTGAATATTCTTTGGAGCTGAAGTGTTCACTATTTTTTCGCCTACGATATGACTTCTCTTGAGTTCCTTTTCCAAAAACTTCAGCGTCATAGATTCCGCAAACATCATATAAAGGCTACTGGGGCCTGAACTTAACAGTTACTTTACAATCAATATATTCTTCATATTTTTTAATACTGGATAGGCTAAACAGCCATTAGAAGGGATTCTTCTTGAACCCAAATTGGAGTTCACAATTTCTTTTGCTAAGTACACAGGTTCCTTATACAACTAAAGCTTGAACTTCCTTCAGAACGTTTTGATAGACTAAAGTGCCTTAATGAGTCTGTGAATTGAGCGGCGTTGAAACATGAAAATACCAACTTTGCCGGCAAATTTTGTTCCTGGATCATCTTTAGTGTCATTATCAAATACGAAATACTCAGCTTTACACTTATTTTATGAACAAAGCACTCGGCTTAAACTTTTAGTGCAAATTCACAGATTTCTTGCAGTTTGTTTTCTTAATTTGCTACAAGATATTTGATGGTAGTGAGTGGGATACAATAATTTTGCATGAGTTAATAACGGCAAGCTATTATAAAATACTGAATTTTTAAAATTAACGAGTAAATTATTTTAAATTACAAAGCACACATTTTTCGCCTTGATTCAAGTTGTGTTGGAGAAACAAGAGCTGCTTCACTTATTTAGCACCCAATCGTCTTCTCATTAGTCGGAAAAATCTTTTTGCGTGGCACGCTCGTAGCGAATGCATTTAACTTGGGGGCGGCAGCTTTATTCAGATGTAGCTAAACTTTTTATTGGTCTCTTCACCAAAAATACGGAGATGTACTCTCCCTAAAGAAAATAACCTTATCATCCTGACACCTTTGGACCTCAACTCTAATGCGAGAGCTAAATGTGCCTTTGGGGACAAATAGTCTGCATCTACTGTGAATAGTCTTCACAAAAAAAATTAAATTGTTTGTGCTGCCACACGAAAGGAAGCCTGCTGTTTCACACTCAGAAAACGATCCAATAAAATCAATGATAATTTAATAGTTTTCTAATTAACTTAAATTTTTTACACATATTATGCAACAAATATGTGGGGCCCGAGCTTCGTCTTGATGAGCCACCGCAAAACTAAAACACTCGCGGTAACACTTCAAAATAGAATCAGAAAAATTTCGCCTTTGACTTTTGAAAGTCAGTTCACCACCACAAATATAACAAAAAGAGCTAGGATCGTTAATACACTTTCTCGAAACATTTGCACAAACACAGAAGCTAATTAAAACCAAAACAATTAAAATCAATATTGATAACAAATATCTATCACTCCTTTTTTACGGCCGTTCATATGCGTTTACCACTACAATACCGAAAATAAACTTGACCCCATCACAAGAAAACTGAGGGTGATCGAAACAAGATAATTGCGTTTTCGTAGTGAGGGTACGTAGTCAAAACACGATCACCTATCAGAGTTCATATGGCACGACGAAGATTAAATTTTGTTGACCAGTGTTATTTTTCCCATTAAATATGGTCAATGTGATTTATAATATTATTTCAACAATTTAAAAATTATTAAAATTACTATATGTATATCCCATAGAACAAATGTGACTAACTCACTGAAACTATGGGTAGGTTAATAAATTTAAGGAGATGCAAACTGTATTACCTATTATTACTTCTTCTTAATTCAATATGTATATCTCCTGTAAAAATAACATAAACACCTCAGGAAAATAATGGTGAGATTTATTAAGTATATCATATGTAATCTATATCTTCTATTATTACCTCTAATTAAAGTAATACGCAGAAGACTATAGATCTAATAATACCCTCCTGTAGTATGACCTCATTATATCAATGATGTGTAGTCAACTTAAAAATTGTTTTCCATAATCTAAATCTATCAATCACATACAATAAAAAGATAGTAACAAAACGTTAATTAATTCTTTTAAAAATAAAATAAACTTAATTACTACACTAGCCAACATTTGGTATATACTTCAACTTAATGCGTAAAATTATAATGAGTTTAAACTTTACAAAAATCTAAGTTTCTAATGTCTTCTGATGCGAATTACATTTTCACCGGCATTTGTTAACTATGTAAAATTGGATATTGTTAGAAAATTTTTTCAGAGACCACTCTATGCAAACAAAATGTATGACAATAATCATGCTAAGATAAAATGCGATCAGCCAAAATATTTTTTCATATACAACTCCATCCATTAAAATTCCAAGGCTTTCTCTCAAAAAAAATTACTGTCTCCTCGGGGGTACCTCAAGGCAGCCACTTAGGTCAGCTTTTGCTCAATAATTTTATTTCGGATCTCTCGGAAGTGTTATCCGATATTCCATACCTTTTTTATGCGGACGATCTAAAATTATACCACACTATTCAATCAGAATCCGATTCAAACTTCCTTCAGTCAAAACTCTTATCGTTGGAGAGATGGTGTGACCGCAACAAACTTTTTCTTAACGTAGACAAATGCCATACCATAAGCTTTTCCCGCAAGTCATGCTCTTCAAATTTTGATTACCGCCTTAGTAATCAGTTGCTGGAAAAAGTGGATAGTGTTGTAGATCTCGGAGTCGTTCTAGATAAAAAGCTGCGCTTCAATCTACAGTACGACAAAGTTCTAGCAAGAGCCAGCAAGCAATTAGGATTCATTAAGAGACATGCAAAAGAATTTAAGAACCTATGGGTTACAAAATCTCTTTACGTATCCTTAGTTCGCCCAATATTGGAATATGGTTGCATCGTTTGGAATCCCATTTTCAACTGTTATAGCGATAGATTGGAATCCATCCAAAAGCAGTTTGTCATTTTCGCTTTGAGAGATATATATATAACCCACACGATTTTGAAAGTTTACCATCTTATAATTACAGATTAAGCCTTTTAAACCTTGAGACACTTTCTTCGAGGAGAACGATATTATGCTCATGTTTCATTTTTGATGCAATTAGGGGCTTGATCAACGTTGAGTATCTTTCGAATAAAATCACTTTCAATAACCCTGTAAGACGTACAGGTATACACGTCTTCTCAATGAACATCAGCATCGCACTGTTTATGGAGACCGGGAGCCCATCAATAGATGCTGCAAAATATTTAACAATTTTTCCAACTACTACTCCTTATCTATTAACAAGACAAGTTTCAAATATGCTTTATTCAATGCTCTAAAATCTTAAAAAAAAAAACATTTTTCCTTTTAAATTCCTCAAATTGACAACCAAATATAAGTTTGGAATATGGACTTAAAATTATTTATGCTAATTTGTTAAAGTGTAGTTTAAGAAAACTTATATTTAATTCAAATTGTGATTTGTTATTATCTTTCGTTATATGCCTTGCTTGGCTTGAAAAAAAATAAAAATTAAAAATAAAAAAAGTATAAATTGTCTTGCTTCAGCAAAACATATACTAACATTGGAATGATACAGCGAAGATTAGCATGGCCCTTGCGCAAGGATGACACGCAAAATTGTGAAGCGTTCCACATTTTTTATAATACAAGCTGCGACGTGTAGATGGGGTGCAACTCAGAACTACTGGGTAACCAAAATCATGTGGGGGTCATACAATCTCTCATCGACTAAATACCTCCTCGTATTAATGTGGACTGACTGCAAACGACTGGTTGGCATCATTACTGGCCATTGTATTGTAGGTGCACATGCTATGAAAATCGGACTCCTAATCAGCGACACCTGTAAGAAGTGTCAAGAGCCAGGGGTCTTAGAAACAATCCAGCATCTGCTGTGTCACTGCCCGACACTGGGGAAAACCAGAATGCGCTGCTTCGGAGAGCTCTGGCTGGTGGAACTCTCGCTCGCGGCGGAGCAAAAATTGAAGGACATCCTTCAATTCGTAAAAAAGTCCGGGGCCTTCGATGACCGCTTGGACTGAACTTTCTTTCTCGTGATCCATTTTATCTGGTATCACTACTATACTAAGCATAAATGTTCTCTCTACATTTCAGTACTTTTGAGATATTCAATGATTTGTGTTTTGATGTGGACAGGAGACATATGGAGAGTGCATTTTTCAATATGGATTCTAACATAATTCCACAAAAGATAGGTTTTTCAAATTTCGTAGAATGATGTAATAGAGTATGTAGTTTTCAAATCCGGCTTTAACTCAAAAATGAGAGAAATGCAGATAGAACGCTTATGCTCAGTAGAGTAGAAAAGGTCTATGTGTGGCCTTGTGCCACCCAGTACAACCTAGCTTAAATATAAGTAAATCATTTTCGCTAGAATAGCTATGATAAACCTGAACCCATTTAAAAAATCAAAGACATTCTAGATGTATGTACACATAGTCACAAAATTGAAGGCACAAGCAATAAATATGAAAACTCTTAGCCGTATATAAACTAATGTCACTTATTATCACAACTTTTTTTTATTTTTTATCAAATTGAAGACTAAAAATACAAAAATGAATAAAAAAATTTACTAAATTCAATTTTTTAAAGAATTAAGTAACAAAAGAAAAAATTAACAAAAAATTCAAGGCACAATCTTCAAGATCACTAGAAAAATATAAAATAATTTATTATTAGCAATTAGTTGGATATCCGTTGGCTTTGATTACTGCTGCTAGTCTTCTAGGCATACTTTCCGCTAACTTTTTTGTTATGGTTGGGCTAATATTTTGCCATTCCCTTGCTATTATTGACTTCAGCTCGGATTTGTTCGCAATTGAAAATTTTCGGATTTGTTGCTCAAAAACTGACCACAAATGTTCTATTGGGTTAAGGTCTGGGGACTGAGGTGGAGTTTTTAATTGTTTTGGCGTATTATAAAGCAACCACATCTTTACAATATGTGCGGTGTGCTTTGGATCATTATCTTGTTGAAACCAAAACACATCCGATAGTCCTAATTTAATAGCACTTGATTTTAAATTCCTTTTCAGGATATCGAGGTATTGAAATTTGTCTATAGTGGCCTCAATAAATTCCATGCTGCCGACTCCTTCTGCAGACATGCAGCCCCAAACTATCACATTACCTCCTCCATGTTTTACGGTTCCGCACAAATTTATTTTCTTTAGCTCGGTATTCGCTTTCCTCCAAACTATTTGTCTGCCATCAGAGCCAAATAGGTTGAACTTACTTTCATCACTGAATATTATGTTTTTCCAGAAATCTGGACCCTCATTTACGAAAGTTTTCGCATACTCTACCCGTTTTTTTCTGCTTGCTTCTGAAATAAATGGCTTTTTACGGGCTATTCTTCCATTTAAACCATCGTTTTGCAATGTTCTTCTAATAGTTTCCTTGGATATTGGTTTTTGGATCATATGAGGAACTTCAGCCCTCAAATGATTAATCGGCTTCTTTGGACATTTTTCTATTTCCCGTCGAATGTATTCCTCATCTTTAACTGACAGTAACTTTTTTTGTCCGCGTCCCATTTTATTAATTAAAGTTCCGTCATTTTTCCATTTGTTGACTTCAGTTCTTACTGAAGAAAATGATCTCCCAACTATTTTTCCTACTTCTCGATATGTTTTACCTTCACAAACAAGCTTAGTAATAATTTTTTTTCCGCAACTGTGGTTTCTTTTCTCCGTTTATCCATTTCAGCTTTTTTTTATTTATTTATGTACAAATACTAATTTTTTTTTTGAAAAACAACACACTTAACTCAATTAGTCACTAACGTTCTCCTAAAACTCAATATTTGTAATTGCACCGTAAAATTCTACGAAATATCTTGTTAGATGCACTTGTGCCTTCAATTTTGTGTAGCTCGCAAGTGGTACAGTTGACATCAAAATAGCAAACTTTGTGATAGATTCGACTTTTTTTGTATTAATTTGGTGTACATTTATAAAGAAGATTACGCACTAACAGAATAAAATGCCAATTCGATAAATTTACTACAAGTGTAGTAACATTGAACAATATTTTGGCATTTATATAGATTGTGCCTTCAATTTTGTGACTATGTGTATATGATTAACTAAATGAACACTGATCAATATCCAATAAACATGCATACATTGCAGTCATTTAAATAAAAACAATGTAAATTGCGAAAGGATTTCGAAAGCAAACAAAAAACCTTTACAGGAAATAAATACCGAGCATCGGAAATTCAATCAAAAAACAATTGATTTAAAACCCACAATCGACACTGGCAATAACAATGCAAATAGGACAGTAATTCTATGAAGCAGCCTCATATTATATTCTCGTTAACCAGCGAATGAATTAATTTTAGGAAATCGAAATTGAATGATTTCATCAATTTCCATTCGTGGTCACGCTTCCGTTCTGTGTCACTTAATGCAGCGAAATTTGCCCATATTGCACGCTTTTATATAAGCTTCTTTCCAGTTTTATCTTGCAGTGGTTGCTATAGAAAATTTAATTAAAACATGAAAGGACATGAAACAAATTATTCAGTGGGCTCTTCAAATGAAATTTGGTGGCACGACTTTATTAACTACGAAAATGGTATTCGGCTTGAATGGCAACTTACCTACAGCACCTGTACTACAAATAGCAATAATCATCCTTGCTAAAGCAGTGATAATATTAAATTTAAAATATTCTGATTTTCGTTTATATGGTTTATCTCAGCACATACTCGTATATGTCAGATAAAAAAACATTCATTTTCACTTCTTGGCCGGAGAGTAACGGGACAGAATGACTAAAAATGAACACTAATACTTATTCAATTCTGCGCAAATCAACTACTTTGTACACTGATACAATGAATATTCAATTATTTTCGAGTTAACATTTCAATTCGTCTGTTATATGCGGATAGTGAAAAGGCAATTACGTTAGTGTATGAATTTCAAATTTATTATTACAACACACATGATAGTCGCTGTCAGTGTTTTCGATCAAATTCGTAAATGTAGGTTAACCCAAATGATGAAATATCAACATTACATATACATAGTTTTCGTTTCAAATCGAAACATGAATTGAGATAGCCATATTTTGTAGAAATAACAATGCAGTTTTACGTAGGCTGATACATTATATTACGGTTTAATAAATTACTCGGCCGCATGTTTACTTGCTCGTATAAACTAATGTGCAGGAGAACAGAAAACCACTATCAGCATTATTCATTCAACCTGGTCGAAATGAACATAGTATTGTTCATAATCAAATATATGTATTTAATATTCAAAAATCATGTAAAAATCAGGTATTGTGTGTCGGGCTCAGCAAAAATAAATATTATCGATGTAAATATACCTGTTGAAAATTCAAAACAAACAATCAGACTATTCATCGATGATTAGAAACCCTAAACTAAATATATGGGCCCCTTGGTTGTTCGCAATCCTGAAATTGAGGAAAACATTGGAAACCTATATTGAAGTGTAGCAAATTTTATTGTCACTCATAGCAAATTTTATTGCCACGTTTTTGCCACAACAGTGCTTTACTTGGCACATCGAAGGATTGAGAATTATTGATTTAGTTCCTTTTGTAATCTCTGATTGAATGAATTGTTGTTAATTTTAAAAATCTTCACCCAGTTACTTGGCGAAAGCCTAAGACCTTTTTGCTTCTTTCAAGTTTCAAAATTCTTATTTAAGAAAGAAAATGAGATTCTTATTTAAGAAGGGTTTTCCAAACGAAAAGTGTTTTTTTGGCCCTTCACTAATCTGGGGCCTGAGGCTGTCTGCCTCCAATTATGTCTATCTCTGGAATGAAAACACATATTCGCCTACATTTTCACGTCTGGAACCATTAAATTTTTTTTTGTGTCCTTGACCACTATCCGTTACAACTTTGGCAGGCTCTCTTTTGGACTTCTGTTCACTTCAAATGCCTGACCTCACAATCTCTAAAATCACTACATCTTTCACACTATCTCCCTATATTAAATCTGATAGTCAAACAAGCAATGTAAGTGTGAGATTTTATTTATTTATTTATTTGGTGCGTATTCAATACAACAAGCAAAACTGCCCAATTACAGATTGGATACAATGAAAAAAAAATAAAATAACAAGAACTAAATAAGAATATATGAATAAAAGTACATAAAATAATTAAAGTTAGAATAAAATAAAGTAAAATTAACTAAAGCAAAAAAGAAGGAAAAAATCCATTACAAACATGAATAATCAATTCAACAAGAAATGAGCCCAAAAACAGATAGGATACAATGAAAAAAATAAAAATAGTAAGAATTAAATGAGTAAATATAAATATAAACTTATAAAAAATTATTAAAGTGGTAAATTCAATGAAGTAGAAATAAGTCGAACAAAAAAAAAACCAAAACCAAATTAGGATCTGAAGAGCAAACATGTATGTAAGTATATATAAAATTAAAAATATACAAAAAATCTTAAAGTATTAAATAATAAAGTAAAATTAAGTAGAGCGAAAAAAAAAGAAAGAATCCATTATAAACAAGAACAGAAAATAAAATTCATTAGTTAGAATCAACAATTTTACTTCGAACCATATTTACTTCGAACCGTAAAACGGGAGACTAGAAGAAAGTGTCGGTACGAGCATACGGCACTTCAGATAGAATGGAGGACCTGATTGGCCTTACGGATTCCCGCTCAATGAACAAAAACGCTAATGAGGAAGATAGGTAGCTGCGACAGATTTTGAAAAGGAAACTCTCATCCAAGTAAACTCTGGGCTGCTCAAGGAGAGGAATGTTAAGAAGAGATAGACGTTCACTATAGGGTAAATACGGCAGACTATATTTAAAAAGTAAAGAACGTGTAAACCTGCGCTGAACTGATTCAACAGCGTCAGAGAGGTATTTGAAACGAGGACACCACACTTGACTGCAGTATTCAAGTACAGAACGGACTAGGGTAATAAATAAATGGACACAAGTAGAGACACTAAATGAATTGTGCCAGGAACGAAACACGAAGCCAGCAATCCGAGAAGCTTTTCTATTGATAGTAAGGACATGAACGTCGAATTTCAGTTTGCGATCAAAGCTGACCCCAAGATCTGAGAAATGATCGACACAAGAGAGGATAGTGCCATCAATAGCTTAAGGAAATACATGAGTGTGAAGCTTGAGGGAAAAGGACATAGAAAAACACTTGGAAACATTAAGGGACAAATAGTTCAAGTTACACCAACCAGAGAGAGCATGCAAATTGTCCTGAAGAAGCAGAGAGCCAGCAGTATTACGACAAGCCAAAGAGGGAGATGACACAAGTGCGATCAGTTAGAAGGGAAGAGATCCAGGAAAGCAGAGATTCACGAATGCCATAATGCTTCAGTTTGACAAGAAGCAGCATATGATTAACAGTGTCAAAAGCTTTGGCAAAATCAGTATAAATGACATCATTGTTACTGTCAATTGCAGAAGCGATTACATGAGTAAACTCATCAAGGTTCGTAGAGGTGCTCCGGCCTTTTACAAAGCCATGTTGTTGCGCTGCAAAGACATAGTAGAGGGTATCATAGATTCGATTGAAAACGAGGCGTTCCAAAATTTTGGAAAGGTAAGGAAGAATGGAGATGGGGTGATAGTTAGAAACAAGGTTCCTATCACCCGATTTGAAAATTGGAAGAATGTTAGAGAGCTTCCAAGGGGACGGAAATTTACCAGCACAGAGACTAAAGGGACACAAAGGGAAGACGAAAGACTTTTTACGAAGAAATTGGGAACACCATCCGGGCCCAGGGAACAGTTAGAGTCAAGTGAGGACAAAAGCAATTCAACCTCTACGGGGTTAGTTACGACTGAGGAGAGACAAGCAGGGAAATTAAAGGAAAAGCAGTCAGTAGCAGGAATCGATGGGATAGTATAAACAGCAGAAAAAAACATAGCAAAGAGATTGCAAATGTCAAGAGGGTTGGAAGCAGTAAGAGCATTAAATACTAAGGAGTCAGGAAGAGAGGAGGAAGCTTTTAAGGAGTGAACAAAAGACCAGAAACTTTTAGGGTTATTCGGGTTCAAAGAAGTTTCAACAGACGAGGAATATCTGAGTAGTGCTAATGTAATTTCTTTCTTGGCAGAGGAACGTAAACGGGAGAAGATAGCATAATCTTCACTAGACCGAAAATTCAAAAATTGCGAACGTGCTGAATTTTTATTTCTGGTGACTGTCTATTTTTAGGAATTTTGTGGCGACGCCATTTTGGCTTTTTTCAAGTGGATAGCTGTGAGGTGATACGGTGTGGTTTTTGTGAGTTGTTTATTTGGAATTCAGTAAATTTTTGATAATATTTTTTGTCGTGTGATCATATACAGTAGAATTCAACTCTGAAATTAAGAGTAAATAGCTGTGCTCTTAAGTATGTGGTTGCGTAGTTATAGGAATTCTTTTACACGTTTTGTACTTATTTTTGAAGAAAGGTGTAAGCAAGACGCATCAAAATGGTGTCAGAGCCTCCTGATAAGCAAAATTTTATGGTTGTGTAATGAAGAATGCAATGAAGAGAAAAACAGAATCGAAAGTTGAGGGATATGGTTTGATTTCAAAACGGGCGAGAAAAGAAATGCCGATCGAAGTGTTAGGATTAAATGAGGATATAGATAGAGAAGAGTTGGATATTACTCCAGGACAAGAGGGTAGAAATAAGAATGAAGTAAATAGATACGCATATAGGTATAAAGTAAACTCAAAAAAGAACTATCCGGTGCTGCTAATGGTTGCTAAAGATGTCAATGAGAAGAGAGTCAAATTGGATCATGTTCTATTATATAAGGTTAAAAAAAGAACGTTCAGTTGTAGGAATCATTGATACAATTAGGTAAAAGTGATTTTTGGTAAAGCCGAAGAAGCAAGCAACTTTGTAGACAGAGGAAAAACCGAGCTTAATGACTATATGATCTTTGTTCCAACAATTTTATTTATAGGTTTGGTATTGTCAAACAAATCCCGTTATGTTTTAATGAAAACGAATTCCTGAATGGTGATCCGTGTAATAAATATGGTGTGGATACACAAACATATACACTTATCATTCTTACATTCACTACTCACCACACTACTTGACATCAAACACACCACATCAAAATTTATAAAACAAGTAAGCTAAGTTGAAAATTGTTTGAAGTTTAAGAAAAATAATTTAGGTCAATTGATTTCAAGCCATGTGGTAGCACTTACGAGTTGATAATTAGAGAAATAAATAAAAAAAACTGTTATTGAGAGAAATATGAAATATTAAACATTGATTAAAACAATTGACTTGAATCTTTCATTGTAGAACACAAACCTAAGTTGGTGACCCCGATGTGATCAGCTCGATGGAGTTTCCTTGGCAAAGCCAGCAAAATTTACCTACCGGCTGAAATAGCAACATCTGGATTACGTATCGGTATCGCTGCTGCTGCAGCCATATCAACAGTGGTCGTAGACTCGACGAACTCCTGTAACCTGCGAAAGTATCCAAGGGTGTTTAACGAAAGGCAGACATTACAACGCCAACAACAAATACTCTCGAATCTTCTTATTGTGTCGAAACTAGGCCGAAACTGGACAAGTCTGCAAGGAGGAAAAAAAACGAATCGAAAGTACCAACACCATCATCAAGAGCTACTATAACTTGTGAGAGTACGGAACAATAAGTACCAACACCATCATCAAGAGCTACTATAGCTTGTGAAGGTACGCAACAATAAATTCGAACGGAAGTGACAACATTCCGAAGAGATCTATCAACTAAGAACTTGCAATCCAAAGTTGAAACAACCAGTAAGTAAAATTTAATATTAAAACTAAAAAAAGAGTATCGAAATCGTGAAAACTTATTTGGTGATAGTAATTTCACTGTGGCGATATTTATGAAGCTGTTGTCTTATGGCTTTCACGATAGCCGAGTTCATATCGTTTATGATCTTTCATCAAGACAATTATCTAAGGGTACCGTTTATTTAAATGATCTTGCCTTGGAGAGTTTAAACCAACCTCAGGTTCGATAAGATAAATGTCACATCTTGTACGCCGGTGTTTTCAATAAACTTCAAGCAGCTAAGCTTGTGGCTATCTTATTGCGTTGAAAAAAAAACGCAAAAGAAGATTCCAATATTACGCACATCAACCATTCAACTGGCAGAATACCTGAAAATATTATCTAAACAATCACCGGTCCCAGAAGAACTGTGGTATCCGCAGTAAAAATTAATAGTTAAGCTAAGAATATAAAATTTTTTATTGGTAATCCTAGTATATAGTACAAATTACCCACCAATATATACATTTACACACTTTTCAGCCACTCTATTTTCCTGCCGCGTTCCGTCTGTCCCGTCGCGTTTTCGAAATTCGAATTAGAAATTTCGTTAGACAATGAGGATGCGGTTCCCTCAGGCGCGTTTGCGGTATCGTAAACTAGAGTGCGACGTCGATAAATCCGCCCATGTTTTGGCAAGCAGAGCCAGCTTTATGGTTCTCTCAGTTAGAGAGCCAGTTTGCGAACGCACATATAAAGTGTTCGCAAACTAAATATCATTACGTGATTTCTTCGCTGGGTCCTGACTAGGGATTTCAATCCCGAACCATTTTTTCAATCCCGGGATTACGGGATTAAAAAATCTCAAATCCCGGGATCCCGCGATTCGAGGTTCAAAATATAACACAACAAAATAAGTCAAGTTTTTAATAAACAGATTATATTATGTGCCATCGTTTCAAAACTACAGCAATAAGTAAGCTGAAAACTGTATAAAAAATATGTTACCGAATAATTACTAATTTATTTAATTGATGCAAATAAAAAACAATAATTTTAATTATCCGAGACGTTGACAGTATGAAAGCAAATATTTAAAATTACAACTATTACAAATTACAACAACAAATCACGACAAAAAATCACAACAATAACTCACAACTCTTAACATATAAAATAATCAACACATAAAAATTCTGCCAAAGTTCATTGGTTTTTTCGGAAGTAACATTGAAGCAATAGCAAAGTATCCAAAATATCGTCTCCAAGCCTGCTTCTAAATTTATTCCCGATGTTGGACGCCGCGGAAACGGTCGATACATATTGGTAAGCCTGCTCCAAACTATGCGAGTGCCACCACTTTCGAAAAGTTTCATTTCTTTTGCAATAGTTTTAATTAGATTAGTTTCTTGCGGCATTTCATGATTGATTATTTTCATACTTTTGCAGCTCTTCTTGCAGCATCAATTGACGACCACCTTGTTCTGATTCAATATGGGTATCTACTGGGTTCTCCTCATTTTATTTATGTATTTATTTGAAGTATTTTTTTTAAATATTTGCGTTGCTTGGTTTCCAAAATAGAGATTCTATTTCGCTTGGTAAATTTTTGCTGGCACAATGTAGATTCTGGAGATAGCTTAGCTAACCATATAGCTCAGTACACGGACGCTCTTTTATTCGGTTCAAAATTGCATTTCTACATGGCATTCACAAGAATGGACCGTTTTTATCCTAGCAGCCTAAATAAAAATCTTGATGAAGTGTTAGCAGTGCATAAATTTGCATCTTTGCGATTTAATGCCTCCGCAGTCAATTTTACAAGGAGTAAAACTTCAATAAGTTTCTGAATCGAATCAAACTCAGTTCATTTTAATCGCTCTGGATATTGCAGGCCTATTAATGTATACTATTTTTCAAAATGGAAAACCGTTTAAACATTGTCAAGAGATTATTTCATCTTGTTTTACAATCCAGTAAGTGAGATAATTAAATGCCTTGCTCGGATTTGACATAGTTTTGAAGATCGTTATTATTTTTCGTTGAAGCTTTTTTAAAATATAAAACTACCTTACAAACTTTCTTTATGTATGCGCTGATGTCTTTCGTCAGATCTAGCGTGTCTTGCAAGCAACCGGGTTCAACGTAGTAGGCTGATTCAGGAGCGTCCAAATCTTCGTGGTCTTCGTCCAGATTATCAGCTGCTTCATCAACTCTTTGATCTAGAATGGACCTCCTATTATAGAGATCATCGCAAACTACAAAGTGGATGCTATGCGCCAAACAAATATGTTGCTCTGTATTAACTAGTCTGCTTACTTTTTGCATTTCATTTGACCCATCAGTTATGATGGTAACAATGTCTTTTCCTAGAAAAACATGAAACTCAGCGAAACGCTCTTTTAATATATCTAGGTAGTTTGCAACTGTCATTGATATCCTTACTCGCACCAAGCTCCAGTAAGAATTCACTAAGTAGATGTTAATATTTGTGTTGCGTCTATTTGTTGTCGAGGTCCACTCATCAAACGTCAAACTGAACCGTTCACCTAAGTTACTAGCCTGTCTTGTCTCATTTTTCATTATTTTTTTTATCCTGCTTGCATAGCCCACAGCCTTTTTTTGATTGTTATTGAGGATTTTGGTAAATCTGTGTATGCATTCGCTAGTATTAATTTCCTTAAATCATTCGAAGTAACGAATGCACTAAATGCGAAACAGTCCATACTTATTTATTTACAAACCCCTTTCTATTCTCTTTTTAACTGTTACATTGGTTTGTTTTGCTCTATTCTTAACGCATTTTGATGTGAACCTGCATTCTAATTGCTTTCTCATAAATATGGATTCTATTTGCTCTTTTCGAGTCTTGCCGTAATTTGATTGCCGATTATGCTTGACTCCCGGCCCCGGAATCCAGGCCAATTTCTGATCCCTGGATTCGCTAGTCCTGACCAACTGAAGGTGGTCAGGGACGTGGTAGCAAGCCCGGACCCCAATACTCCATACAAGGTCCTCAAGAGGGTGCTGGTATTGCCAGCGATTCTGCCAAACTTAAGCACCTCTTGGGGAACCTCTCGTTAGGTGACAGACAGCCTTCCCAATTGCTTCGGGAAATGAAACAGTTGGGGGGCTCCGCCGTTGGAGACGACCTGTTAAGGACCCTCTGGCTGCAGAGGCTTCCAGAGCAGACACAGGCTATTTTAGCCTGCTCTCCGGAAGCCAGCCTCAACAAGTTGGCGGAAACGGCAGACAAAATCGCTGAAGTTTTTGTCCAGCCACAAATAAACTCAGTCGCCGTTTCCCCCCAGCAGTCAGAGGTGGCCAAGTTAACGAAACAGGTCGCTGCACTGATAAAGCTCGTTCATCAGCAAATAAGATCGCGATCGAGGTCCCGTGGGAGATCTCGCTCGCAGCCACGTCGCTGCAGTCAGTCACGAGGAGCTGGTGTTTGTTGATACCACAACAAATATGGCTCAAACGCTATTAGATGCATCCCTCCATGCGCCTACAAGGCTGGTTCATCGGAACCAAAAAACTAAGTTGCCGTTCTCTGCAGACGGTAAGACAACGTGACTTATCACCTAGCCGTCGTCTAATTATTCACGACAACTTGTCCAAACAACATTACCTCATTGATACAGGCGCAGATATTTCGGTGCTTCCAGCACCTGCAACCGGAAAACAAACCAGTCAACCATCAACACCTATGGACGAAAGGTGATAAAACTAAAACTGGGACTCCGTCGTGAGTTTTCATGGGATTTCATCATCGCCGATGTCTCTAGACCCATTTTAGGTGCAGACTTCCTCTGCCACTTTGAGCCATTCGTCGAGGTAAATGCTATCCTTGTGGCTCCTCTTACTTCGCTTTCATGGAAAGGCACGTACACTTCGTACAAAGGTCCAAAACTTAGTGTTTTGATTGAGAAATTAAATAATCCAAAGATAGATGCCCTTCTCAACAAATACCATGCCATCACAGTCAATTCAGGGTTCTCACAACCCTGTAAACACAAGGTGATTTTTAAAAACTCGCACGAAAAACCCTTTTCACATTATTATCGTGGCAAGGGTCACAAACTTGTTTGTTCGTAGAAACTGACAATTTTAACAACACTTAATAATCCTTCAGCGCAAAAGAACAACATCCCAACACTTGAAACGACAGCTCAAAATCTTTTCTTATAAGTTAAAAATCAACTTGTCTTCCGAGCAGCCAGCATATGCGAGACTTGCATAAAACTGCCGACAAGCACCGGTTGTGATAACAAGCTGAGTTCGTTGCTCAGCTGTGTCTCAATGATGCACAGAATACGCAGCCAGCACACAACACATTTTTTGTTGCGCTGACTTGATACCACAGCTGATGCAAGTATTGTTACAAATCAGCTGCAGTCAGACGATTGAAACCACTGCCATACAATTAAACATGCAACAATAAACTGTACTACAAAAGCCTGTTTTGGATGCCAATGTGATGCTTTCAATCCTTGCATGCAGCATTGCATTAGCTATGTTTGTGTATGTGAGATTCAAACTGGCGGCGTGGCTGTTTTGCAGCAGTACCTTTCGCTAGAACTGAAATTTATTTTTATTTGTCTGTTTTGCGTTTACTGAGTACTCGTAGTAATATTCAGCTTAGTTCTTTCCCATAGCCTATTGATATTTTCAAAAGTTTCGTACTGTATTTTTCGCCTAATTATTCCTCTACTTTTGCTTTTTATTTTATTTTGATTTGGCTACTTGTATTCATTTTATAAAAAAAATATCATTTCAAATACTCTTCATTTTTTAATTTGCCTTCTAGCCTGCTAAATGAATTTGTTTTAATAAATTACAAAATAACTAAATTAAATAATGAGAAAAACAGCTGTCGATGAGAGGGTGAAAAATATGTTATGCTTAGTAAATACAGACACAGGGTTGTTTATTCAGGTACCATTCCAATAGCAACAAATAGCATTCTCCAAATTTGATTCCAGGCTTCAACACAACTATATTTCATCTAGGCAAGTACTATTTTCTTTCATCATACCGGCAAGTACTATTTTCAGTCAACTTTGTGCCCCGGTGTTTATCAAGTAAAACTCATCATAACTTGGAAAAAGCAACCAGTATAGTCCTCAAAGAGCATCCTCCACTTCTTTATCCTAAAAGGATCATCAAAAACATATTCTTATATTAAAAATAACAACACACTATAACTGATGCTATAATCACATCAAAAGCAAAATTACTACAATCATATCGCTTGTCGTCAATCTCGGCCGCGTATATAAATTTTCACAGCCAGCTTTGCTAAGTCGCAAGGCTCCATGGTCCTAATTATAGCGTCGTTAATTAGTTCATGACTTTGCAAGATTCATTCAATACTGAATGCTCAGTTCTGTGTAACTCCCATAGTGATACATCATTACATCATTATTCAGCAGTCTTTTGTTTGTAACGCTCATTGTCCACATTTACGTAAATAATTGGCCGTTGGTTTCCAAACCATAGCAAAAGAATTCGTACCTATGACATTGATAAACTCAGTCCCTAGATTTTTGATGACTTTCTGTTTGTCAAAATGCCCACGACAACACCAAATTTATATGGTATTCTTCGTCCGCTTTTGTTCTCAGGGAATCTAAAACAAAAACCATTCAATTAGTTCTACCAAGATGACAAATTAGTGAGATTTGTGAAAAACGTACTAACCCTTGAAGAGTGAAATACGAGAGATACTAGACTTAAAATCATAAAGATTGTAAATTTACCAATTCAGATAGCTTCCAGGGTAAACGTGTTGAAAATACGGTTTGAAATTGAGTTCGGGAGATGTGCTTTCAAAATTAGAATCTCAATCAATAAAATTGAATATCTTGCCAGCTAGCAAATTCCATCAATTTGGGATAAAACTCATTTCTGCTGCCATTCGAACAAGGGTTAAGTTTCCTCGAAATTCAATGATTTTCAGCCCGATAGCTCCAGCTGCTTCCATTCATACAACACGAAACTTGTCAATTTAAGGAGGCCAGTTCTAAAGATGGAGTGATAAAGGATTACAGCTTATCCTAATTTCCAGTTTCATTGTCAGACACCCTATACACTTCGGCATCACAACCATCCACCCACTTTGGTCGAAAAGCGCCAACCCTGAACTTGTTCCATTGTTCGAAGCGAAACAGGAGCAGTCTGAAACTTAGCGGTTCTGTGATTGATTAATGCTTTGAAGACATTTCAATTATTCAGTCAACACAATTTGTTGATGACGATGTTCCAGAAACAGTTCGAAACGGGATTTAGAAGGAGATAATTAAGGGCACAATCATGGGTTTCAATGTGGGAGATTATGATTTTCAGTGCTGACCACGATCATTATGATGACATTAATAGTTTGGCCCTTTATGCGGTGTATTGACCGAAAGCTCAACCGGCAGGACATGAAATTTGCATTGAATTATCGGTGTTGGAACATAAGTATGTGCCTGTAGATAATCATTAGAGGTTTCAAGTAATTGAATGTTATTGCTTTTGAATTATATCTGTATCCATATATGTAACAATCTATTTTGAATAATCTTTTCCAAAATCATACAATAATAAGTAATGAGAATTGTAATAAATGAGCATTCATGTTCTGTGAATACATGTGTAATGGACATTAAATTTAATGCGTTCAGTTGAAAGAAAATCCTTTCAGGAGTAAATTTAAACTTATGGATGAAACATACTCTAATTCTTGTTTTGATTTAAATTGAGCTAATGATTTCATATGCAGGTATGGCAAATATGAAGAATCAAAATTTAAAACCGCCCAAAATATAGCTGATTCAAGCATAATTTAGTTTGCGGTTGATTTTTTTAAGTTTGAAGCATTTTTTTAATATTTTCACTGAAAATAAGATAACCCAAATTTCCGAAATTTTGGTGAAGCAGAACTGTCAAAGTACTTTTATCTATGACCATTTGAGCAGCAATGGAACAGTCTCGAGATGGCAGTCGAGTTTGCTTATATATTAGGGAACATCTCTTCAAAGTTTTAATAAATGAAATCCGGTGAAATCCGTTTTAATAAATGAAATCCGGTGGCAGAAAACTGTAATAGATTCATTTCACATTGAGATTAATCTTTGTCTTGACTCTACCGTAACCTGGACAGTAATATCAACTTTCATAAAGTATAAAAACCAAATCGACTTTCAATCAAACATCAAAGATTCACAAGCCGCAAACATAAACAGACGTATTGATAAGGCCCGTTGTTTAGGTGACTAAATGCCAAGAAGCTCATTCGTCTTTTCCTGCAGGAAAATTTCCCCCTCAGAATTCGATTGAAGTATATCAATGAGTTGGTCTCAAGACTTATTTTTTTTATTCGGAATTTCTTGGAATTTAATTTCAATTCTTTTGATTATTTTTAGTGAAATCTGATGGCCGGAGATCAGATTTTGAGCTTTCATAAATAGTGTTGCTTCTACACCAATATAAAGCATATTTCATCCTATCAGTGTCAGAAATAGCGAGAAACATCAAGAAATATCTTCTGGAACCACCTCCATACATCCAAAAACCCCATGGCTCCCAGGTAAACGCAGATAAGAAACTTCTAGAAGCCAAGGCACAAACAGATTCTCTTAGAGCGAGAAAAAGCGAGAATAGCCTAGAAGCATGCAATCCCAATTGACATTCTGCAAATATCCGAACGAAGTATTAATACTCCCGGCAAAATGCGTTCGTTATGCCAATCATACAAAGCGAGTCTTTCGAAGCGAATCTTTTCACAAAGCGGAATGAGTTTATTGGCTGGTAAATTTCACAGCAAGTTAATGTTAACTACTACATATTCCCATTTGTAGTGAGGCCAATTTTGGTGTATGGAGCGATCGTGTGATGGAAGGCAGCAGAGAGCAGAAGCAACATCAATGAGCTTACAAGACTGCCAATATTAATTTGCATAAATATTACGGGTACTTTACGAACCGCCCCAACGACTGGGTTGGAAATGATTCTGGAACTTATGCCCCTGGATCGATTCATATTTAGAGCGCAAGCTTAACGGCAATACGCGCTAAAAGTTCCAGCATGTGGAACGATTCAAATCATTGGGGTCACAGCGGCATTCTTACAGAACGCCGCAGAAGATTTGAGTTCGTTGCGGAAGACACGGACCACATGAGCCGAATAACACATCTTGACAGGGGTTTCCAGGTCAAGATACCCACAAGAACACACTGGAAGAAAAAGGGAGCTACTGTCGATGGTGGCGTCTGGATTTAGATGGACGGGTCAAAGATGGACACAGGAGTAGGTTCGGGCATGTTTTCTACGGATTTGAGCATTTACCCGTCAAGTTGGCTACACCACAGGTTATATGGGTTATACGTATTTGCATATAGTATATACGTCAGACTGGAAGACAGTAGCATGGTCCGACTGTCTGCACCGTGTAGACTGTCATGCATATAAAATGCATGACAGTTGAGTCCATTAGCGGAACATCAACAAAACCAACGACGATATGCATCGACAGCAGAGCTGCCATTCTCACTCTTGCGTCTTACAAATGTTTTTCAAAAACTGTTAACGCTTGCAGAGTGGCTTTCAATGAAAAGGCATGGCATGGCATATTTCTATCCGGATTATAGGGCTGCCAGGGCATAGTTGTATCAAAGGCAACGAAAAGCTGATAAATTGACGAGAAAAGGTTCAGGAGCTAGTAATAGCCCCTGCATCGGTCAATTGCTGACACCACAAGCAAACTATATGCTGCCATATGGGCCAAACTAAAGTCCGAATGAGAAAACAGGGTGGACTGCAGGTTGACCACGACATTATGGCAATCACCTAATCTAAGCAAAAGTAGGAAACTGATCAAGCTCAGCAGGAACTGCTTGAGAGCGACGGTTGGCTTGCTCACAGGGCACTGCCTTACCGTATCTCATGTGAACAAAATGGGACTGACATCCAGCAATATATGCAAGAGGAGCGAGATGGAAGAAGACACCATCCAGCACATTCTTTGCAATTGTCTGACCTTAAACAATATACGATTCAAGATTTTTGGTTCTTACCAATTTCAAGAGTTAGCAGAAGTGGCTGGTACTGTCATGCTGAGTCAGCTGATTCAGTTTGGCGAGGCGGTCACTTGGCAGCTCTAACAAACCAGCGGACTGTGGCAAATGGAGCCAAACTTGTGGCCTAATGCTAGCCGCGTACCCGCAACCCTATTTACTACCTAACCTAACCTAATGTTAAAGCGAGTGATATTGTTATCAGTGTGATAATTAAAGTGTGTTAGTAGAGTGTAAAATAAAGCGATATATTTGTAGCATTTATTGTTTCGAAAAAAAAAAACTCTAGCGCACCTGAACCGCTAGAAACACTAATGTTCGAAGAACAGTAGAAGAATCGTGCAGGTTTTGAGTGCATATTCCACCACATGAGCTGCTTATTACGGCCAAACAGTTTCAAATGCCACGTTTTACTTTGGTCTCAAGAATGCATTATAACTCATATGGTAGAAGGTTTCAGATATTACCATTGGCATGGGTTTCAAAGTTTATGAAAGAAAAACACTTGTTAATTATATTCGTTATCAGTTGCTTATTTCACCAAACTTTGAAAGCAGCATCTCATATAACACCAATGAAGAAAATGCTCAGTGCCTGCAGCACTGTAACTGAAGTTGGCGTTTGGGGCTGCGATCCGAAAATTTTGCAGAACTTTGGGAATTGAAACATTGGTTATTTATTTTCATTGTAAATGTTTCCGGTATGAATACTAACTGTAAGCATTTATTGAGACAAAAGTAGCACAACCGACTCGTGCTGGCAACCTTCTGCCAGTATCAAAGCCAAGAATATATCACATCTGCTTCACGTTGTTATATTACATTCGAAGTTATAGGTGTATAAAGAAATTTAGGGTTACCTACAGGAAGTTTTTTCAAATAATCGAAAGCTTAATATTTGCTGTTTATTGTCACTACAATATCATTACCATTTGAAAATTCTACGATAAAACCGCTTAATAAAGATATTGCAATTAAACACAAAACCAACAATAGTTGGCAACCCTATCGTGGCTTTTCAACCAAATTTGGCCTGAATAATGCTTATAATAGGTTCCGTTAATTGTATGAAATTCGTATTGATTTCGTGACTGCACTGGCAGCTATAGGGCAAAAAGTTTTATTTTCCTGAGCGAATTCTCAAAACCATAGACACCAAAATTACCATGGCTGGCAGCACCAATCGAATTTTTCCACCAAATTTCTACCAAACAGAGTTTAGAGTAAGGTGCAGCTATTGTGTCAATTTCATGAAAATCTGGTTACTATTCACATTTCATAGGGCAAAAAGCAGTTTTTTTTTCTTTGTAATTTTTCAAGATGGCACCACTGGCACAGAGTTGCCCCCAATTCAAAATCGCTTCTATCAGACCTGGTTCTACTTAAGTTCAATGCATTCTGTAAATTTCAATGGTATCTGATTATTGGTTCGTGAATTCCCGTGAACAGAAGTTTTTGATACTAAAAATATGGGTTAACTGGGAGAGGGTTACCGTTCTTGTCCGACATGAGATTTCCAAAGTTTACCTTTGAACGTGTAGATAAAGCATAAGATTTGTATACAGACTGGTTTTATTGTAAGAAACGGACATTTTTAGGATATTCGATGATTTGAATGTTTTCACTACCAAATTTTTATTTTTTAAAATTTAAGACACCAAAATTATCATAGCTGGCAGCTCCAACCGAACTTTTCGACCAAATTTCTACCAAACGTGGTTTAAAGTAAGGTTCACCTACTGTGTGAATTTCGTCAAAATCGAACGATTCAATCAGAATTTATAGGGCTAAAAACAGTTATCTTTTTTAGTGGTTTTTCAAGATGGCACCACTGGCACAGAATCGCTTGCATTTCAAAATTACTTCTATCAGACCTGGTCCTAGTTAAGACCAATACATTCTGCAAACTTCAATTAATTCTGCTCATCGGATCGTGAGTTTCCGTGAACAGAAATTTTTGATGCTAAAAATATAGGTAAATTGGGCAAGGGTTACCAGGCGTGCCCGTTATACCATATCAAATTTTATTTTTTGCCTATGTTAACAAAGCACGAAATTTACAAATGAGTGGCTTTTTTTTGAAGAAACGGCATTTTTTCAAGAGAAACGATAATTTGAAAGTTTTCACTTTCAGTGCTTGTCCTAGCTTCAGGGTTGCCAGCACGCTCATCAAAAGCTACACAAATTTACAACTAAATAATACCAATATGTTCTGAAAATTTAGTAATGATTAAAAAGCTCTGTCAAAAGTTATCGCAATTTAAAAATTTTCAATTTTTCCCGATCTCTTTTTAGGCACCCAGCGCACACATGGGGTTAAAAAATTCCAAAAAATTATCCGATTCACATGTAAAACACGTTCGAAATTTATTTTGTTAACTTTATTTTTGCGAAACTTATTTGTGTACGGAATAATAGGTATAATAAAAATATCACTAAAATGGCCGCCGGCGCCAAAGGGTTAAAGATTTTTAACTTTTTCTGAGACCTGGCACTATTCTGCATATACACCAATGTGTCCTGAAAATTTCAGCTCAATCGGATGGCGCGTTCCTGAGATTTTTTCACTGAAATTTTTTGATGATATATATATATATATATATATATAGAAATATGAATTTTTGGCCAAAGTGATTTTAATACTAATGTTCTTCTTCGAACATTAGTAATACATTTTTTCGTTCATAACTGTTGTAAGACGTAAACGCAGATATCATCGAACCCATGAAGCGTGTTTTCAGTAGGAAAACATAGCAATATTATTAATAAACAAAATTAAATAATTTCTTGCACGATAACGACCCTGGTCAAACTAGCGGTGATATTTGGTTTCTATAATTTTTTTATTTGTCCAAACATCAGTTTTTACTCAAAATCGTTTAAGCCACTTAGCCTACCTCAGCTGCATTACTTATAATACTATACTTTTGATAGCATTTGTTAATCAATTCCTGATTATAATAATTCAATAATTGATGGCTAAGACGTGAGTAGGCGATTGGCCAAAGCACTCACTCCTAGTGTATGTAGTCCAAGGTTCAAATCTAAACCTGATCATACACCGGGATTTGAGTTACTAATTTAGATCTAAGTATTTAGGTCTCAGAAGAGAGAGATATTAGGGAATGAAAACAGCAGTGTGAATAGAAGTAATTTGCCTGAATGAGAGCGTTAGTAGTAGTGAAGGAAAACTACCCAACGGGAATCGCTTTAATGCATTCCGGGCAGAATTGATGAAGCAAACATTCTTAGCAAACATTCTTAGGAAACATTCTTAGCAAACATTCTTAGGAAACATTCTTAGGTTTTTCAAAAGACCATGGCTGGCCAATGAATATCACTCGCAGAAATAAGGCGGAAAAACTTGCGAGCATACATCGGCTATGGGTAGTGTGCTATATAAAACGGAAAGATGAAAATTTCGGAGCATTTCAAATCATCACAGGTAAGTACAATGTTTAATACAATAGCATCCATTCCCCCTAGTAGTTGCGAGAATACGCTATTGAAATTTCCAATGAGAGTCACAATCACTCAGCATGCAATATTCACACATTCCGGGTCATGCAGAGGTACGATCGGCTGCCGGCCAAAGCTTCAATTCGCCTTCATCGTAGGTGACGAGAATGCAAGAATACAATGTTGGGCTTTCCAAAAAGTTTTTACTAATGTTCGAAGAACATTAGTATTAAAATCGATTCGGCCAAAAATTCATATTTCCATATATATATATATATACATATATATATATATATATATATATATATATATATATATATATATATATATATATATATATATATATATATATATATATATATATATATATATATATATACATATATATAAATATATATATATATATATATATATATATATATATATATATATATATATATATATATATATATACTCCGTTTCATATTTATAACCCACCTGACAATTTTCAATTATTTTGGACTGAAATAATTGTTCACCCCAAACTTTATGGAAAACTGATTGAGAATCTGTGTAGAATTACATTTCAGAGAGTCATTTCCCGTTACGGCTATTTTTTACTGCAGTCCTGGAAAATTCGGTATTTTTCATATTTATAACCCAGATAAAGTTTCCAACAAAATAAAATGTTTATTAAAATTAATTTCAAAATTAACAAAAGCTTAGTAATTAATAGAATCTCCTCTCGATTTTATCAAATCGAAAATCCGTTTTTTCATGGAATTGATCAATTTTTCTAATAATCCAGGTTCGATTTTCCGCCATTCATCAAGAATCGCCGCTTTCAATTCCGCCAGTGATTCATATTGCCGATTTTCAGCATATACCCGTCTGACAAGAATCCCCCAAATGTTTTCAATGGAGTTCAGGTCAGGCGAACACGCTGGCCAATCCATTACCCTAATGGAATTTGTTTCCATCCATCTCATTGTTTCACGACTGGTATGAATCTTGGCATTATCCTGCTGGAAAGTCCAGTTTTTTTCAGGATGTGCTGCCAGGAATGACAGTAAGGTGCCCTCAAGTACTTGTATGTAGTCTCTACTCCTCATACGCGATGAAGTAAATTTTACGTCCAAGCATCCGGATGCAGAAAATGCACCCCACAACATCAAGGAACCGCCACCAAAATTCCACGTCGAGAAATACCGGGGTTCCTTTCTCAAATCGCGCCAGTAAGAATTTAATCTATCAGGCCCATCTAAAAACCATTTTTTTTCATCCGAAAAAATAATCTGGAAATAAATTTTTTGGAATTAAACAAAGGGGGAATAAAAAAAACCAGTGTGTCTTACAGAGGACCAATTCGTAGCCATATTTTTTTCTCCGAATTCTAACCGAGCTTTCTTATGGCGATCTAATAGTCGTGGAGCACTCTTCATATTAGCTCTTCTGTTCTTATTATCACGTTGTAGCGTTCTCCAAATCGTTGTTTTTGACACCTTTGTTTGTACAAGAGCTGCCATTTTATTACAGCTTATTGTTGAATTACTGGCTGCACGTATAATATCCTCTCCTCCCGCGGAGAAAGTTTCCTTTCTCTTCCCGTTCGCTTTGTTTTCCCATATAATTCAGGTTTTTTTTAAAAAAGTTGTTGATTACACGCCGACTGCGTGCAACTTTTCTTGAAATTTCACTGATGCTCAAACCAACTTCTTTTTATGCCAAGATTTCACCCTTTTCAACTTCATTTAATGACGTACCTCGAGGCATTTTAAATGATAAACTTATTACCACACACACTTGTAAACAACTGTTGAAAATATTGAATAACTCGACTAATAATTCTGTTAATTACCAAGTGGGTTATAAATATGAAACGCACAAAAATGACGAATTTCCAAGAAATGCAGTAAAAAATAACGCCAATGAGAAGTCATTCTCAGAAAAATCATTGCACACAGTTTCTCATTCTTATCAGTATTAGATTTGTGCTGAAAAACTATTTTACATGAAAATAACTGAAAATTTTTAGGTGGGTTATAAATATGAAACGCAGTGTATATACATATATATATATTTATATATATATATATATATATATATATATATATATATATATATATATATATATATATATATATATGTATATATATATATATATATATATATATATCATCAAAAAATTTCAGTGAGATAATCTCGGGAACGCACCATACGATTGAGCTGAAACTTTCAGGATACATTGGTGTATATGCAGAATAGGTCCACGTCTCACTAAATGTCAATTATTGTTAACCCTTTGGCGTCGGCAGCCATTTTAGTGATATTTTTAATATACCTATTATTCCGTACACAAATAATTTTCGCATAAATAAAGTTAACAAAATAAATTTCGAACGTGTTTTACATGTGAATCGGATAATGCTTTGGAATTTTGTGCCTAAAAAGAGAACGGGAAAATTTAAAAATTTTTAAATTGCGATAACTTTTGACCAAGCCATTCAATCATTACGAAACTTTCAGAACATATTGGTATTATTTAGTTGCAGCTAGGGCAGGCACTGAAAGTGAAAACCTCCAAATCATCGTCTCTCTTGAAAAAATGCCGTTTCTTAAAAAAAAAAGCCATTTATATGTAAATCTTGTGCTTTGTTTGCATAACCAAAAAAAAAAAAAGATATGGTATAACGGGCACGCCTGGTAACCCTTGCCCAATTTACATATATTTTTAGCATCAAAAACTTCTGTTCACGGAAACTCACGATCCGATGAGCAAAATTAATTGAAATTTACAGAATGTATTGGTCTTAAATAGGACCAGGTCTGATAGAAGTGATTTTGAAATGCGGGCGATTCTGTGCCAGTGGTGCCATCTTGAAAAATCACTAAAAGAGATAACTGCTTTTAGCCCTATAAATTCTGATTGAATCGTTCGATTTCGACCAAATTCACACAGTAGCTGGATCTAACCACGTTTGGTAGAAATTTGGTTGAAAAAATCGGTTGGAGCTGCCAGCTATGATAATTTTGGTGTCTTAAATTTGAAAAAATGAAAATTTGGAAGTGAAAACATTCAAACCATCGAATATCCTAAAAAATGTCCGTTTCTTACAATAAAACCAATCTGTATACAAATCTTATGCTCAATCTACACTTTCAAAGTAAAACTTTGCAAATTTCATGTCGGACAAGAACGGTAACCTTTTCCCAGTTAACCTAAATTTTTAGCATCAAAAACTGCTGTTCACGGGAACTCACGATCCAATAATCAGATACAGCTGAAATTTACAGAATGCATTGAACTTAAGTAGGACCGGGTCTGATAGAAGCGATTTTGAATTGTGGGCAACTCTGTGCCAGTGGTGCCATCTTGAAAAATTATACAGTAAAAAAACTGCTTTTTGCCCTATGAAATGTGAATAAGTAACCCGATTTTCATGAAATTGACACAATAGCTGAACCTTACTCTAAACTCTGTTTGATAGAAATTTGGTTGAAAAATTTGATTGGTGCTGCCAGCTATGGTAATTTTCGTGTCTTTGGTTTTGAAAATTCGCTCAGGAAAATAAAACTTTTTGCCCTATAACTTCCAGTGCAGTCATGAAATCAATACGAATTTCATATTATTAATGGAATCTATTATAGACATTATTCAGGCCAAATTTTGTTGAAAAGCCACGATAGGGTTGCCAGCTATTGTTGGTTTTGTGTTTAATTGCAATATCTTTACTAAGCGGTTTTATCGTAGAATTTTCAAATGGTAATGATATTGTAGTGACAATAAACAGCAAATATTAAGTTTTCGATTATTTGAAAAAACTTGCTGCAGGTAACCCTAAAATTCTTTATACTCCTATAACTTCGAATGTAATATAACAACGTGAAGCAGATGTAATATATTATTGGCTTTGATACTGGCAAAAGGTTGCCAGCACGAGTCGGTTGTGCTCCTTATGTATCAATAAATGCTTACAGTTAGTATTCATACCGGAAACATTTACAATGAAAATAAACAACCAATGTTTCAATTCCCAAAGTTCTGCAAATTTTTCGGATCGCAGCCCCAAACACCAACTTCAGTTACAGTGCTGTCCGCACTGAGCTGGCCTTGGGACACCTCCGTTATTATTTGAGAGATGTACCGCCCCAGTCAAACTCTCTACCTGGCAATGTCCTTGAATTGGATCATACCTGAGTATTGAGAGTTATACCAATTTACATTACTTTATATCAAATATGACAAATAATCAATTTTATATAGACTGTTTAAAATATATAACAAACTCTTGGTACTTTGTACAAGAATCTCGTATCAGTACAAAATACCATTAAATATAATATAAAATATAATAACAGCTAAGTAAGACACACGTTCCATTTAATCAAGTAAGTAAGGAAGATAATTCTTCGTTGATGTTATATGAGATGCTGCTTTGAAAATTTTTGTGAAATAAGCAACTGAGAGTGAATATAATTAACAAGTGTTGCTCTCATAAACTTTGAAATTCATGCCACTGGTAATATCTGAAACCTTTCCACCATATGAGTTATAAGACCAAAGTAAAACCTGGCGTTTGAATTAGTTTGGCTGTAATAAGCAGCTAGTGTGGTAGAATATGCACTCAAAATCTGCACGATTCTTCTACTGTTCTTCGAACATTAGTGTTTCTAGCGGTTCAGGTGCGCTAGAGTTTTTTTTTTACTAAGCTATAAAGCTGAAAGCTCAAACTTCCCCTTGTCTATGCCTTCCCAGCCTAGGACATGCAATGTTAAGAATAAACTAACAGACTATGGTTCGGTAATGGTTCCATGCATTACGCGAAAAACTTACCGAATATTTGCCGACGTATTACTTTTCCCGTTGAGTATGGGCACTATGAGCAAATTTGACAGACTCCTGCGAACAGGAAGAAAGAGATAGAGACAGTAGGCCATGTGTACGCAAATTTGACAAGTTACAACCAAAAACTCGCAAAACTTAGGTAGGGGAGAAACCAAAGGGAATATATGAGGTGGTAGTTCTCTCGATTTGTTCCATTTATAAATTTTATCTTTGTAGTAAAACTGCTTCACTAAATTTCGTTTATGTATATTCTTGTTTTATTACCTTAAATCTCTTTGTTCTGAAACTTAGGTACTTATGTCATATCAGATGTAAAATGAGTCGTGGAAGCTATCACACTAGTTTTTACCAGATTTAACCTCCAGACTCGAAGGTTGTAGTGCTGGAACTTTAATATTACCGGTGATTCGAATATCAGGCGCTGAAACATAGGGGTAACATAATTTTTCCAACGAACACTTCTTTTGTGCCAAAAAGTTAAAATATATCTAACTTCCGAGAGAAAAATTGATCTTTTAATAAAATCATTTGCCTTAAAAGCTACGAAAACCGAATCAGGCTAATTCGTTACAGTAATAATTTAGGTAATGATAATTTACAGAGCTCCCCCAAATCCACATCTGTAGAACTCAAAGTAGATTTACTCGATCGATAGCATTATTAATCGAACTTTCCATGTAATCCACATATGATGGCGGGAAGATAACCGGTCAGTCATCCGCCAAATAGGGGGAGTAACACATTATGTATGAAAATTTCCACGTGCCGTATCTATTCGGACTTGGGGAATTATGATTTGTTGCCTCCTCTTGTTAGCCGCTGAAAGCAATGCTGCCTCTAGAGAAGATTCGCTAATATGGTAAAGTTAGTTCCTTTTAAGCAAGTTTGGTGAGAGGCAATTAACCTGGATCCAACACTTCCGATCTATAGAGTAGCTACCTGTTACACTAAGGGAAACACCTTGAATACCTTCAACACCAAGGTTAGCAGGTTCAGTGACCTGTAAAAAAAAACTCTGGAAAAGAAACCCTCGGAAACTCAGTAGCTCAGTTCAGAAAAGGGCCGTTGCAGCAGTCGAAGAAAGGACAGTAGCAGTAAGGCGAAGTGAAGCAGGAGGAGAGAACGCGAGCTCTAAAGCTGAAATATAAAAACAATATATCTGCATCATTGAACAGCCAAATCAACAAAACCAAACTCTCAGCCTGTGCTTCAGGAAAGAAGTCACATGACGAAACCCCTTCCTAACAAGTTCAAAGCAAAATAACAAAGTGCAAATATCAACGAAGGAAAGCCATACAGCACAAAGTCAGACGATCTAGAGTTACACGCCTTGAAACTAGCCAAGGAACCCACTCCGAGGGGCTACTGCGAGTCCGAAAGCTGTAGCTATGCCACTCAGCGTATCTAAGGAAATGCTGTTCGCTTTAAGGAAAGTAGTGGCTAAACTTCAATTTAATCAAACAGCAACCTAAAGAAGAGGCAGCGAACTCAAAGGCTCACACGCGATCGAAAGGGAAAACACTTAATACTAAAAAGAAAAAAGCAAGGTAGCAGCTAGGAATATGGCTGACCCTAGGGTCCTCAAATGTGTAATTTCAATGAAACTGTAACCACTTCGATATAAAGGCAGCAACAATGTGCACAGTGGCATTACGGTTGCCTGCAGCATCGTTATCACGACGAGTGGCTTAGGTCAACCATCTTGAGAATTCCTGAAGAACATTCGGGTTTGAACAAAGTCGAGGAAACGTCCGAGCCAAGCTTATACGGGCACAGTAGTGGTGCCCACTCGATCGTTTCTGAGGTTCTGTCCTTCTATCTCTCTTGAAGAGATAAAGCCTGGCTCCACAGGTTTTCCCCGACGATTTTACCTGGCAGTAGACCTTAAAGATAAGTCATTCTAATTCTGATATTACCGACATAGTTGAAACAGTGCTGCACGGAAATCTACGGATGAATTAAGAGCCAACAAAGGCTTGATCCGCTTTAGACTGAAGAAGTTCAGCCTTAAAGTTAGGCTGAACAAGGTTTCCAAGGAACCCAACTATGGCTGGTAAAGGCTAATCTGCACCACGGCAAAGTTGAAACGACCAATCTGCTTCGGCACCTTAGTTGATCAGGAAATCCTGCCAATACAGGAACTGCTTCTGAAAAAGAACGAGGTCTTTGGATTCATTGCTAGTTTCAATGTGTTCCAATCAACAAATACGGACAAAAACTTGCATTGCCACCAAAATAGAACTTGTGATTTTGATCCCAAAGGTTCACGATGCAGACACAACCACTAAATGTTTGAGAGGAAGATTGTAGATAGGGCTACGCAGTGTTGCCTGCTGTCGGCAGTCTACTTACCATACGACTAGAATTCTATCATACCAAGACTGAGAAAATTGGTAGATGCGTCTCTGAGGGCATTGAATGCGACGAAAGTGCTCACCACGAGCTATGGAGGAGCACCAACAAAAACGACAGAGGCAGGTACTTATTTGAATTTTTAATTTCAAACAATGTCAATATTCTTAATATAGGTAGTAGGCTATATATCTCATGGCTATTTTTACTGCCAGGAATAGGGCTGAGGTAGTAATTGATTTTACCCTCGCAACTATAGGTATAATACAGGGAGTCTAGGGACCAACCATTATCAACGACTATGCTCGAACATCGGTAGCTCTGAAATGTTAGCCCGATAACAACAAGTTAATTCAAGGAAAACAAAGAAAACTTCAAGGAGTTTGATGATCTGGATCTTACAAACCCCCGAAAAATCACTAACAGATAAACCATTCAACGAAAATCTTAGTGTCAAACTTCTTGTGTTTTTCCAAATGCAAAAGTAGCAAAATGTAACATCATGATCAGCTGGTGCCTAAAAAGAGCCAAACCCAAATAAGTTCACTTTATCATATGCGAAAGTGAGAGAAGCATATTCTCTGCTCTGACAATCGACCAATGAGAGGTGGGAACGTGCTTGTGTGCGTATGATCACATCAAGAAATAGTAAGCGCAGCGAACATTCGCTGGCAACAAACAACATTGTCTGTAGTGTAGTGTAGTGTAGTGCAGTGCAAACTTAAAAATTTACGACTCGCATTAGCTACGACAACATACCATACTAGGTCATAGTTTTCACCGAAACTTAGCTTGAATCGAAATATTATTCTTCCGGAGTTTGGGCTGCATGACTATACAATATATTGACGAGACCGTGACTTATCTTTCACAAGTAAACAAAAAGGCGGCGTTCTCATCGCTTTTAACAATTCATTCAAGTCAACATTGGTGAAATGCCAGTATACAGATTTAGAACAACTGATTGTTTGTATTCATACACAACCATTTCGACAAATTATTTCGACTGTTTACTTGGCCCATGATGAGTCAGCTGATTCGTACCGTCAGCATGCAGATGAGATTGTAAATTGCTCGAGAGCTTTTCCTAGTGCCAACTTTATCGTCACTGGTGAGTGCTTTCTGTCTTCAAGTCAGGAGATAAAGCTGACGTTACGAATTATCGTCCCATATATATTTTATATGCTGTATTAACAAGCTTTGAATCCCTTGGCTGTGATTCCATTTCTTCTCTTTTTCGGCCCCTCATTTTACCTAAGGGCTTTTGCACAGGTAAGTTTACTTCTACTAAATCTTATGTCTTGCCATAATTATATTTACAGATCTTTTATGAATGCATCGCAAGTCCATCCCATATACACAGACTTCTCAAAAGCTTTCGACAAACTCAATCTCAATCTTCTCTGTAAGAGACTTCGATACTTTGATAGTAAATGTCAATAATAATTTCTCTCAGAAAATGTTTCCTACATCAGGTGTTACATAAGGCTCACACTTGGAGCCACTTTTATTCTTGATATTTATCACTGACATACACAGAGTTTCCCCGGATATACAATTAATTACTTTTTGCTGATGACTGCAAAATATTTAGGGTAGTTTCTACTTATGACGACATAATGATCCTGCAGTCTAATTTAGATAGTTTCTATACATAGTGTGTTCAAAATAACTTATCACTCAATCTAACCAAATGTGAATATATTGTCTTTAAAAGAAAGAAGGTCTACGTTCCTACATACAAACACCATCAATGGTGTACCCTTATCACAAGTTAACTTGGTTTAAGACTTAGGAATTCTTGTGGATTCTTCCTTGAGTTTTACGAATTATATTAATGATATCATGGAACAAGGACGCAGAATGTTGGGCTTTATAATTAGGAATGCACACAGTTTCATCAATGTTCAAGCACTAAAATCTCTATACTTTTCGCTTGTCCGTAGTAAACTAGAGTAGAATTCTATCGTATGGAATCGTTTCTATAAAATTTATTTGCCGTCAATCGAAAGGGTTCAACGCAAATTTTTCCGTTTTATTGCGGATAAACTTCACATCAACACTGAGGCCATTGAGTATCCCATCATCTTGTTCCTTTTAAAAATGGATACACTTGAGGTCGCAGATGTTATTATAATTGGTCGCTTTTGCTGAACGTAGTTAACGGGGTCGTTGATGCTCCAGAAATCTTGCAGGAAATCTCAGTTAGGGTACCAGCAAGAAGTTCAAGATCTAATGACCTCTTCCACATTCAGATTTGTAGAACCAATTATGCACAAAATTCACCTATTGAACGATTGAAAGCTTTCGGAAACGTTGTTTTATTCTCAGCAGGATGTATTTAATGTAAATAAGGGTAAATTAAAAAGATTTATATTGGATTTTTTCAAATAAACGATTTCTCTCAGTAAGATTATTGTAGTAAATATCTATGCTAGTATTAATTTGTAATTAATTTAATATAAACTTCAGCTACTCTGTACTTATTTCTATGGACAATTGTCCGTTTATAAGTGAATAAATAAATATAATATATATTAAGTTACAGTCGTGAGCTATTGAAATTTTAACAATACACTGCCGTGTCATAGATCACTAGGTACAATATACAAAACCAAATTGAAATTCTTTTATAAGTTTCAGAAAATAATTACACACAATACACCAATTAAACCCTTTTGAAATAACAATATCATATTTGCAAAATATATCCAAATTTTCTCCTTCTCCAACTACAAATATTTTAATCACAGCATTATGCTATCCATGTCTAATTAAGCATTTTACAGATACCTACACGCAAACTTTGCTCATACTTATACTGATATAACCTCTAAGGCTACAAATTAATGTCTATCCTCTTCGAGTTAATTGTGCAAGAACAATTTATATGGCTTTCTTCCAACTCTTCTGCACTAACTACGCCAGAGTAGAAAATAATTCGCATATACATAAATTGGTGGTATGCCTAACCCTTACACAGCCACAGCGTTCTGTTCTACACAATTTTAATGCTGATACATTGGCCTCTTTAATACAACAATTTTCATGTCCGCCCGGATGTCAGTTCACGGCCATACCACGGTAAAACCTGGCCATGAAAAGCTTACATATTCTGCACTCTCGCAGATTTACAACAATGAAGCGAGTTTGGGTTCGAGCTGGCCCTAAATTGAATGGATTCGAATTTGGGGCAAAACACAGCAGGATATGTTAACAGACTTTTAAAGGACTGATTAACAATTTAAAACTTCAAAATGAAAGCATGTGTAACGCACTGCCAGCATAATTTACATTCATGCGTCGGAAAATTTACGAGTTTTTGCTTTATTAATGTTTCATGACTGTAGCAAATCTCTGTATGTTCGAGAGCTATTAGATGTGAAATAAATGTATGTATGTGGGTATGTTATATGAGCGGAGGCAGAATAGTAAATCATATTTTTTGTAAGTGAGAAAAATATCTATCGTCGTGGTGACGCATTCATGAAGTTTCATTTTTTACCATGTCACAAAATGAAAAAAACATTAAAAATGTGATATGCAGTCATACAATGATTTCATTGAAATATTTGTGTCCAGCAATTTTTGAGGAAAGAAGCACCACATGACATTATATTAGATAATATTTTATTTATTTATTTATTTATTGCACTACAAATATAATCCAATTACAGCGTCAACAATGAAAACGAAACATAATATAAAATAAAAAATTTGTTTATTTACTTATCGCCAAACAAGGTATAAAATAATTACATAATTACATACATATAATACATATAATTACATACATATAATTATAATTACATACATATAATACAATAATTACATACATATAATCGCTAGAAACACTAATGTTGCAAGAACAGTAGAGGATTTGTGTAGATTTTGAGTGTGTATCCTACCACTAGCTATACTTAAGGCCACTACCACTAGCTACGTCTCCTACTTAAAACCAATAATAGACCCTAAGCCAATTTTATTTCGATAACTTCATCGAAATTTACAGCGATAGAAAGGTGTTTGGGGTTGCCATCCCAAAAATGTCCAGACTTTAGAAAATTTAAACATTGTATGCTTATTTTCATTGCAAATGTCCGCGGTGTGAATACTTAATGTTAACATTTATTGGTACGTAAATAACAAAAAGTCCTCGTGCTGGCAGTCCTTTGCTAGCACTGAAGCCAAAAACATGTCACATCTGCCTCACTTGGAAATCAACCTACTCTGCAAACTTCGTATTGATCCGATGACTACACAGGGAGTTATAGGGATACAAAGCAATTTAGGGCTACCACCCGCAAAAGTTTTCAACTTTTCTAAATCATACTATTCGTTGTTTATTTCCAAAATACAAAACCAACCATAGCTAGTAACCCAGTCATTGTTTTTCCAATTAGATTTCTGCTGATTATTGTCTACAATATATAAATAATAATTTGCCATATGAATTTCGTTATGATTCCATGACTGCACTGGAATCTATGACATAGAGCTTTATTTTCCAGAGCAAATTTTCAAAATTTAAGACTAATTACCATAGCTGGCAGCTCCAACCTAATTCAGCTATTGTGTGAATTTCACCAAAATCTGGTGACTGAATCAGAATTTATAGGCCCAAAAGCATTTATTTTTCTTAGTGATTTTTCAAGATAACACCACTGGCACAGAATTACCCAAATCCCAACATCGCTTCTATCAGACCTGTATCTGATTATTGGGTCATGAGTTTCCGTGAACAGAAGTTTTTGATGCTAAAAATATACGTAAATTGGGGAAGAGGGAAGAGTCTATTTTGACTGTGTAGACAGCATAAAATTTGTAAGTGTAAGTATTTTTGCTATATTATAAGCAAAAATATTTCAGAAGAGTCGATGGTTTGAAGGTTTTCACTTTCAGCACCTGCCGTAGCTATAGGGCTACCAGCACGTTCATACAAAACTATATAAGTATACAACTTAGTAACATTAATACGTTCTATAAGTTTTGTAATGATTCAATAGCTCTGTCAAAATTTATCGCAATTTTAGGCACCTAGCGCACCCACAGTGATAAAAATTTCCAAAACCTTATCAAATCCTTTTAAGAACACGTGCAGAGTTCACATCGCAAACTTAGTTTTTTTGAAAACTATTTTTTTGATAGAATATAGGCATATCTAAAATATCACTAAAATGACCACCGACGCTAATGGGTTAACGATAATAAACATTTCGACCTATTCTGCATATATACAAATGTATCCTGGAATTTTCAGCTTAATCGGATGGCGCGTTCCCGAGAAATAGAAACAGCTAAATAGCATGTAGGGCAAAAAATCGAACATGCAAAATAATTAAACAAATTAGCACAAAATAAATAAAAAAAAGAAAGAAAAAGAAAAAATAAACTAGTAATAAAAAAGCAAACGCATCCTTATCATATAACCTAGGTACGTAAAAAGGATGCTAAGTCGTTAGACTAGAAAAGGTAGGAAAAGAGACCGTTGCTAAGCTTATTTTTAACGGTCGCTTTGCATATTTGGGTTGGAAAATTATTGAATATCTTGCATATGCGGTGCTATGCTTGTATTCTATCAGCATTAGTCGAGATTTAGTGACTCTCACGAGCTGACTAAACACAAATTTTTTCGAATTGTTTTTGTGGGATGATTAAAATTGAAAAATTTAACCAAGTGGTTTCAAAAGTATGCATTGATTCTCATCAGATATCAGCTCACAGTACATACCTGACTAATGTGACCACTTGCAGTAGGAGATCATTAACTTTTATTTACGTTAGTTGTGATAAATGTTAACATCCTCGACTTATTTACTCATAAAGGTTATTAGTTTGTGATCACGGTTCCCCAAATTAGCATAGACAACTTATATCGTCTCTAATGCTTATCAAAGCAGAGAGAATACTTGTATATAAGCAGAGAGAATACTTGTATATAAGCAGAGAGAATACTTGTATATAAGCAGAGAGAATACTTGTATATAAGCAGAGAGAATATTTGTGAATAAGCCTCCGAAAGCAGAATCAAATCGAATTGTTTTTTGTAGGAAATCGGGTATGAAGTCGGCATTAACAGCGCCACTGGTGACATGGAAAAAGAAACAGGGCGACAACATCAATCTTCTGTACGCAAGTAGTATCAAATTTAAAAGTTTAAAGCGAGATTCATGTAGCGGAAATAACTGATATCAAAAGGATGGTAAAGATATCTAAAAGCGAATAGTAAGAACTGCTTTAGAACAGAATCAAACCTCTGGCTGTGAATTTCAAAACTCCGTTTTCATTTACTTCTGTTTTAATCGATCCCATGAGTCCCGAAGTTCATTTGTTCACCTAAAACTTAAATTGTCCTATAGTTATGCACTAGGTCCCATACTTATGCACTTTTTTTTACCACCAAATGCGAGTTTACCTTCAATTTCTTTCTCCATACTTAATAATACATGCAAGCAAAGATTAAAATTCAATGTGGTATTTTTTTTTAAATATTTCTTTATTGAAATACAATTTATTTCATATACTTTGTTGTCTACAGCATTCATTAAGATGTTTGGTTTTTTGTTAATTCGATAATTTTTTATTATAATATTTAAATAGGATTCCATTGTCTATTAAAATTTAATTCTAAATAGAAAAGAATGGAAAATTCGACTATACAGAAAATATAATAAGCTTTTCCAAGTTTGAAATATATATATAGTATAGAAAAAATAACATTCACGATTGAACAATTCGGAGATTCAAAAAAAAAAAAAATATTGGGTATTTTCTTGCTAAATATTGGCGTAATCAATTTTTCAAAAGTACCAGACACTAGATACGCTCGATTTATTATAAGCTACTTTAAAATGGTCGATAAGAAACAGGATTTGAATAGACAGTATGTCGACGTAATTGTTTGTTGATGTGATCCCAATTTTTCACTAAAGCCAGTGATTGTAACTCTTCAAGAATTTCTTTGTTGGCTTTATCCTCATAGGATTTCTGGAGGCACTTAGCCAGACGACCGTAATGCGAGTAGACATACGCATGCCACATTGTAAAGTAAATAGCCTATAAAAATAAAGAAATATGTAATATTTAAAATGAAATTAAAATAAAAATGATAATGATAATAAAGCCAGGTAAATTTTGAATTCGCATTACCTTTAGATCCATCGGATCAATAAATTTGCCTATTTCTGAATAAATAGCATCGATATCCTCAAGAACACCGGACGTTTCCTTGCTCTTTTCAGAATCGATCACGGCTAGCTTACATAGTGCAATACCTTTCTTGCATAAGGTTTCTATAAGAGTGCTTTTATTCTTATCCATATTTCTGAAAAAATATAGAGTAATATGATTAATCCCAATGTTATCTTTATCTAGAGCGCATGGAAATCTTGATTTACATAAATTTGCAATTATATGCCTCAACAAAATCCGAGCTAGAATAAATAACGCGATGATTTCAAACAACGTCAGGCAGCATTGAAAAACAAGAGAAAGGGAGAATGAAAATAAAACATTATAATTTAGAGTTAGTCGAGTCAAAATAAATATACATTCACCATATTTCGAAATGTTCACGTTACAGGACCGACATTTCTGAATATATGCAAATATTTTCCTTTAAACTTTCTGCTGTACGTCGGAATTCCTATTTGTCCACGTTACAAGTTCATACAACTTAAATCATCTTAACAGTAATTTCATTTCCTATTGAAGAATAAAATCCGTACAAACGTACCACGGCAGACGTTCTACTTTTGTACGTATATCTATAGATATCCTTTAACAAACACCAAACTAACGGAAGCTAAACTTATTCAAGTTACATTATTCCGAACCAGCAGTAACTCGTGTTTTAAGAGCTTTGGCATGGCTACATTATATAAGGGTGAGATACATGCATGAAATTTTCAATCAAGCAATAAGTCGGCGAGTAGAATATATTTCGGAAGTGTGTAACCAGGTTGATTGATTTGATTTGTGGGGATTTATTGAATTCAGTAGTACAGATGACGCGATAAATAGTGAAGGTAGAAATTTCAATTTCTATGATCAATCATCAGATGTAGTCTTAGCTCTCATTGCGTGGCAAACCGAAAGTACGTACCAGCGTGAAAAAATGCCCGGGTTACATACATTTAATATGGATAGTAATAAATAATCATACTAGCATTATTTTATTATCTGTAGATTAAAACCTAAAAATTATCGGAACGAAAATTCGGAATTATGTTTCCATCATTTTAGGAGTTCTTATAAGATTTAAGCCGAATAGGGCCCCAGGGCCCTAACAATCCAACAATTGAAAGATGCAACAGGTACCCGGGTAGCTGGTCACACACATAAAAGTTAAAATAATAAGACATTATTTTAGAAGTCTAAACTTTTCGTTGAATGAAACTTGCGTTTGAAAATGGGACAAAGAGCCGAATATTTTGACCAGTATAATATTGAGCAATTTCTCACGTAGATTCTGTTTGAGCAGTTTCTTCGTGGCTTTTTGCATGTTGAATATAAAACAACGTTACATTGACTTTCTTCAGATTCGACTTTAGAATGTCGAAGGAGAAAAAGAGTGTTGTATCATCTATCTGTTTAATTTTAATTCTTGACTTGAATTTTCAGCCGAAATGTGAATTAAAATAGTATTCCACTTGAAGTAGATGATTCCAAGAGTTCACGAAATAATCATCTGCTAACAGAAATATCACTCACTAGTGTGCAACAATAGCCAAATACAGGTTTAATTCAGCCAAAAATAGGATTTTTAGTTGAAGAGCCGAAAGATAAGCTGTTAATGAAAAAAAATATAAGTAGGCATTTTTCAATGACGGGATAGCTACTCTGTTTTTGAAAAAAGGAATGTTAGTTCATACATGGAAACCCAACAGTATTATTATTCAATCAATATCTTTTATAATCGGTTTTATAAGATTTATAATAGATTCGCTGATATCAAAGGTGGACTATAAATCTGCTATTAGATAGACGCATAGTGACAGAATTAGTGTGAAGCGGAGTTTGAAATAATAGTGACGTTAAGCCCTGGGAATAAATTCAAAATATGACTGCTTACGACAGGCTTATTTAAGGACATGGCTATTGAATAAAACACGTAATGAAACTTAGTAGTGCTTGATCGTTCCAAATGACTCAGTGGAATGTTAACTGTTGCAAGGGTTTCGGGAAAAATGTCTGCATATCCAGAAAGGAAATTCCGATGAAACAAACGCGCGGACGGTTTAATTGATTTGAAAGATTTGGAAAAAAGTGCAATAATTCAATTCGTATATTAGCATATTTACGATAACTAGAAAAAAATGCAGATATAAATATCATAACCGCTTCTAAATAGCCATTTTGAAGCCCCCATGTACACCAATTTTTAATCAGACATAATATTAAATACTTAAAATAAGTGAGAAAAAAACCTTGCAAAACAATAAAAAACAAGAAAAGATTTTCTACTTATTTCTAAGATTATATACTGAATGCAAGCCAGGCATTTAGTAGAGTGACGTTTCGATCTAATTTACTTATGCTCAGCCACCTAGGACATCTACGCAGACGAAAGATTGTCCCAGTAAAATTTGACCCTTTTAATAAAGCACAATTGAAACCTTTTGAGTTTAGGAAAATGAGGTGATTTTTTTACTATAGCTTACACCTCCTGAAAATATACAAAAACTATACGTTAGTGTCGCTTAGAATGAAAATTTTGAATTTTTCGATTGAAGCCCGACATTGAGTTTTTCAGAGGACTCATTAATGATTTCGTATGCTTTTTTCCATTTTTGTTCAAGTCAGATGATGGTTTCATCTAAGCTCAGTATTGTTCTACTGATTTAAGTTCAGGACAGTTTGATGGGTTGGCCTCCTTGGGGACAAATGTGACGTGGTTGCTTTAATACCACTCTAGCGTTTTGCAGACGTTCCAATATGTAACCCTGGGCATTGATTGTGCCTTCCGCTATAAAAATATTGCTCCTTAGACCACACCGAAGAGTAGCCTGCCACACTAAGTACTGTTTAGAAAATTTACTGGTTTTCTTCGACTCAAATACTTCTTTCACTGCACCCTTCGTCTTAGCAGTGTACATCAAGACCAGGAATTTGCTTGAAGTCCACTTTCACATAAGTCTCGTCATCTAAAATGATACAATCGAATTTCGTCACATATTGATCGTATAATTTTCGAGCTGTCGTTTTTGCTACTTTATCCTTTTCCTCGGATCGATTTAGAACTTTCTGCACCATTTATGTTTTCAGATTGTAACGTTTTTTTTTATTCGATCGACCGTTGACTTTGATGTACCAGCAACTACTGCCATATCTCGAACGGTAATTTTAGTTTTAGTCTTGAGCTTCCTGATAATTTTATTCGCTTTTCGCTATGTTTTCATTCTGATCCTCTTTTCCTTGCAGCAGCTAGTCCTTTCTTATAATTCGCTATTATTGTTGACTGTTTTGAGGTCCATAGCAATCTTTGAAAACTTAATTTCGAGATTTTCCACGTATTTGAATATAATTCGCTGTCGTACTTTTATTGTTTCGACTCCATGTCGCCAGTTAAAAAGCTCCTGGATGAACAAAGTTTTCTGTCTTTTATATAGAGGGTTACCATATGGCTTAAAGATCTGGAGCAGGTATACACAAGGAAGTATTTTACTGGGACAGTCCTTATTTTAGTTTTGCAAGTAGAACATAAGAAGAACATTTTTTTTTTAAACTTAATGTTTTTCGTCTAAATTTGTCCTCAATATCAGATATTTGTTTACTATTTATGAATATGCCCTGAAAAATACTATGATTAATATAAGCTGCAGCCGCCTTGACGAAAAACAATAGTCGATCACATTTATATTATACTATGTCCTTTTAAACGTCGAGTATTTTTTTTTAAATCTAAGATAGATCCACACTAAGGCCTTTTTTGTTCCTACGAAGATTGAAATCGATTTCCATAAGATATTTACTTTACATGTATTATACGTGCAAATAATAGAACTCGAAAAAAAAACTGTCAATTCTCTCATGTAAGGTTACCCTTATCTAGCGAGCACGTTTTCCATCACACACCAAAACAGTCCATTAAAAGCATCAGCTAAGCTAAAGCGAGCATTTAATGAAATTTTGTTAAATGCAAATTTGCTGGAGTGTATCATTCGTACAAATACTACTGACTTTACTGGTCGGGTAGACGTACGTACAACGTGCACCCCCCGACCAGTAGTCGTGTATTGGATATAGAGTGACAAAAGTACTTACACTTTAATTTTGGCTGCATCTGGTCTAGTGTCAGTTTTCATTCCATAGTAAGTTAATAGAGCGTCCTGATCAGTCTCATTTATAACAATGGAAGCAATCTCAACGATCCGATTAAGGGATGATGCGATTTTCGATGAGTCAATTCTGTCACCACTATCTTTCGAGCTCGGACCGATTGATTTGGCAAAAGCAAATGGAAAGTTAGTTGTGCTATCCGTTGACTCCAACAATTGAATAAATGCTAAATGTGCAGGAAAATGTTTCGGGAAAGTAGCAACAATGTCTTTGTACACTTTTTCGGCAGCTTCAAGATCTGTAGAGAGATGATTAGTGAATGTGTGATGTTTTTAATAGCAGAATGTTATTCACCTAATTTTGATATCATCGAACACTGATAATCCCGGAGACCTTCTTTATATTCTTCGACTTTAGTCTTTCCATTGCTGTTGTTCTTTTTTGGGCTGGTACCGTTCGACTTCTTGGCCCCTGGTCCTTCAACTAAGACGTACTGCAAACTGTTATTATCAACCTTCCGACCGACTTCGTCTTTGACATATGCGATAGAACCACTCAACCACGAGCACTGCGACGGAAGCGACGATTTATTCAGTTTCTCACTATTTAGCGGCGCAACGTAAAGCGTTTTAGTTGAAGTAGCACCAAGTTGGAATGACGACGACTTCTTTCCACCAACCACCGCTTGATTGTAGTGCTCGTAGATATCCAATGTAATCGGGGATTGCAATTTAAAGATTACAATCATCGTAGCTTCGGATAACTTCTCTAAAACATCTTTCTTCTCATGACGTACTTGAAGCTTGATCTGATAGTCGCCCTTCTCAAGCTTATTGTACTGCGAATACGAATATGCATCGCCACAAGCGACCATCATTTTATTCGAATCGAATAGCATCCAGAATTGTGATTCGTATTCTGATTCATACAGCACGGGCGACAGGAGTGGACAATGAATGGCAAGTTCTTGTCCCTTTGTCAGATGTAAATTATATGTTAACACATTCTGATAAATCTGCCGACCTTCGGGCAATACATCACGACTGGTTAACGGAGTCACTTTTGATTCAATTGGTTTCAGGACCATTGTAGCGGTTTTCAGTTGAGCTCCAGGGCTGATCTCCTCGTTGGCGAGTGAAGTTATATCAATACGATGTATTCCATTTGCACTATGCATTATATCTGTCACAAAAGAAAGGTAATAAAAGAGTTGAATAATTAATTATATCGTGTAGTTATTGAATAATCAATTGTGTGCAAATTTGATTGTAACGGTCAATAACAAACTGGTTTTCGTTTCTGTAACAGTGAATTGTTTAAAGAGCACAATTCAGAATGAATATGGATTTTTTATTCAGCTTTATACACAGCGCATCCAAATTAAAGGATGCTTGATGAATGCATTCGTTGGGTATTATGTGACTTTTCATTTATTCCAATTATTAGACAAGTCTTGCAGTACTCTGAATGAACTGTCTCAACATCGCAACTATAAATATCATACTTTTCAGGGAGAGTTGCCTTAACTTTTAACCTGAATGATCGATCATTTAATCAATGATGATTTGATTTTCAAAATTAAAGAAAAGATGAAATACGATTACGAAAATATAGAATACGAGTTCTATTGATAAAAGCAAAGCGATGTATGTGACAAATATATATTTCTGGTTCCCATTGTAATTATATGGCATTTTTCTTTTGAACGGCTAAACAAATATATATTTCTAGTTTCCAGTGTAATTATATGGCATTTTTCTTTTGAACGACTAAGCCATGGTTTCATGGCGCGGATCAGCCTAATCGTCCATGCTCCCATTGTGCTCGTAATTCAGTGTTTCTCTGAAAGCTCAAACGTTTGCGTTCGTGTTTGAGCGGCTGCTACCTCTCTTCCTACCTCTGAGCTATTCAGAAATACCTCCCTGCGCTTGTTCACCAATGGGAGTTCGACTGGGATTACCCCTGCTATGACCAACACGGCGTTACTTGCTTACGACTCTTAGCATCGCTCTACGTTGAACGCTCAGCATACCTTCTTACCATACAGCAGCATTGAATAAGCCGCCGTCATAAGCAGTTTGCGTTTAATCGCACTGGGACCGCAAACGTTCGCCATGAGTCTGCTCACCGAGATTACAGTCCCTTATCCCTTATTGCATGCTTTTCGGATGTGCTCCCCATAAGTTAGCTTGGAATCAGACCAGATGCTTCGCAGATTTTTTGATCTCGACTACTTCAAAGCTGACCGTCATGGTATGACTGTTGGTATTCTGCTTTTCTTCTACATGATAATCTCAGGTTTCGTGATCGCCACCTGGAAACCATTTTTTTCCATCTAGCCTTCAACTCGTCAGAGATGAGCAAGGTGCGAGTTTCTGGAGATAATGACAGCTGGTACATCATCAGCGTAACCTAACAAGAGCCCATCTTCAGGCATTTCAAGGCGCAGGAAACCACCGTATGCAGCATTTTACAGATCTGGCCCGAGAATGGACCCTTGTGCTGCTCTGGCAGTAATAGTTTTTTGGTAAATTATTTTGCCTCTTTCGAGATTAATAACCTGTGGGATGTTCAACAACCCTGATCGAGTGTACACGTCACCCGTTGGTGTTAAGGTCGGCAACCTAAATATAACCTTTATCGCCTTAGTGACGATAAAGCTTCTGCGCTTCAAGGACTTTTCTGAAAACTTTATACGCTCCTCACCTCAGAATGTGGTTTGCTTATCCTGATTTTGCCTTTTCCATGCGCAATAAGCGAAATGGCACAGCGGAGCTTACTTTTACGAGATGGCTACTTTGACCACAGTTCCAACAATTGCTGCTCCGATCTGGTTCTTTGCAGTCCTTTTTTGTGTGGTCGTAGCGCATGCAATTGTAGCAGCGCATCACTTTGGGTCACCTCCATACTCTGGCATTCACCCAGCTAATTCTTCCTATTCGCTCATCCTTCATAGCTTTTGCGTCTTCCGATTCTACTACGGTATTTGGAAGGAGTAACGTAATTCGAACATTTTTGATTTCCCTCTCTGTGTATGGTAATTATCACCTGAACTAAGATTTGTATTTTACATCATATTTAAATTAAGTCATTGTGTAAGCCCTTTAGGCTTACTAGGTTTAGTTAAAGTTCATGAATTAATAGAATAATGTTGGGCTTAAAATACGTAATCTTATGAAAGAATGTCGTTTAATTTAATTCACTTGCAATTTTTCTCTCCCTATGAACTCATTCCACACTCGTCCTCTTACCTGCATCCACGACCTTTGGGACAAGGATTGTTAAAAATGTGTTTCAACAGATTTAAAATCAAGCATCTATTCGATGGCCAATAACACTGATTTAAGGCCAATTTCGAAACCTTGAGAAAGTGAACCTTGTACCACAAAAAATACGTAGACTACTGATACACTGCTGATTTTGATACCATGGTATCGTCCATACCACCAGTGTATCACCCAGTTCTAGGCTAAAATTAGCACGGCAAAGCGGTACATATAGGGTTATCTACGCCGTTGGACGGTATTGATACCGTGAGAATTTTACCCGGTATATTGAAGATTTTACTGCCATCTGAGACAATTTCCAGCCAGTGATGACTGTAGCAATTAAACTTTCCAATATATGTAGATCATTGACAAATTTAACTGAATGGTTTTATTTTAAAAGTGTCGCTTGTTTTGATATGAATCAGAAAAAAGGACAATTTTATCAATCAAATTTGACAAAAAATACAGGTTTGTCTAAATTCCGCTTCACTTTTAATTCTACACTCAAGCTGACAGTTTTCACTTTTGACAGGTGATGCCATACAATACCACCTAGGCGCAGTGTATCATCTTCCCAAGTTATCGATACCGTGGTATCCATACCCAGGTACCAATACCAGCAGTGTATCATCAGTCTTAGGAATTTTCGTTCGAATCTTTGGCGGCCGTGAAATTGTAATCTACCTCCTAACAATTTCACAGGGAGATACACAAAGTCATAAGTGATTGCAAATGGTCGCGACGCATTTTGAACATTTTCGGGATCCCGAATTTTTCATCGGGACTCCTGAGGTTTCGGGATTGATAAAATTCAACCCATTTTGAGAATTGGAAAAGTTTCATCATTACGACATGAGCGAACAACCCTGAAGTTAATACTAAAAGAAATATCGTTTTATGAAAATGGAGGCGCTAAGGGCTCATTATTACAACTGGCATATGATTACAAGCTTCATGTTCCACCAAAGAGTGTAGAACTCGAAATATCTTTTTCAGCAGCTGGATATATGTGCAGCGAAATCAGGTCTAGTTTAAATTTTGAAATTCTTGGCGAATTATGTTTATTAAAAGCATACTTTCAAAACGAATCAGCAGTTTGAACCAATCGATATTATTACTTATCATTCGTTTCATTGTAAAGCAATATTATTTTGTAATTGATATGTAAACAACTAAAAAGAATGATGTACATTGCAGGCAAAAAGTTTAAGACCACATCGCAGAAATGAAGCACACTTAGATTTATAAAACTGCAAGTACCTTTTTTTACAGTAATTGCCTGTTTCAAGGAGGGTTGCTATGAAGGGATTTAAAATGTACATGGGATTTCCAAATTCTCAGTCAGGGTAATAAAACACGTTGGGTTTTTCCCACTTTAAAGACTTTAGGTGTCTGCAATATTTTAAAGTAATTAAAATAAACCTTTGAAATTTCTGGGAACATGGATTTGAAATATTGTGAAATTCCTATAAATAGGTACCTTATCCGCAAAATATTTCATTTGTGAGTTTTTCTGACAAGTAATACGGATTGTTATTTTCAGCGAATGTTATTCCGTGCACTTGTTATATTCAGTTATTGGTACTTTTTAGCAAAGTTTTGGCAAAATTTATGTTCAAAATGGGAAAAGCGCGCAGTATTAAGCCGGAAGTTAGAAGTGTGATTGTGGCGCTTCATAAACAAGGAAAGTAAGAAAGAGAGATCAGTAATGAAGTAAAAATTTCAAAGAGTGCTGTAAATAATGCTATCGTTAAATTCAAGGACAGCGAAAGTTATTGTGATGCTGTAAGGAGCGGACGACCCAGAGTGACAACAGAAGCAGAGGATAAGACTCTAGTGCTTATGAGCAAAAGGGATCGAAAGTTAACTGCACCGGAAAACCTCTGCTTCGAAAAGGTAACAGACAAAAGCGGTTAGAGTGGGCACGAACTCATAGCCAGTGGACAATTGAAGACTGGTCACAGGTGCTTTGGACAGATGAATCAAAGTTTGAAGTTGTTGGCTCCAAACGGAGGGTTTATGTCAGGCGATCTGCTGGAGAAAGAATGGCCGCGAACTGTGTAGTACCAACAGTAAAGCATGGAGGTGGTTCTGTTATGTTTTGGGGGTGCTTTTCGCTTGCTGGAGTGGGTAAATTAGTTCGAATTGATGGCACGTTAACTAAAGAAAATCTTGCAGAACACGGCCATACCATCAGGTTTGCGGTTAATTGGGCGAAATTTCACCCTTCAACAGGATAATGACCCCAAACACAGTTCTAAATTATGCAGAGGATATTTAGCTGAAATGGAGAATGATGGAATACTATTGAATATAATCTGGCCCCCACAATCACTTGATTGCAACCCAATTGAATTGTTATGGGAGGAATTAGATAGAAGGGTACGTGAACGCTGTCCGACGTCAAAGCAACACTTGTGAGAGCTTCTGCAAGAAGGGTGGAACAATATCTCCCAAGATACTGTAAGAAAATTAGTTGAAAGAATGCCAAGGATTACTAAAGCAGTAAAAAATGCCAAAGGAGGATATTTTGATGAATGTAGAATTTAAAGTAGAAAAATATACTTTTTGTTTATTATAAGTTTTGACTTGTAAACTAAAAAAACAATAAGTTGACATTTGACAATTACATAAAAAGTAATCAATTATATTTTATCTAGAAATAAATAAATTCTAATTACCATGAAATCTTTGTTTATTTTCTCGATTTTTAAGTGGTCTTAAACTTTTTGCCTGTAGTGTATTTTTATTATCTTATCGTAACATCCGTTATGCTGATTAAATTTCAATTTGTTTTAACTAATTTTATAATTGCCTATCATGACCAAATAAGGAGAAATTATTGGACAAGAAGATAGGAAGAAATTAGATCATAAGATTAAATTAGATGCAATTATAGATTAACGTTTTACTTGCTAGCACCCTTGTACGTATGTGCATAAATTTAACATTATAATGAACTTAACTTCCGGTTTTATGTATATATATTTGAAATAAAGTTTTAATTGAGTACGAATAAGCCAATATATATGTTCAAATTCGCTTTATATAGTTCTTTTACAAAATCCCGAAATCTCAGGATTATCTCGGGATCCCGAAAATTTTAGTCCCGAATTTTCAGGACCTCCATTTCAATCTCATTTGATTATTGAAGACCACTAATCGACCAACAATTTGACACACTTAAACTATTTTCTTCAGTTTTACTATGCCAAGATTTGAAAAGTTAATTACTTCCCCCAAATTTACAAGCATTTTTCATACAGTAAAGCAAATCTTCTTGAATGTCAAATTCAAGTGCTCAATATGTTGAGGGTATATTACCACTATTCCAACCAACACAATCAATATGTTTCGCTTCTGAAATCCTCACTTTTCGCTTGCTTCCACAAACTTCACTTCCTCGCCTTCCAACAGTTTTGAGTTCTTTGGGAAACAACAATTTTCGGTGAAAACCAGAGAACCGAAGTAAGCAACAGCTGGCGCAATATCGTTGTGAATGTTTACAGGGACGTTTTCATCGTTGGTTGCTGCTGCTGCAGCAGCAAAACTTTCCTATGCAAAGTTATTCATATAGAATTTTTTGCCGAATGCTGGAAAATTATGTTTTGTGTCGTTGTCGAATGCAAGCAGGTGCAATTGCATTGCATCGTTTATTTCGGTGCGATGAATATTTGGGACTAGGATGTGATAATACGCGGAATTAATATTGGCGGAGAGATATGATGTTACGAATGTGAAAACGGCTCTAAGGGAAAAGGGGTTAGTTAGTTACTTTGCGAAATTTATTTGTCATCAATTGTAATTGTATGCCACATTTATATGTTTTGTTTAATAACTGATAAGTTTTTGTTTAATAACTGGCTGTATAAAAAATCTTATATAGAGTATTCGCTAAATCTCTTTATTTAGTGAGAACAATAATTATAGCTCATGAGCGAATACATTAGGATACACATTTTTAACTTGGAGTGAATTTAGTGGAACATATATGTTTCAGAGCGCGGCACACAGCTAAAAAGCATCGCTAAAATACAGATGAAGTATACATTGAAACATTAATGGATAGCACACTTAAATATCTTATACAAAATCGAAACATAACGATATAAATATAATTTTATGAACTTAAATAATAATTTGCACTTTTTAGAAGTCAGGCTACATAAAAGCTAGAGCTGCGAATACTTATGCACAAATGCTTCATATTCTTGACCCTTTTTCTTATCTTTTCCAACTTTCAAACCTAAATCCAGAAACTATAATTAAATCGCCAACTAACAAAAAACACAGTTTGGGGGTGTATCCCAACAGGTTTTGAAATTCTAACATAATCTGATAATACGCAAACACCTATTCAATTCTACCAAGCATTAGACAAAAAGAATGGCTACAGGGACCAACAACTTCACCTACGCTCACATCAACTTGAAACAAAAAAAAAACCTACACTGCAACGACAAGGTAATTTTCAACAACATCGCGCGTGTGTATGTGTCAAAGTTTCTATTATTTTAAAAATCGAAAAGTGAAAAGTTTCAAATTAAATTTATTATTCATTGTATTCAAATTGAACGCGCCCGAATTGAAGCTGATGCCGTACGGCGGCTTTAGCTTAACATCGTTTCGCGCTTTCATAATCGACCTCATTCTTTCCTATGGTAGAAAAGTAGTAAACTTGAACAGATTACAATTGGCGATTTACATTTTATTCAGTTTATGTAATACGTACGCGGCACACGTACACACTACCCCTGTAGTGGAAATCTACTTAGGTACAAACCGACCGGATGAAAAAAGCTTCACAGGTTTTCAATTTTACTCGTTGATTACAAGGTTGGTTGGTACGGAGGCAGAAAGTTTATAGTTTTTTTGTTATATGCTTGAATTTCAAAAGGGATTTGTTGCGAACGAAAGGATTAGCATAATGTAATTCGAAAAATTTTAAGTCGTTGTATAAATCTGTTGGAAAACATGTATTTCGTGATTCAAATCCTAGATTTGAATAATATCGTATGTTCCGGAAAATGTGATCATCAAACTAGCACAACAACAAAAGTATTTCTGGTGGTGCAGGTGTTGAAGTTTGTTGTCCTCATTTGCATGCTTCGAAATATTTAGGAAATTTATAGTTTGGAACGTTTTTGTAAAAGTTGAACGTTGATTACTCGTAAATAGAATAAATTTGAAAATCAAAAGAAGACGAATTGAAAATTATTATATATTATTCAGATAATAACACATAAGAAATTAAGCATAAGGACATTTTCTTTGCAGTTTGTTTCACGACGAGAACGAGTTCATTCTTCCCGCAGATTATAGGTAAAGCTAGTGCGTCTGCTGCATGCTGCATCAAATTCGAGATTCGTATCAAAGGATATTGCTGCCAGAGCAAATGTTTCAGAATCCATACACAGGGTTTTTTAAGACAGATACACTGGTGGTCAAAATAATAAATACACCCGAAAGTTTCTTGTAAAACATGTATTTTTTCAGCTGGCAACGCTATTCAAGTGACACAATAAGCTGCAATGAATCGTTAGATTGGGAGGACAGTTTTGTATTTAGCAAGCCTGTTCATATGGTTTTTTCGTCAAATTGAAGTTGGTAGTCAAAGGACCATTTTCAAATTGGACAAAATAATAAATACAGTGTTTATAAATAGGTACTTTCGGGCCACTTTTTAATTTTTTTCCAAATTTATTTTCTTTCGAGTGAGTTTAGTGAAAACTTTTCTAATAAGTTCAAATTATCTGATTTTGTAATAATTCTTTAGATCGAAATAAGCACTGCTCCCCAGAAATGAGGATCGAAATTCAACGCCTAAGGGACGACGGCTACTCTCTTCGACAGATTGCACAAATTTCTCACTGCTCTTTAGGAATGGTCCAAAACGCCATGAAGGAGAAGAATGATAAAGAAAATCGCGGCCGGCCACAGAAAAGCACTCCCTCATTGGATCGAAAAATTGTACACGTCTGTAAAAGGAACCCTTTCACGTCTTCGGTCGTGATTTTGCGGGGAACAAATGCTAACGTGAGTGCTAGAACAATTCGTAGAAGATTATTGGACGCAGACTTACCAGCCCGATCACCAAGAAAAGTGTCTCTCCTAAGTAAAAAAAAAAACATACGGAACCGACTAAATTTTGCAAGGGTCCATTTAGATTGGAGTGGAGAAGAAGGCATGAGAAAATGGCGAAATATTCTCTGGAGTGACGAATGCAAGTAAAACATCTTCGGATCGGACGGAAAAGAATATGTTAGGCGTCCTCCCAAGAAACCATTTGATCCACAATATACCAAAAAGACTGTTAAGTATGGCGGAAGCAACATAATGGTGTGGGCAGCATTTTCTTGGTATGGTGTAGGCCCAATTCAGTTGATTGACGGGATTATGACCAAAAAAAGCTATTTGGACATACTAAAGGACATAATACTGTCATTTGCAGAGGAAGACATGCCACGTCGATGAATATTTCAACAGGATAATGATCCGAAGCACTCTGCAAGATTCACTCTGCAGGATTACAGTCACCGGACTGTAATCCTATTGAGAACTTGTGGAAGCAAGTCAAGGATAGGGTTTATGTAAATAAACCCAGAAATAAATTGGAATTGTTTTTTGCGGGATGTTTAAAATTGAAAATTTTTTATTTATCTTGAAAATTTTTTATTTGACAAAGTGGTTTCGAAAGCATGCTCTGTTTCTCATCAGACACCAGCACACAGTGCATACTTGACTGGTGTGACCACTTGCAGTTGGAAATCATTAATTGTTATTTACGCTGGTTGTGACAAATTTTAACATCTCCGACTTATATCCATGGAAATAATTTACTCATAAAGGTTAAAATGTGTATAATTACACATTGTATTCATACCCCTAGCCTGCTAGAGTTTCCTGGATCTGTCATTGAAATGCAAGATAGCTGATAGATAGCTTACCTCTGCATTCCCGCAACATAGCAGCCGAAGCATTGGTATCATTCGCAAAGGAAATTCTTCACAGAGTCCGTCTCTTTTAACTGCAAACACCATTGATCATCCTAGGTTGTTGTTTTCGTTCAGTAAACCTGTCATGTTCGTTTTTCTCTGGTTGAGGAGGAATTTTACAGTCCCATTATTAGGTTTTGATACGAACATCTTCGCGTGCCTCACCACATAAGACAACTATCTTTCTTTATGGGTTTTCAGAAAGAAGCATAAGTAGATGCAGTTGGCACACTGAAGGCAGGTTCGAGACCCTGTAGTAGAAGCGTTGTTTCGTATTCACATCAGCAATTTTGTTGCTTTCAACGCCTAAGTCTCTCGATACTCAGAACAGATGCATGTAACTGAACCTAGGGATAGAGCTCAATCATACCGTGCTTTCATGGGCAATTTTCGAAGTAGTCAGCAGTTAAAGTAACGCCGGATAATCGTATCCCAGCAAGGACCTATGAAGATAGCGAATTTTTCTGCTTGAAAAACAGATACATTCTCTTTTAGTGAAAACGCTCAACAGTTCGATTAAAGCAGATAGGTAGGCGCCAACACTAGATCTGAACCATGTCTCGAGCCGTCCGCGATAATCTCGTAGCATTATCGCAGTATTACATCGCCGCTCACTTCTGCTGAAAGAAATACTTATTATCTTTCTGCAAAATCGATTACGGGCACTCGAGCGAATCATCGAACCTCTAATAAAGCAGTGTCAAACATGGCCATAGTTTAACTAGAGGCCAAATTGAAATAATCTATAGACAGATCTCATCGCCACAATCCGAATTTGAGTGGCGAGTAGACGCAGATTGGGTTCATCAAAAGCCGCTCATAAGTTGTAGTGGCTAATTTTTTGCGAGCATACACTCCGAAAAATTTCATTTAATAGAATCAAATTTAAATCAAAAGTTGAAACACTTTTAAATATTTAAAAAACGAATTTTATTTGAATTCCACTTTATTATAAAAATGTTATTTTCATATCAAAATTTTCATCATTGAACGAAAAGTAAAACATTAAAACAAACAAGACACACTTTGATACAGCGTTATTGAAATGATGTCAGATTATTTGAATTAAAAAGAAACGTATATGAAAATTTTCAAGTATGATTTGGCGCCATATATGTACGTTTCTTTTTAATTCAAATAATCTGACCTCATTTCAATAACGCTGTATCAAAGTGTGTCTTGTTTGTTTCAATGTTTTGTATTTTCATTCAATGATGAAAATTTTGATATGAAAATAACATTTTTATAATAAAGTGGAATTCAAATAAGATTCGTTTTTTATTTAAAAGTGTTTCAACTTTTGATTTAAATTTGTCTCTAAAAAATTTTAACTGGTGAAACTTTTCTGAGTGTACAAAAGCTTTACAATAGTCCACCACAACACGGATGAATACGCGACCATCGGCCTTAGGGTAGTTCCGGAGATCCACGTAACTTTACCAGGCTTCGGGCGTAATCTTTTGGCAAAAGCTCTCCTGCACTGCCCGAAAGGATTCCTTTGTTTTGAATGGAAGCACTAGTCCGTCCTTCCAGTGTTCGCTTCCTGGTGAACAGATAAGTTTCGTTTCACATGGCTCCCTAAATAGCGCGCAGTCAAAGACACCTTCAATTTCGACAAATACTACCATTAAAATCGCCCCTTCAACGCTGGAAACCAGAGAATGAAGGGCCGACTCACACGATTTTGCTCGCTGGTATTCATTTATGGGATTACACAGGTACTTAAGCACCCTAGTGTGCATGTGTCGTTCAGCAAGTCTCTCCAAGCATTTCGGCAGCAACGATGTTAGGCTGATCGGCCTAAGTTCGTTAGATCTGAATAATAATTTCTCCCAGTTTTTGATAAGAAGAATATCTTAACTTGTCGCTAATGTGGCGGAACACAACCTAGGGCTAGGCACATCTGAAGAAATTCCTTTCGGTTTGCTTCTAGATCTTCCATTAGTGAAGCCGAACAAATGCCATCCAGGCTCGACGATTTGAAATTCTCGAAGATACCATAGATCTAGTTGTGTACTATCTTTTACTACTGTCTTCTTCGTTTGTCACCAGAGTGCTCGGAAAGCGATTATCAAGTAAAGTCTGTAGATACTTCTTTTACTATAATCCTTTTTTTACTTTTGACTTCGTTGGAATTTTAGGAAGTCTAGCTTAGTCTTTTTAGGGATTTAAGCTTTGCTGATTATATTGGCATCGAGTCCTCTAGCACCTCGGAGAATGGTTAAAAAGTTTCCCTTTTGGAGGTCCTCACCAATATAAGTTATAAATTCTTTGTGATTTACTATAAGCGAACCAGTCATCATCTGTATTGCTCTCACAAGATTAATGGAGAAATTTCCTGGTATCTTTCCCGAACATGTGTAGTTGCTGTATCTACTCTTGCTGATCGGGCAGTTTTCTTCATAGCTGCTTAATATGGATCTATTCAGTGCTAAAAATAGATTCTATTGAGTTTGATGACTTTATCCTTTTCTAAAGAGTCAATTGATATCAACTCAATCGGTGTTTCTTGGGTTTCTTCTCTCCGCCTCAGGTGTTTGATCTTTAGCTAAAGAGAACATAAACTACCGGTGATCAGAGAGTTAGATTTTATTCGATATGCCCCAACTATTTCAGGTGAAAATTATGATACAACAGAAAACACACAGCAATTACAGCAAGGGTAGCAGAAGTGGGAGAATTCCCAGTGTTTAGTTATAAAATCAAAGAGTATTGCGTCCTGTGGTTCTGCAACTGGTGTACTGGGAGTTAGCATGATAACCCATCAGAAGTTCCAGTCTCTCCATTTCAGCGTGCTGAAAAATGTCCTCCAGCTCCTGTATTGGCGGTGTGATCAAAAGGAAGGTAAACTGAAGCGACAATCACGCGATTCAACCCAACATTATCTCAATACTACTTGAGAATCGCCGGCAGGAAACTACAGCACAAGTCTTCGATATCGTTGACCTTTTCTCATAAAATGTGTTTAACTGAGCTGAGTATGCAGATCCTGCTGCCTCAAAGCTCCTGTTCAGGTACAATGTAAGTAGAAGCTTGCAGTTTTTTTTTTGCAGTTAATTTGGTGTTTCTGTTCGAGCATCAAAAAGCTTCCCTGGTCAAATAATATCAGCAGGTTAAAACTATCTTCATCAGTGGTGGGGTTCTTCCTGGGATTTTTATACTTTATGATCCAACGATTCACTACCCAACTAACAATTTGCGCCCATATGTTACCAAATGCAGTTTTTTGACGCGAATACGTCGTGAATACTATGTCAAGTCGGAATTGTTTCGTCATTTTTCCTTCAAAGTAAAATTCCTTGATAGGCAAAATTTTAGTAAAGAAGTGGTAAAGACTACTTCTGACGCGTCTTTATAGGCATTGTGTCCATAAGGGATTAGTTCCTTCAGTGCGACTTAATCAAAATCCCAATAAGGCACATTGTACGTCAAAGTTACCACACAAAATTCCTTTAATACGCCTATACCTATCAAGGAAACTCGCATGTAATGGTTACGTAGTGGCGCCTATAACCATAATGATTTCGTTCTCACAAATCTTTAAACGTCAATACGGAATCCCATAAAGCGGGGTTAATAAAAAAGTCTCGGCCGTTCAGGACAACTAGTTCAGAACAGGACATAGCTTTACATGTACATGGCATTTTAAGCCAATGGGTTTTTGGTACGCTTCATATGAGATAGCCAGTAGAGAAAATTTTTCTTTTCCCACGCTTCTGGGACAAGATGGTGCGGTTTAACATTACTTAAGGGGTTAGGTACACTTGGGACGTCCAAAAAAAGCTCTTTTTTAGGAGTTTTTTTAGATACACATTAAAATAATTGATAACAAATATTTTTTTACTTGAAAGACATATATTTGTAGAAGCTATTGTAATTTTGTTAAGGTAACAGGTTGAAAATTAGTCGAAATAGAGTGAATTTTCGAGAGGTCCAAAAAAAAATTGTTTTGCCGTGATCACTGTAGCTTGCCACTGGATCATCCGAAATAAAAAAAAAATCGGGGAATATTAGTTAATGACATAGTGCTCCGGATGAACGAAGGAGTTTGGCAGATTTTGATTTTTCGAAAAATGGCGGTTTTTGAAATTCAAAACTGTATTTGTATTTTCGACCAATATTTCACTCACATTTTCGGCTATTGAAAAAAAAATATCGTCCTATCGAAAAGTCCCTCGTTCATCCGGGGGACAATTACATATAAAATAAGTGAGGAAAATTTCATGCTGATCGATAAAGCCGTTTTCAAGTTACAGTGATCACCGACTTCGAAAACATAGTTTCGACAAAAATGCTTTTAAACCATGCAAAAAACGCTTTATGCAGTAGAGACGACTTCATTCAAAGTTCTTTATCTTCATAAAGAATTGTCCGATTCGTCTGAAATTTGCACATAATGCTTTTGAAATAAGCTACTTTTAGAAAATGCAAAGAAAATAAAATCGATTTTCTCAAAATTTTAAGTGTACCTGCCCCCTTAACGGAATTTCGCGCACTACTACAACAAATGTCACAAGATGCGTTTATTTGTTGTTTTGGTAGGCACACTATGGGCACATCTCCGTTCGATGTTACTTTGAGGCCATTATTAAGTAACAGTATTCCCGAAATGAGACTTAGTGAAAAACCAACAGTAAGTGAATTACACTTTCGGACGGCTCAGATATGTGCATTCAAAAATCAGAGTGTTTGCTTTCGGAGTCCGGAGATCAGAATGGATTAATGTGTTTAAAAACAAGTCAAAGAGTAAAAAACGAACACTAAGATAGAGAAGAATGCGATGGCAAAATTATTAAGAGGGTTTAACAAAAATATATTTTGCAAGTTTTGCTCTATCCTTTGTATCGCAAAATTTTGCAAATATTTTTCAGTCTTTTGAAGATAATATCGAACTGCTGCCAATTACATGGTTTATTGTATGGTATAAATTTAAACTTAAATGAATGTGCAGATTTGCTTTCAATTAAATTTCAATACAGTAGTAGCCTTCTTCTGTGCCTCTATCGAGAGCGAATTATGATATTAGCATTAAAACAACAACAATCTTGTCCCACTTGTTTTAGTTTCCAAAGCTACTTTCTTAACCAGCTCTTGACAGAGGCGCAAAACAAACGCAAAAAGCATTGGCCAAATTTATGTTAAACTAACTGTTTCGCCTTGGGCTTTGAGCGCCTTTCAGATTAGAAACTAGGTAGTAACGACGACCTCTTGAAACTACTATGAAGGAGCGATATAGTCAAAATTACCATTCGGTAACATCCAATGGCGCAAAGTGTCAACAGTGCCTTGAAATGGCCGGTATAGGCACCAACTGGGATTATTTCCTTCAAAGAACAATCATGGCGAACAAATTTGGACAAACATGGCGGCTAAGAATTGTAAAATATTTTGAAGTTAAAAATATCCATAATAGTAGCTTTGCTTGATGTAATAAGCACAGATTTTTCATGTTTGGACATGTTATACTTGTTTGATAGCGCGAAATTTAATATTTTAAAAAACATTGAATATTTTATCAAAAATAGAAAAGACATATTTTAGCTAAAGCCTGACACAATCGCAAGCGCTTGGTAGTTTTAGGGAGTTTCAACACCACGTTTGCAGTAACGTTTGAATCGTTCGTGTTTTTTCTGCATAGGATTCAAAATGTTCAGTCACTATATTAAATATTAAACATATGCTGAAATACAATATTGTCCTCATCATATAAATATTTAACACATACATGATCATTTTGTATAAACTCTTCGTATATCTTATAGATAGCTATGAGCGTGAAAGAGAAAGATATTGGGAGGATTGAGAGGATTGTTTGTAAATTTGTCGCGATTACGAAACTTTTTGAAAATTGTGACTGAGATTCTACGTTGCTGTTACGTTATAGCGACTATAAGTGTCATATTCTTAGTCGCACGTTAGGCATAATGTTTCGAAACCATTACTAAACGGTGTCGTGATAATGCCGACACAAGGAAGTAACTACAACGTAACTTTTTCCATGCAAAGACTACTTTGTTTCGATGTCATTACTGAACGGCGTTGCTCCAAATTCGAACCTACGACGTAACCACAAAGTCGCTGATTCGAAACATTGGTTTCCTTGTAGGCGCAACCTTAGGAATGGAAACGTATCCACGCCCAAAATATTCAACAAATTGTTAGTTGGGTACGATGCCCGGATTCAGCTAACCGAGCATGCCAGTGAGGGCCAGGAATTCAATTGGTTGCATAATTGAGTTCGGCAATGGCGCGATCAAAACGGTGAATCTGTGCCAACCAGTGAGGTAGTAGAAGGGGAGATGACATAGACGGTATAACTTTCCACCATTAGCCCCGTCGATTCTCTCGCCCACAAAGCATGTTAAAGCAGATCTTCCGTTCTTTGTCAAATTGGAGGGGAACTACTTGGATTTGACCAGATTTGACAATGAACGGAAAAAAATTACTACCATCCCCTTCAATGTAAATTTTATGTCCACTCCATTTTTACTACCTCACTGGTGCCAACCGCGGAAAGATCTGTGAGTCAGTTCTTTGACAGTCTGAGGCCAAAAGCAGGAATCGTGTCAAAAGCATGTGAGATTGTGCCGATGTGAATAGGCTATGATACGACGGTGTAGGTTTCTGTCCAGGTCGATCAATATCTTTAATGGGCTCCGACAAATTGTCCCCTTCAACATGGCTTTGGAAAAAACAACCTGAGATCCTGGCACGTCAGCAAAAAAGACAACATCATATTGGATTGCTATGGTCGGAAGATCCGAACTTGATGTACCAGAATCCTTCATGCATATCGACAGAAAAAATTGAGTTACACATTAATGAAGAAAAAGTTAAGTACCTGGTATCACCGTCTGCGAGTAAATAATAGCAGCTAGCAACAATATGGAAGAAGTAATATGCGAATGACTGATCAAATCGAGCAAAGCCTACTACAGCTAATACGATCATTCAGAGCTATTGAAATCTCGATATATAACTTCAAATCCCGCCCGTAGAAATCAGGAGCCATTCTGTTTTAGTCACAATCAATGAAACAAACGACTTTGTATTTTAGGCAAATCCGAAAAGTATTTACCATCGCCCTAAGGCTAGTTACTGCTGTTTCAAATAAATTCTATATCAAATTGACGCTTGTGACAAAAAATGGCTCTACTACGACAACCCTAAATATCCTAAATCAAGAAGTACGTCAAGTGAACCTGATCCATCTGTGCCTAAAAGCTATATCGACGGTTCGTTGATTATGTTGTCCATTTGGTGGGATCAATAAGGTGTACATTTTAAACTTCTCAGCCAACTCGAAACTATCAGTGGAGATCATTACCAACTTCAATTTATACATTTGAAAGAAAAACGGAGAAGATGAAGCCATAACCACGAAAAGTTTATTCTGCTACATGCCAACACTAGGCCACATGTTGCAAATCCAGTCAAAAACTACCTACAAGAAGCGAAATGATTTTTTGTCAAGTTTCGAATTGTGGTAACTACTGCCAAGACATAGATCCTTACGAAATTCACAGGATGTATTGATGTTTACCAGAAATAGGCACGTGTGATTACAGAAATAGGAATATTTGAGTGTACGGGTAACCCCCTGTACCTAGGCAGGCACGTGAAAAAAAATCTTTGAAATCATTGTCTGTTGGAAAATTTCCCCTTTTTGGAAAAAAAGCAAACGATATATAAATTTAAATAGTTTAAAATTTCCGGATTTTTGCGTCTCGCAAGAATATCAGCTCGTCCTTAAATTACCTATTTTTTGAGCACCCGCAAATTGTGTTCGCGAGAGCTCACTATTGAAACATCAAATCAAAATGAAATTCGAATGCATTGGTCTTTAGTATGGCCAACCCCAATAGAAGTTTAATTAACATGCTGACAACCTTAAGCCGTGGTACCATCTTGAAAAATGTACCAGCAAGTAAAAACTTTCTGCCCTACATAAATTCCGATAAAAACATTGAACCCACCCTAAATTGAAAGGTTAGGTTCACTCTAACAACCATTTTTGTCATTTTTTTACTAACATATGATACCATCAAATTTTTAAATTATAATGATCTTGTTAAGACAATAACAAATGCTCAAAAGGACTGTCAAAATAGTACTTTTCGCACTAATTTGTTAAGACCAGTAAGAAGTAGTCTTGTCGATGACAGATCTTATTCGAATAATAATATTTATTTTATTTTAAAACATCCGTTTTGCTTTACGGGTCATTTCTTTATACACTACACTGCCAGTAATTTCAGCCTTTTTCTCTCTCCCGTTCTAGGTGCAAAATAATTTAATTTGAAACTTACGTCAATTTTAAATATAAATTAAACATTTAAATTCGGGTTTTTTTTATTAGAGTCTAGACACACAGGCACTTAAATTACTAATTTACTAATTATCATTTATACCTAAATTAGTAATTTAAAAGTACCTGACACACAGCCCTTGCGTTAATGATGAATACTGTCACTGACTATCTGTCACTCAAAGAAACAAGTTTTTGTAAAATGGAGGAATTGAAGGTGTATGTTGCCTCTCTTATGGCTAATGAATAAAGTTGGAATACAAACCGGGCAAAAACTACATTAAAATTGTGTAAATATTTTGAACTTTTATGTATAGTGCTTCCTTGACAACTAGTTTGTTGGCATCCGACGGCAAAAAGGACAAGCGGTCCCCCATCGAAGTACTAACCGCGCAAAACACTACTTAACTTTGCTCATCTGACGAGAACCGGTTGTTCCAGTGTGGTATGGCCGTATTTAATTTGACGTTACACAAAAGTTGGCTTATTATTTTTCAATGGGAAAAGCGACTTTTTACAAGGGAAATTTGTATTGTATCGGGCAACTCTATTTCATTAAAGATTAAATTACGAAAGTCTGATGATCATTAGCGATTTGCTAAATGATTGATAATTTGGTCATTTAGTGGTGATTAGTCCAAATTACCATATGACACACGGCACTTAAATGATGATTTACGGCAAATGATCATTTAGGCTGCGCTCTCTGTCTAGGCTCTTAAATTATATGCCAACAACGATATTGTACTTAACACGTCATACAATTTTTGGTGGCGATATCAAATCCATTTTTGTGATACTAGTGACTTAGGCGAGGTGAAACATTTATTCAATAATTAAAACAATTTCTGTTCAACATTCCATTAAAATCAACAAAATCAAAATTAGTTTCAAACGACTAATTATTGACCTGATGTAATCTGATGTGACTTTTACATAATGGTTTCGTCAGCAATTATCCGGTATTTTAAAAGAATCAAAATTTCATTGCCACAATGTAAAAATGTTCAAATCGACGCGAAATGATTTTTTTGTTGGAAAGTAAAAAACTTGTAAGTAAATGAAAGTTTGTCCAAAAAGGAAGTATACTACATTTTATGCAACAGCAGCTAATCCTTTTTGCTACAATGATGTCTAATGTAAAGTTTAGTACATCAGGAGACAATGATTATTGAAAACAGACAAATAACGTCTACAGAACTTGATTTACAGTGGTTATTTAATGTCAATTCAAGTTTTAGGTCCTAACATTTGATTCAATAAAGTGAAAAATTTCGCTAACAAATATTTTGTATTTTTTGTAAAAAGTATATTAACAACACAAAATACGGCGTTCTCTTGAAGTCTTCAATAATTTTACAAATAAAAAAACTACGTAAATTAAAGTTACTTAATTATTTGTACAAAGATTACTGAACAGAGAAGCAAAATGTATAAGTAATAGCTAGTGCTTTGTATTCAGGCTTTTGCATTTTATAACTCTTTTCAGACTCTTAGGGTCAGGATCAATTTTCTGTTTCGTGCAATCAACTATCAGACCATTCGCATTGTAATTTACTTGATACAAATTTTTTATCAGTAGTGATATATTTTCGAATGTGCTCATTAAGTTTGTGCCATACTAATATCGGGTAATGATGCTGGAATTTCTATTATGTTTGCATAATTATAAATAAAGTCGCTCTCGAAAAAGGTAAAATACCAGGATAACTATTCTAGCAGAACTTAAAGTTACCATTTAAACCCATTTAATTTTTATTCATAATATTAAGGAAGACTACTTTGTGCGTTATGTCATCGATGATAGGCAGATTTCCTAGCTCATGTTTCGATACAGAGCCCCAAAGTAAGACAGACATGCAGATAGGATTCTTCCATCTGTCTAAACCAAATAAATTGAAATTGAATTCGTCTAAAAAATGGTCTTGTCTTCTTGCTATTCTTCTATAATAAGTATGGCTTCGAGTTCGGTCGAACGATTCGACTCGTATAGACGTGAATTGTGTGATAAAGTGCGGATCCAGTTATATCTAGTGAAAAAACATTTTGTTGTACATTTTGTCCTATCCACTAGCATAATTTGCCTGTACAATTCTGTCGATCGTAATAGACTGAAAGTGAGTAGTCCTCGCCCTCTTTGCCGATGATACACATCAGATACAGACCCAAATATTATCTTAGACAAACTGACACATAATCTAAACAAGCTAGACAAATAGTATTCTTCCAGGAAAATAAAAGTAAAAAAATACTGTCAATATTCTTACAAAGCGATGAGCTTCAAAATATTTGCCCGACAAGCCCTGTAAGACTCCATAATGAAAATATTACCTGGGGCGATACTACTAAATATTTAGGTTTCATTTTTGATAAGAAGATTACCTACATTTTGGATCGTCAGCGCAATCATGTATTCTATATCGAACACAAAATCTCCCTTTTAAGTACATACAAAAACAGAGTTACAAATACTATTTAATTAAGTTTGACTTCTAAGTAGCAATAATCACGTATCTCATCTTAATACTGTATAAGCCTTTTATGAGAAAAAAATAAATTGAATTGATTATGGTTTCTTTTTAGTAACTAGTCTATAGCAATCAGTACTCGCCGTAAAGTCCCTGCATACACTAGTCTTCCTGAATGTTCTTTAAAAGCAGCATAGATTTTTCGTACTAATCAACGACTATCTCATTTAATAAGAACTAGGCTCTTTGTTTTTAAATCTCTCAATTAAATATTGAGTTGTTAAACATTTCCCGAAAAGCCGCTATGATACGATATTGCTAATTGAAGAATGTCAGCGAAGTATTTTTTTATTTAATGCTCATTTTTTGCTTTCCACAAAATTGTTTTAGCAAATAGTTTACTTTCATTCATTCAATATCGAATAAAATTTAAAAATAATGAATAAAATTTGAATATACATGTGTACGAATAACCAAGTGACTCATTGCAACTTTAGATTTATTTAAGCTCATTTTCCACTTTTGATTTAAAATGTATAAAATTTAAAAGTTTGATTGGTCTGCACATATTGTTTTCTCTTTTTGATGTAAAATGGTTAGAAAGGAAAAAAAACGGCTCGACCTAAATGTAAGAGCGATTTGTAGATGCCAACAGCTTTTCTGATATTCTGATCCAAAACTTACAGTTTGAAATATTTTTAGGCTGTCTTGTTGAACATGTTTATCAAAAGTAACATTATTTCAGCACATATTCGTGCTGCTTACTTTAATATTGTCAACCAAGTTTCAAACTTAAGTCACCCGCATTTACTACTTTTAAATATAAATAAATTAAAGTTGATTTTTTACTTGCATTTATCTAAAATAATCTTGTAGATGTTTCTGTGACTACAAAATTATTTTTACCTCCAGTAACATACACACTAGTCATATCATACATTGTATAATTTCATAACCACATATCTAGGACCTGTAAGGATTCCCAGATAGTTACATTTTATCATTCATTCTCAAAATACTATCCGGTTCGGTAAAATTATTCACACGAATCATATATCTCAACATTGTACGGAAAACAATAGCATAAATATCATTTTACTGCAACTAGTAATGCAAACAGCACCAAGAACTAACTAACTATCCATCCTTGTAATTAACATAAAACAAGTAATGTACTCACTACTACTATTTCCGCTTGCTGTAATACCGTGAAATTCTAGAGTGAATTTCAATTGTGTATCGCCGAAATTCGACCAGTACTTGGCAATGCACAGTTCCAAGATATTGTTTTGCTAGAAACGGAAAAATAAAATACTAATGAGATAGGAGAATATGAAATTAATATGCAAATTTTGTGAGTGGTCTTTTTCAGGAATTCAACACGACTGGTATATAGCCTGTACTCTAAACAATCACAATGGAATCCCGGAAACTTACCTCGCATTTAAATGCATGAACTGTTTCGTTTTGATTGTTAACTGGAAGAATTTTCATAGTTTCCATGTGTTTGCAGAAGCGTAGTGGTAGAGTTTGCATTGTATGAACAAAAAATTTACTCGAATTGTTGTCACGTTCATTTATGGATATCATTCGAAGCACTGTATTAACGAAAATGTAGAATAATTTTATGAATGTTTATTATGCAATGTTTAATCATATTTAAATTGTAAATTTATAATTCGAAAACAATTTTATAGTGAACTATATTTGCATATTTATGAGAGCTTTTTGAAATATTTATTTACGTTTTGATTTGATTTCAAGTTTTTATTTCATTTAACTTATTGCTATATAATTATATTTGAGTATTGAAATTAACATAAAATGTATAATTAATAATTTACCAGCCCATGTTGCGTTCTGCGGAACTAAGATAAACGACCGGTTTATTGTGTTTGGCTTGAAATCGGCATATCTTTCAATCATTAATTTTTTCGGATCATCCGTTGATATAATGATTGGTTGAACTACAGTAATTGGAATTTCAAATAAAGGTCCCTTTTCAACACACGCAGTATCGTATCCTTTAACACTGTAAGGAATGAATATAGATATTAAATATACAAAATCAATGGTAAAAATAAATTCAGTTTCTTATTACCTAGCCTTATGAACACCAGGTTGTAGCCCCGTAGGATCAACTCGAACGATAATACTTCGACTAACGTAGCATAAATCCAAAAACTGACCACACTGGACCCATGGTTCGGATGACATAAGCGCTAATCGAACATTGAAATTGATTTTGCTCTTTGGTTCTAATGAGATAAAAAAATTTTGGTTGAATTATTTAGGCGAGAACCGAATCATAAATTTCATTTGAATAGTCTCATTTTTAGTGGCAAGCCACAAATTAGTATGATTTATTTTAAAAATAATTATAATAATTAAAGTCATTTACACATTAATGATTGTTAAGCACTTTCAACAAATACTCTAACAAAATTCGTAACTTAAATAAAGAAATCTTTGCAAAAAATACGAGCTTAATGTGTTCCTAACCATCGTAGAAATGGTTATTGTTCTCGCATCTCTTTTAATTACCGAGCAAAACGCTGCGAAACTTTTAAAAAAAATTACGAGAATCAGTAAACAACAATGAATACCCGTCCATCTTGAGCTGACTATTCAAAACTTAGTCTAATTAAAAATTTACCTGTTTCCTTTTCGTTGAAAAAAACCGGTTCAATGTTAACATTGTACTCGACAGGTTTCCTTAAGAGTCCCTGCCTTAAATGAATCCCCTTGGAATTTTGATTTCCAACCCGAATGGAGAATCTATTGGAATCAAATGAAAAGTTATCAATAGTGCGGGTAGAATGAAAACTCGATTTCAGTAATTACATGAAATTAATTGGAAAGTATCTGGAGAGTTATTCCGGGTGAGTTGCGAAATGAATAGCATAGAGTAGAATTGACAAGCAAGGTTCATGACTTTACGGAAAGTTTTCGTACTATAAAGGTGTGTATTATTTTGGACGATATGCTTATACTTGAAAAGTTTCGAAACTATTTTAAAAGCCAGACAGCCACAGTTGATTTCATCTCTACCCGATTCTCTTTGTATTCTAATAAAGTTTGAAGGCCTTAGGTTAACTAAAATTTCATTTTGCATGCAGGCTTCTAAATAAGTGATCGAAACCCTAATTTTATAATAAACTTTCACAAACTATGCAATGAATTTACTACCTCGATATCCAACTCGGGATACACATTGGTACATGTAACTGTATAAAACAACAACTTGCCCGCAGTTTCTATAACATAGTTCCATCACATCGCATCACACCATTATAGCATTCGCGCTTACCTAATTAGATTTTCCTGTTGGTTGGCGTATTGAATGAGATTCTCGAAAGCCTTTTCGACATTTAGCAGACCGTTTCCCTGTGCAAATGTATCAACGTAATCTAATTTTGTGGCAGTATTCCAAATGGCACGTTTTATACTATATGGTGAATATTTTATGTTCCGTTGCTTTAATCCCGATATCAACAGAGCTAGAGAGTGAAAGTATAGAAAAAAATGTTAGAATTCTATAAATCCCATAGTATTTTTATAAAAGGACTGAAAAATGAAATTACAATAGTTAGCTTACCAATTGCTCCGGCAACATGTGGCGCTGCCATGCTTGTTCCATTCATTAATTGAGCTCGTGTCATTGTATATTCTGGAACAGATGTTATTGCCGCTCCGGGAGCACATACAGTAACTCCCTGTCCACCATCGATGCAGGGATCTCTCGATGTCCAGGTGTATACGTTCGCAGGTAGTTTTTCACGAAGAGCATACTCTGCTTCCATCATTTGCGGAGAGACATAAGCACCGACACCTTTTCCGAGTAAATTTGATTAATTAGTGAAAATAAGTTTTGATTAGAACAACGATTCGATGGTGTGGAAAACTTTCCAATGAACTACGTACCGATGCAACTTGGTTGACTGATGTCCGGTGGAGTGCCAATGGTACAGAGAGCTGGTCCATGATTACCTGCTGAGGCGACCCACACAACGCCATACTTATTGACAACTTCATTCATTAAAGTTCCGATTCGACTGTGAAAAACATGGAAATGTAGTTGATAGTAATTTCGATTTATCCGCTTTTAATGATACTTGTTTAGAATTTAAGTAATTTGATTGGTAGTTAATGTGTCGCATTCGACAATGTTAATTGGAATAAAATAAATTATTCATTTCGCAATCAACTTAAAGATAAAAACGTTAAGGTTATATTACAAATGAAACTATATTTTTTTTAAAGAATCAGCAGTTTATTTTCAAATTTTCAAGACCAAAGAGACAACAATTTAATTATCGTATATCCATGTTGTGTTTTCCAGCTTATCAGCAATCCAACCTCGGAAATTAAGAACGTTTGTATAAACACCGTAATAATCTGGAGTAGCACATCCGTTTCCCCATGACACTATTCCATAGATGGTATTGTTGACAACAAGTGGACCACCTGAATCCATTTGACATGCATCTTTACCACCCGCAGCGACACCAGCACAAATCATGTCAGTATTTACCCAAGCGCGGAAAGCTTCAAAGCATACATCACGATTAATGATTGGCACATAAATTGCCATAAGGTACTCTGAATTTGGACCACGGGTTGTTAAATATCCCCATCCTGTGACCCTGACCACTGCACCATCTTGCAGGACGTCGTTCGGATTTGGCAGGTTGATCTTTTGAACGGTGTCTGAAAATACGATTGGTGCCTTCATCCAAATCAAGGCGATATCTTTTCCTTCTAAGTAGTGCTCATAGTCCTCATGAGGCAGAATTTTTTGCACAGGCAGCAACACACCACCGGTACTCCGGTAAGAAGTTCCAAATCTGATTTTTGTGCGTCGCTCTGTGATTCCTGGCGTGCAGTGAGCAGCGGTTAGAATTACATTATCTGATATGATCGACCCTCCACAATACTGAGCTCCATAGTACACAACTGCAATCATGTAGGGCGCATCTTTGATGTCTATTGGACTACCACCGATTATTCTAGGATCGTACACTGGCTGCAGTCCAGTAGGGATATTTGCCGAGATCCCTGTGCCAAATATCACAGACAGTACTCCTATAATACTCCACATCACTGCCAACAATTAAACCAAGTGAGCCTACACAGTGAGTCTTGAATCAATTTCTTTCGATTAATCTGAATTGCTTTATCTTACATACGTACGTCGAAAGAGATAAGAAGATCGTCGCCTGAAGAGGATTGGTTCGTATATTGCTTTGTATTGGAAATTGATTGACATTCAGAATTTTTTTTTTGGTTTAGATATCAACATGATGAGCATAACAGAATACACGATACAATTGAAGATAACTAATTGCGGAAGTGTGATAGCCAGTATTTCTGTTTTAATACGAAACAGATCATTTTGCTTTGAATAGTAGGTTTTTTAAGGGCGCCTTTTTATCAATGATCGCTCGATGGTATCATATGATATTTTTTCAGTAAATTACTCCTTAAATTAGTTTTTTTCGAGAAAAATTCATCTAAATTAATTTTTTTACTATCAATAGTAACTCAAGTCAGCCTACACAATAGTGATTCACAGTTGGGCTGGCCGGTTTTTATGCGCCTATTCATCGGAATTTTCCCTATGTTTAGTTTCGTATGTATTCCATATGTTTAGGGCATCTTGTTTTCGCAACTGCTGTCCCTCCTTGATCATACTAGTGTTTTGCAATGTTATGTAGCCTTCCATCTTTGCGGACGTTGCCTCCCGCTTTTGATCAGCTTTGTTTGAGCGGTGAATATTTTTTCACATTCCGGGCAAGTTATCTTGTAAATTATTACTTCTCTTTTTTCACCTTAAACTTGACTTAGTTTAGAGCCTAATTTTTTAGCCCTTCTTGCTGGTACTGTCTTTACATCAAAGAACTTATCTAACATTCTGCAAAATTGGACGAAACATTATTAAATATTTTATGGCTCGCTCTTGTTTTTCTTGTGTGAACGTCAACTAACCGCGCCGCATTTTGTCCATCTTTTTTATAAGATTTCCAAATATTTTCTAGGGAAATTGATTTTCCCTTGCTGTATCTTTACTGTATTTTACCAAAAACTTTCTTAGTCCACGAATCATTGATTTATACCGAATGTCCAGACGTGAATTGTTTTGTTTTCTTGGTGTGGGTAAGATTTGGGTAGATATTGGGTCCAAGAAAGCCATTTTTTTATTATCATCAAATCTAGGAATGGTATCGTTTTGTTATTTTTGTCTTCCATTAAAAATTGGATACCCTTATGTGCTTTGTTTGGTTTCTCTAAAGTTTCTGTCAAAACATCTTTTTCACGGTTGCCAGCATGTGTTCAACATATCTCACCCAGAACCAGTGAAACGTGTCTTCTTCATGAAGTTTCTTTCAGAATCTGTCCATGAATATAAAATATTTATCATGGCTATACTTTTGATGATGATGATAGCCTGGAGTGGGACCCTAGCACTGCGACCTCCTGGGGCTATTGTGCCTTCTTTGCGTTATGTCCTATAGGATGTTCAGGCTTCTAATGGAGCTGGATATGTTCCTAGACGGGACATTTGTGATGTCCCTGATGGAAGGAGGCTATAATTTTAGTAACTTCCAAGTTTTTCTCTCTAAAATGGATATGGCTTCATCAATTGCTCACAAAAATAGCCCCACTACTGATGAAAATGGTTTAAGCCTGGTGATATTACTCGACCAAGGAAGCTTCTCGGTGCCCAGAGAGAGATACCGAATGAAATCGAGCTACTTCTTGAATGTGGTTAAATTTTAGATGTGAAGCATCTTCTCTTGTGGCTATCCCTGAATTTGTCTCCAGAGCAAAATTCAAAGATCGAGTGGAATTTTCGTTGTATAGAGTTACTTTCACTGAGATCAGGCAGACATTGTTTAAGGTTTTCTACAAAGCGGGTTCATAGACATTAATTTTGAATGTTTCTATGCCTGAGGGTAAAAAATTTGTTCACAACAACTTGCAGCATGTCGAGGATTCATCCTTTCTTTTGAACGAAAAATTGCTAAACCTACAAGCAAACCCCACATTGTGCTTATACAAATGATCTACCTACGACCTACTTACTACTACGATAAAAGATCAACGAAGCTGAGGAGCTGTGCTCTGGTTTCCAATCTACTTGATACCACCACGCTCAGACAGGTTTTTAAGCCATAGCCTGTCAGCGGTCATCGTGCAGTATCGAGATAATGGTAGGCTGAAACACATGTTTGTCGCTTGTGCTTGCCTTTCTTTTGACATACTACTCCTGCTGCCAACACAGAAGCTGAATAATCTGATTCAGTACGCTGAATCGGAGGGACTGGAACTTCTGGTGGGCTGCTATGCTAACTCCTAGCACAACAGTTGAGCCAGAAGCAAATGCAATATCAGAGGAAACAGATTCTTTGATTTTATAACTTCTGCGGGGAAACTGGAAATTATCCCACTTTTGTCACCCTAATTGAATATATTGCTATGTTGTTTATATATCACTAAGTTCACTTGGAATAGTAGATGGCCACGTATCGGATGAGATCTCACTCTTGGATTACCGCTACCTGGTGTTCTCTTTAGCTAAGGGATCAACACTCATGGCGATGAGAAGAGGATGATTTCAATCAACTTCCTGTGAAAGGATATCGTCACTGAAGACAATATAATCTCGGTTGAGTATCCTGAATAGGTTCATATTAACCAGCTATGAAGAAGCCTCCTCGATTAACAAGTGAAAATGCAGCAAGACGGCTGCTTGGTGGAACCGGGAGTGACAGAAGTTCAGGAAAGATACCAGAAAACTTTCCAATCGACCTTGTAAGAGCAACACCGAGGATGTCAGTCATCCTCCTACAGAATCTGACTAAAACTTATCATTCAGATCGTTTTATGAGAGACTGGAAGGTGCAAAAAGAAGACGTCGAGGCTGAGCAAGCTCGTGGACAAAGACGAATCAGCTAAGCTGAACTTTTTAGATGGCGTGTTTGCCATGTCCAATAAGAAGTCTCTACAGAAATTTCTTGAGAATAACTTTCCGGGAAATTCGATGACTGAAATTCAGAACGAATCTGTGCATCTGACCAACCTTTCGCCTATTCGCGTCAGTAGAAAATACTGGCACACAACTAGATTTGTGACCACCAACAAAAAGGTACTTTGAAAATTTCAAATTTTCGGGCCTGAATGGCATCTATCCGACTATGCTACAGGAGGGAATCAGTCACCTGGAGGCAGAGTTAATGGTAATCTTTTCAACATGCCTAGTCAATTCAGTGATTTTGCTCTAACAGAAATAACAATCATTTACATGATTCTGCTGTTCTCGCCATATAGCTGAGATGGTAAAGGATATTGATGGGTGAATAACGAGAAAGCAAAGTAACGTGAACATGTTGAAGACAAAAAATTCGGCCTCCAAGGTTTTTTTTAATATTTTCTTCAGCACTGCATCAAAAGTAAGCTTCGAACAGCCATGACGAGAACATCCTGGAACTTGAGTGTGGTGTAAAGATTCCACACACAAAACGAAATAACTCTGGCGAATTGATACACTTTCTAGACGTTAGGTCTGTTCGCGTAATACAATTAATTGCGATTAATTGCAATGAAGCCGTTTTTGCACTCCGTTTTAGTAGGTACAAAAACGGCTTCATTGCAATTAATTGCAATTAACCGCAGTACGCGAACAGACCTATTATTATATACGATTGAATGTAAGAACAAAGCAACAAAAAACGAATTAATAACTTTTTAACATGCGATCTTATATACTGAAGAAAATTACAATACAAGATTTGTTCATTCATTACTTTAGGTTAGCACTAGTTAGTTTTTTCCATGTTTAACTTTTTATTTCCGATTCATCTGCTTCTAATCAATTATTCTTTTTATCCTTTAGCTCGTTCTTTATCTTTTTTGACCCGTTATTCGCTAGCCTAACTGCTGTATGTGTTACTTAACCTAGGTTAAAAATAAAGGAAAAAGCGCGAATCAATGGATAAAAAGGATAATTGATTACAAAGAAAAGAGTCGGGATTAAAGGCAATAAAAAAGTTAAACAAAGGAATAAGTAATGAAAAAAAAACAAATAATGTATTTTAATTTTCTTTAGCATATAAGGCCGCCTGTCAAAAATAAGCAGTGATAAAAATATTGAAAAATTAGCGATACTTTACTAAGCCAAAATAACAGCCGTTATAGCTATTATTCAAAATGTGAGTTGTTCAACATAATATACCCAAGGTACGATTAAAAAACGATTAGATACGGACCTTTGACGTCTAAATGTAAAGTTATCCATTTTTAAAGTGAAAAACTGAATATTTTTTTGCCATTTTTTTCAATATAACCTATTATGACTGTAGGACCTGATAAAAGTTTTTAAATATTTTTTAAGGATTTACTAACAGAATCCAAAATATATAAATTTCATTCCAGACCGAAAACCATGGTTGACTAGTGTAATTAATGGAAAAACTAATTTTTAGCCGGTGTAGCCAATGATCATGTACGCATTTTTGGTGTGATGGACTATTGTGAAGCTCTTGTATGGCATTCTTCTGAGACTGCACTTGATGTACTTTTCAATCTACTTCCACTCGATATTCATATTGTGATGAGCCTCATCCATAGACTAATTCAACTTGGGCTACGAGAGATTTCGATGATGTGGGGCACTGGTCTATAAAATGTTCGATGAGAGAGATATTTCCGGTTCTCGCGATGCCTTCGGTTGTTCGAGTGCCCCTAAGATATGAAGTATAATTTTTAGAGAGAGAAGATATGAAGTATAATTTTTTAGGAGAAGTTACAGGAAGCAACCAGATGTCTGCATGAAGGGGTACTACAATGTCTTTTTCGCGGGTAGCTCGATGACAGACACTAGATCTAAAGCTGCCGTATACCTGTATTCATTGCATGACTGGTGGCTTGAGAGCTGTTTGAAGAGCAATTACTATTTGCTGCGACAGTGAAGCTGCATTACTGATGCCAAGTAAACCCCTGAATATTTCAGAAATTGCCCAGGAATGTTAATTAATTTGTTTGGTATTTATATGTATATGTATACCTTGCTTGGTAAAATAAATAGCTAATTATTTGATATTTCGATGTGTCTTAAAGAACTTGTTAGAAATTTTAGAATAACCCGATTCAAACCAAATAGTTTGATAAGTCAGTGACTTTGAATTTTTCGCACAGGAACTGTCGGAACTGTCATCTATTAATGAACTACTGTAAAATTTTGAGCAAGCTGTGCTGATTAAGCATTACTTTCTGCGTAAAAAACCACCGCACGAATTAACTCTGTCGCTTGGCTTAATAAGGTGCATCTGCTCAAGGTACCGGGGCACTTTCGAGTTTAAAGAAACGAAATTGCTGATGAGATTGCGAAGCAAAGCTAGACGCTTCCACTACAGGGTCGAGAACCTACCTCAACTGTGCCGCTCAAAACTGCAATTGCCATTTTTCCGAAGTGGGTAGTCAATACCCGAAAACGCGAAGATCGTTCTCTCAGAACTTAGCTTTGGGTCTACAGGATTCCTCTTCAGCAAGAGTATGACGATTTGTGAACAATGAAACGTTTATTGACTTGAATACACGGGATGATGTTTGCCTGTTCTGCCTAGAAGTACCAGTCTATGTGGAACATTTCTTTGCGAATTCCCAGCGTATGCTCGCTTCAGATACCAAAGTTTCGGCTTATATATTGCGCGGACGCAGAGAGATAATATCTTATCCCCTATCAGTGATCTTTGACTTGATTCATAGGTCCAGCATTCAAAGCATTCGACCGAGTTCATTAGCAAACTAAAATGTGTACACAATTTGTAATATTTTAACCACTCATCTCAAAGACACTTCACGTTGACTCTGGTTCCTTTTGACATTTTTGTATCAAACCTATCGATAATTTTATCTTATACACACCCCATTTATTTTATGGAGAAGGCCTAAAAATTTATCATGTCACCATCACACTCCACCTTTTTTTCAAACGTAAAATAACTTTCTTACGCAACTACGTTTTATTAATAACGCTAAATGCCATGTAATGAGCTTATCTTACAAATATACAATCGAATACCACAGAAATACTTTATATAGGGTTGATGATATATTAGTCATGGGTGTTGTTTTAGATCAAAAAACTCCGATTTAATTTGCATAAAACAGCACACAGACAGGGAGATCTAGTTGCCGACTTGGTTGCAGCCTTGTGATATTTGCGAACAAACTTGATCTGAGATTAGCCCACAGACAATGAATTTGATCGCAAATATCGCATATCTGCAACCAGATCGACGACCAGATCTCCATGTCTAATTTACGCTTTACGTCAGGTAGATTTTGCGTCAAGTGAAAGGTAGGTTTTTTGTTAAGTGAATAAACGACTCGGCATCACTAAACAAAGAGCCAAAGAGTTTTGGTACTTTGGGTTACAAGAACTTTTTACATTTGACTCGTGCGCCCTCGTCTCGAGGATGTATGTAATGATTGGAACGTATCCTACGTATCCGAGTCAATCAACTTTTTTTTACATATATCTATACTGTATTCTGCTTTAGTTGATTTTGGTAAATAAATAAATAAAATATACTTTTGGTAAATAAATAAATAAATTTTGGTAAATAAATAAATAAATAAAATATACAGGGTGTTTGGTACTCGGAGGACACTTTTGTAAGGAGACATTCCTTGATATATTTTGAGCAAAAAATTGTTCTAGAGGGTGGTCCGGTTTTCAAAATCTACGGAGTTACATGGTGGCCAACAAACGTGTTTCGGACCTGTACCCTGACTCACTTAAATCGTTATATCTTGAAAACTAATAATCATAGCGCAAAGTTTTATGGCTTATTTTTTATGGAATCATATTACCTTTAATTTGCTCTTGGATATCCTAAGTTGTAACTGTTACTGATTTTGAGATATTTACTTCAAAACACAAAATGTTGGCACTTCTACTCCGAAAATTCTGTGTTCAATGTCGTTTTTCTCAGAAAACCTCATTAAAATATGCAATTTTAATTTTGTATTCTTAATGGCCATATTGTTGGCTACAAAAGTTGCATGCATACTTATGACTTAGATTTTACCATTTCGCTAGTAGTAAGTAAATATGCCGTAAAATGGCCCTCGTTGAAAAGAAAAGTTTAAATTGTTGTTTGTACTTAAGTATTTTTACCGCCCATTAATCACTTTTTAAACTATCAATAAAATAAACTAAATTAAAACTAGTTTAAACATAATAGAAGCACGTACCTGGATGTCAAAGGTAAAATTGGGTACAGTTCTTCGCCTTTATCAATGGAATACGTAAAAAAAATTAAGATCCTATAAAAACAGAACCACTTTCAAATTTTTGTCAGTTTCGGTACATTACTTGAACTAGAAGATATCACTTAAATTTCAAACAGAAATTCAAAATGTCTCATTACACTAATCACCAATATGCAGATATTATGTACGTATATGGAGAGTGCCGTCACAATCGGCGCAATCTTTGTATCAACAGAGATATCCCCATCGACGGATTCCTGGACGGTAACTGTTTCAACAACTATACACAAGGATTCGGGAAACTGGCAGCGTTAGGACGAGCCAAGTAAACACAAATCTTGCACCCGCAATCGCTGTAAGGACCAATGAACAAATACTGCATGCAGTGGAAACTGACCCATCAATCAGTATTCGACGATTGGCGTTGCAGTTTGACATGTCTACGTGGAAAGTTTGGAGTATTTTAAAAGCAGCCCGTTTACATCCCTACCATCATACATCAGTGCAGGAGCTGCTACCGATCGATATGCCCAAAAGGATGGAATTCTGCAATTGGCTCCTTGAGAAACAATTAGACAACGAAAATTTTTTGAACACCATTCTCTGGACGGATGAGTCCTTATTTACCAGGGACTGTATCACAAACTTTCACAATTTACATACGTAGGCTGAGAGCAATCCACACACGAGAAAAGGACTTCATCGTTTCAGCATAGGTTCAGCGTAAATTTATGGGCAGGAGTGATTGGTAACGATTTAATTGGACCTATTAGGCTCCCGCCTACTTTAAATAGTACCAATTACTTACATTTTTTAAGACATGCTCTGCAGGACTTGTTGGAGGATATTCCGCTGCAACGATTGGCATCCATGTTTTAACAACACGATGGTGCGCCAGCTCACTATGGCCTACCAGTCAGAGGTTGGTTGAATTCCAATTATACCAATCGCTGGATCGGTAGAAATGGACCAATACACTGGCCTGCGAGATCTCCTGATCTAACAGTTATGAATTTTTTTGTATGGGGACGGATGAAGGCCCTTGTCTACACAACGGAAGTATCAACATTGGAAGACCTAGATACCAGGATAGATGCTGCTGCAACAGAAGTGAGGCAGCAGCTGAGAAATATGAATATGAAAAGAACGCTTGCGAAACGAGCTTTAGCGTGTATTCAAAATGAAGGTTGCCATTTTGAACATTTATTGTAGCTCAAAAATTTTGAAATAAAGCACCAAAACTTTTAATAAATTTTTTCAGTTCAAGCAAAGAGTGTAAGTAGATCGAAAACGAGGGCTACTTTATGGCATATTCAGTTTTTAAGCGATATGCATTTTCGCTTACTACTTGCAAAATGGTAAAACCTAAGTCATAAACATGTATGCAACTTTTCTAGCCATTTATATGGCCTATAAAAATATAAAATTAAAATGGCATATTTTAATGAGGTTTTCTGAGAAAAACGACATTGAACACAACATTTTCGGGGTAGAAGTGCCAAAATTTTGTGTTTTGAAGTAAATATCTCAAAATCAGTAACAGTTACATCATATTAAAGGTACTTTGATTCCATAAAAAAACGAGCCATAGAACGTTGCGTTATGATTATTAGTTTTCAAGATATAACGATTTAAATGAGTCAGGGTACAGGTCCGAAACACTTTTCTTGACCACCCTGTAACTCTGCAGATTTTGAAAACCGGACCACCCTCTAGAACGATTTTTTGCTCAAAATGTATCAAGGAATGTCTCCTTACAAAAGTGTCCACCGAGAATCAAACACCCTGTATATGCTGAGAGATTTTTTGTGAATCATTTCAAGATCGGATATTGATGACACGGATCCTTGGATTCTATGTTCCCCACATATGCATGACCTAGGGCTTTTCAACATTTGATTTCAACGATCAATTTTCTTCCGACATCATTTGAAGTTTCAAATAATTGCATCCCGTCATAGAATTACTCACAACTTACAAATTATCCGGAAAGACGATTTTTGATCGGCAGTTCGTTTTTATTAAATCTCATTTGGCATACTATATTTGCAACATTATATCCAACGGGTAAAACTTTTCATTGGTTACACTTTCTCTTAATTTCTATAAAAGATAAAATATCTAAAATAAATAAAAAAATATCTTCTTTAACTATTATCACAACCAATCATCACAAGCTGCCAAGTCCTTTTTTAATTACAATCGCAAAGTTTACCCACAACACCAAACAGCATGTGCTGTTCTGCAAATTTTCCTACAAACACACCAGTCCAATTATCTATCTTCTACTTACCCACTATTCGACCATGCTGCATGTTCTCCATAGCTCATATTGATTACATCGATTTTCGTTCCAGAATTGCAAAGTTCCATAACTTTAATGATGGCCCGAACTAGCGCCGTTCCAGTCTCCATCGATCCCAATCGTCCATCTCCAATGGTCAACGAAACTATTTTCGCATTAGGAGCAACGCCGTCTAGCTCCTTGTCGGAATGGTTGCCACTGGCTATCGATGCAACGTGAGTTCCATGACTAGCTGACAATTAAAATAATTAAAGAAAAACATATTAATCATTTCGAGTATGTGTCATTGTATCAACGAACTGAGACCTTAAAAAGTTTTCAAAGGAAACTCGGTTGTCAGTGCAATATAATATGTGAAAGAATCTCAAGAAACTTTTAATTGCACTAAGGAGCTAGGCTTTGGGGACGAGAACGAAATAACAGTTCTTTGAAACTGGCGAATGTTCAAGTTTTTGAGTTTGCAGCGTTCGATGTTATCGAATTCGGAATGTCACAGAATTCAATCCAATAAGTAAAAGCAATTTGGAAATTTTAAATTAATTAGAATCGAACTCAAGTGCTCGAACACTACTTTTGGCTACTAAAATCCTTTGACACTGAAGATACTACAGCACATAGAAATATTATTTTTCTATTTAAGATGCATTGAGCTCATTCTCATACATAAAATGAAAATAGACATTAGAATGTTAGAGGAATAATACATATAATATACACACACAATACGACACCTTCATTTTACAGACAAAATATTACGCAGGTTTGAATTACGTAAGAACCAGAAAAGTATCTAAATACCAAGTCTAAAATCTAACGATGGGCGAATATTATAATGAATCTAAATTTCATTTCAGCACAATTATTTATCGATTAATCTTCAAATGTTGGAATTAGCCCAAAAGGATCAAGCTAGATGATGTCTCATTTAAAACTCGATTTGGCTTGAGGTGCTACTAATCCATTTGTCAGTGACATGAATCTGGCAATAAAAATCAGCTTTGCTCAAGACAAACAAACGCATAAAATATTTATATCGACTCAGACTACCGTAAAAGATAAACATAATCTTCTAAAAGCTTGAATCATCCCAACCAATCAACAAAAATGGTCCAGGACACTTAATGGCAGATAAATACGTACAATCGTGCCAAACTTTCACCAAGTACGTACTTATTTCATCTTCTCTAGACATTGGCGTTGATAACGTCCAGTGGCAAGGATAAAGAGGAAAACGATAGGATAGTCACAAGGTTAAGAGCATGCAATTTAAAGTTACTCTACCGCTAGACGAGCTATTGTAAATCAATAACAAGCCTTGTTTCCATCCCCGCACAAACTCCACCCTAAGATAATGAAGATGCTGATTCAGGCTGCACTCTGATCATTTTCCTTAGTCAAGACCGAAGAAGTTAGGAAACTTTATTTATGCTGATTAGTATTTTCAATTTCAAAAGGATTAAAATCAAAGGCGCATTTCCATTGAAAGCGTCGACTGGAAATGTAACATTTGTTGCTTTTGTGCTGTGCATGTTAAAAGTCACAGACGACGTCTTTGTCGTCGGCGTTGTCGTTACGAGTGCAATTGAGAATCTTTTGTTTCGATTAGGCACTGTAACTGATTTAATTATCTCGAGAGCAGCACGAACGACGAAGGACTTTACACGCAGTAAAGCTTATAGACACTGAATTTAATTATCTGATAAGCTTAATATATAGCAACATAAATATCGGTTAATAGATAAATAGCAGATTTAATGTATTGCTGGAGCTTTAATTAGGAACGTCGACAGACCATTAACAATTTAAATGGTTTGTGGATGAATAGATTAGATAAATTATGAAAATATTTGGATTTACTCGTAGATGATTCAATATTTTTATAATTGTGCATGTTGAATTTTGACGTTTGATAACCTGAGTTTGTATGCGACAATTGAAAAAAATTATAACTATAAGGTTTAGCAATTAAATGCTGATGTATTAAGGAAAAAAATATTTGTAACTAGAGTTGGGCGTTATTTAACGTAACACGTTAAATAACATAGTTCCAAATCTGTAACATGTTCCCAATGGAACATGTTACTGAAAACTACATGTTATTTTTGGAACGTTTTACTCATACCAAAAACGAGTAACGCCTAACGAAACGCTTGAAAAATCATAAGCGGCCTCAAGAGCATGCGACAATCGTTTCGTTAATTGGCCTCTTCTTTATTTTGTTCGCCAGCTCACAAAAAATTCATATTTTTAGTTCTATGTGCTTTTAGCTTGACTGGCGATGATTTGCACAGAAACGCACAACTCGATAGACAGTTTGGAACGTTCGTAACGTATTAGTTACAGTGCGTTATATTGGAACGCGCAACGTGTATGATAACACACGTTGTGCGTTCCAATATAACTCACGGGAAGAACATCGTTCCAAAAATAACATGTTACTGGAACATGTTACTCGTCGGAAAATGTAACGCTGGAATGTGTTACTTATGTTTATAGTTATTTCCCATCTCTATTTGTAACGGAAGGAAAATGAATGATATCCGAAAACATTTTTATAAAGTTACCGTTATTAGTGAAGACAAAATATATATGAAGATTAAATGCACGATTAAATGAAAAATTCGTAAAAAAATATTTTTTTCTGCTAAGTGTAGTGGTCGGGTGCGTAAATCACAAGAAAGGTTCACAGAGGCACTCCGCAGGGAGTGGTTCTATCCCCTCTCTTGTGGAGCCTTGTAACAAACACAATTCTGAAAAAGTTGGAAAGCAAGGGACTCACGGTTGTGGCCTACGCTGACATTGCAATTTTAGTCTCGGGTAGGTTTCCGCATACCCTTGGTCAGCTCATCGAGTAATCTCTAGGGCTGGTTGAGGAGTGGGCGAATTCCGTGGGTCTTGGCATCAACCCCAATAAAACGGATATTGTGCTCTTCACTAGTTAGTATAAAACCCCTGATTTAGACCATATCATGCTGGGCGGCTCCAGGTTAGGTGTCAAATTACAAACTAAGTACTTGGGTCTTATTCTGGACAGCAAGCTCACATGGAAGGCGAATTTAGAGGAAAGAGTTGAGCGGGCAAGCAACGCGAACTATGCCAGTAGGAGAGTGCTGGATAAAACGTGGGGTCTAAGCCCTGCTCTAACGCACTGGATCTACTTGGCGAGAGCTAGGCCGATCCTTGTTTACGGATGCTTGGTCTGGTGGCCAGCAGTGAATAAAAGCACATTTGCTAGTATGGCGAATAGAGTTGAGCGGTTGGCGGCTCTCTGCATTATAAGTGCCTTAGCCCCACCTCCTTCGTCTGCTCTGAACTAGTGATGGGCGTTTCTGTTGTTTTCAGAAAACGAAAACGAACTGTTTTTTTCCAAAAACAACTGTTTTTTGAAACTTTTTGAAAACTTTTTTCACTCGACCAGCAGCAAATTGATACTGGGTGTTACCATTAGTGATGGGCGTTTCTGTTGTTTTCAGAAAACGAAAACTATTTGGAAAAAAACAGTTTGAAAAAAACAGTTTGAAAAAAACAGTTTTTTTCAAACTGTATTTTTTTCAAATAGCTTCCGTTTTCTGAAAAGAACAGAAACGCCCATCACTAATGGTAACACCTAGTATCAATCTGCTGCTGGTCGAGTGAAAAAAGTTTTCAAAAAGTTTCAAAAAACAGTTGTTTTTGGAAAAAAACAGTTCGTTTTCGTTTTCTGAAAACAACAGAAACGCCCATCACTACTCTGAACGTCCTGCTTCATCTCCCCCCGCTTGATCTCTTTATTAGAGGCACTGCCGCAAAAGCTGCTGTCAGACTTAGCGAATCAGGACACTTCGAGTCAGGATCCTTTGGCCACAGCAGGATTGAACGGGGTTACGCAGGAAGCACTGAATACCTGGTACCCACTCTGTGCTTTGAGCGGGGATATCGAGCGACTGTGCGAGATGGGCAGGAATGGAATCGACAAATGTGCCCTGCAGCTCTTAGCATCTACACTGACGGCTCGAAAACAGCTGCAGGAGTAGGTGCTGCAGCATATTCTGCAGATGCAGCTATGGAAGCAGCTTTCAGGCTTCCGAACCACAGTAGCATTTTCCAGGCAGAAGTGTTTGGATACGTAAAGCCGCAGACCTGATATACGGCAGAGATACTACTAGTAAAGTATTAAATATCCAGTCAGGCGGCGGTAAAAGCACTGATGTCTCACACATACAAATCCAAGTGTGCATTCAATTGCATTCAGGCCCAGAACAAGCTGGGTAACAGCACAGGAGTCAGAATCTTTTGGGTTCCCGGTCATAAGGGCATTGATGGAAATGAGAAGGCGGATGCGTTAGCCAAGTATGTGGCTAGTCTTCCCCTTTTGGGAGCGGTTGACATCCTTACTCCTATCCAAACGATTAAGTACTCAATCGACTCCCAAATGATGCAGGGTGCGACGCGCAGATGGGGTGCGACGCGCAGATGGGGTGCAACTCAGACTTGCAGGGTAACCAAAATCATGTGGGGGTCATACAATCTCGCATCGACCCAGTACCTCCTCGAGTTAACGCGGATTGACTGCAAACGACTCGTTGGCATCATTACTGGTCATTGTCTTGTAGCAGCACATGCTATGAAAATGGGACTCCTAACGAGCGACACCTGTAGAAGGTGTCAAGAGCCGGGGGTCTCAGAAACTATCCAGCGTCTCCTGTGTCACTGCCCGGCACTGGGAAGAACCAGACTGCGATACTTCGGTGAGCCCTGGCTGGTGGATCTCTCGCACGTGGCAGAGCAAAAGCTGAACGACATCCTTCAGTTCGTGAAAAAGTCCGGGGCCTTTGAAGGCTACTCGGACTGAATTCCTTTCTCGAGGTCCATTTATCTGGTATAGTAGGTCTGTGCCAGCCAGTACAACCTAACCTAAGTGTAGTGAAAGAAAAACAATACAGTGAAAAACATGAAAAAAAACAAAGTATTTTTAGGCATAACATAAAAATGCTAAAAATAAAAAGATAAAATAGCAGGTTAAATAAATGTGAGTTATGAAAAAGAAAAACAAACATGTGCATAGCTTCATGATTTGTGAGTGTGATTTGATCGGGAGTTGAACTGTGTTGATGGGTTCGACAGGGCGTTCGAGCGCGAAACAAGGCGTGGCAGTTTATTTGTTCTTTAATCTAGCCAAGTCCACGAGAATTTCAAAATGTCTGCCACTCTAATGCAATATATTTACAGTGCTGTGGTAGCGAACCTTCGACATAGTGCAACCTTTCAGTTTAATAGGCGCGTTTTTTTGCTCCTCTATCCAGCGGAGAGTAGAATGAGAGTAGAGTAGACGCATTGAAAACAACAACACTCCTACACCAGTGAATTCACTGGTGTAGGAGTGTTGTTGTTGTTTTCAATGCGTCTACTCTACTCTCATTCTACTCTCCGCTGGATAGAGGAGCAAAAAAACGCGCCTAATATTTCTAATAATTCAATAAAGCATTGAAAAACAAACACCTTTTTGAGTTATTATTTATATAGCTATTTAGAAAATAGAATATTGCAAACTTACCTCATTTCAGACCTCGTGGAATTTTAAGGGGACATAGCACCTTCAAATTTTTCATAAATCGATTTTTGTTTTTTGATTGTGTATGTTAGAATGAAGCTTTAAAAACATGATTTTAATAATATAAAATTGAAATTATACAAAAAAAAAAATTTATGACCGTATACAGCGAAGCGCGCCAAGGTCATTTTTCCTATGATTTTCGTTCACTTCGCTATACCGCTACATCGACTTAGGCTAAAGTGTAGAGAAAGATAAGTGAGTCAACTCTTTCAAAAGAAGCAAAAAAAAAGTTAGCCTCGGCAAAAAAAAAAAACCAAATAGAATTAGCTGAAAAAGATGCTTCTATAAAAAATGTTGCAACTCCAACAAAAGGTCAAAAAAAGTTCAACTGACACTAAAATTAATGAAAAATGTATCAACATATTATGGCCTACCTATACGACGAAATTACAAAACATTATAAAATATGCGCAAGGAAATTTAGTCAGCATATTCCCCAAAAATTTCAACTGATGAGAATCCTCAACACTCTTATTGTTCTGTTGGAGAAAAGACTTGGTGTAACTGCCGCAAGGCGGAGGCAGCTGGTGGTAATACTTTAAAAAATTTCAAGCATCCTTCACCTTTAGATGATGAGGTACAAGATGTTTTGAAGCCTATTTATGAAGACTTATCATCAAAAGATTTATTAAAGCGCTGCTTGGGCAATTTGACGCAGAATAATAACGACAGCTATAATTCTTGTATTTGGACTTTGGCAACATACTTTTTGTGGAAAAAATATCACAAATATGGCTGCAAATATTTCTGCATGTACATTCAATGAAGGATTTATGGCTATTTTGAAAATAATGCAAGTCATGGGAATTACAATTGGCCAATGTGCGCTGGAACATGCAGAAAATAGAGATGCTGTCTAATCAACCAGGCGGAAAAACACTCGATTGAGGCATCTAAAGAGGCCAGAACTGCCCGAAGAGAGCGAAAATCTGTGGAACAGGAGGGGTATGAATAAGAGGAAGGTATATTGTATAGTCCAGGCAACGCAGATTAAATTTCGGTAAGATTTATTACAAAAAATATTGAATTTTAACTTTAAACGCGATTTTCTCGAAACAACCTTTTTCAAGTTGGCGTGTATGATTAAGAAAAGTGTTTCTATCCAATCGTTCTGAAATTTTAACACGTTAATCTGCACATGTTAATGCTTAGAATGAACTACTGATGAAAAAATCGGCATTAAATATTTTTTAGTTATAACCGATTTTTGGGGGAAAAAACCTCGATTTTCGAAAAAAACGCCGCCATTTTGTTATTTTTCAACCAAATTTTTTTTTTATTAGTTCATTCCAAGGCCGCTTTGATAAAAACCCCGTTTTTGTTTTTTCTCAGCCTCTTCTGAGGGCAGTTATCGTGCACGTCAGGTTTTTTTGGTGTTTTTTTCAAAAAAAATTGTAGCAGACGACAGGGGGCCACAAAAAAATTTTAACAATTTTTTTATGTAGTATAAAGCAAGTAAAGTATGTGTACAAAAATTCATTAAGATATGTCTTTGATATATGAATATCAGAAGCCAAAGACAAAAGAAAGTCCCATGAAAAAATTTCTGAGGGAGTAAAGGAAGCAACAAAAAACTCTAGCGCATAGGAACGACTGAAAACACTGGTTTTCCAAGAAATTTAGAGGAATTGTGCAGGTTTTAAGCACATATTCTACCACACGTGCTCCTTATTAAAACCTACATGTTTTGAAAGTTATGCACGACTTTGATCTGAAAACTGCATTAAAACTCATAGGGTAGAGAGGTTTTCAGAGTTACCATACATGAGTTTCGAAATTCATGAAAGTCAAACACTTAATAGTTATATTCATTACTATGTGCTTATCTTATAAAACTATAAAACTAAATCATAAAATTTATCGAATATTGAATTTTTTTTTTTTTTTTCAAAAAACGAACCTGTTTCAGGAGGGTCGGTGAGATGAAGGATTGTTTTTATGTTCTTCCTTTAGCTACGGACTTGCCCACAATCATGTATGCGTAGATTTCCTCATCATCGGGGTACTACAGCCCGAATCGAGCCTTAGCCTCCTTAATACGTCGCCTCCATTCGTCTCGGTTCAGTGACCGCGTCCTCCAGTTTGGTGCTCCCAAAAGTGACCTGCTATCGGCATCGATCGAATCCTCCCAGCGCTTGCGTGGCTTACCGACTGGCCTGGCTCCGCTCGCTCGCCCCTTGAGAGACCGTTTGGGGATTCGATTGTCGCTCATTCGTTCGACGTGGCCAGCCCATTGTAATTTTTGTAGTCGTATGACGGTAGGGACCGTGCCGGCTGCAAAGTGATGGCTTATGCGGACGACATAGTTGTGGCAGTATCGGGAAAGTATTTATCTACTCTATCGGAGAGGTTAAATCACTCTCTTGACATTCTTTCACGTTGGAGTCGTGAGTGCGGCTTGAACGTGAATCCTAGTAAAACGGAGCTAGTACTGTTTACAAGAAAGTACAAAATTCCCTTATTTGAGTTACCCAAACTAAATGGGGTCTCCATTGGATTGAGCCAGAAAGTCAAGTACTTAGGGCTTATCCTTGACTCGAAGTTGCTGTGGACCTACAATATAGCAGAAAGAGCGCGGAAGGCTTTCAATGCACTCTACTGCTGTAACAGAGCCATAGGAGCGAATTGGGGATTACAGCCTCGTACTGTTGCTTGGCTTTTGAGCCAATTCTATTGTTTGGGGTAGCGTTCTGGTGGCAGGCTGCTCTTAAGGCAACCTGCAAACGGCAGCTTGAAAAAGTGCGGAGGATGGCTGCACTGCTGGTAACTGGAGCGCTCCGATCCACTCCTACTAAGGCACTATTCGTGCTGCTTCATTGGCTACCAACCAATCTACTTATCTTACAGCAAGCCAATCTTGCTGCTGTGAGACTTAATTGCATCTCTTCATGGAATAGAACAGAAGTCGGCCATGCGAGAATTTTGGCCGAGGGAGTTCCCGCTCCAGCGGGGGTTGACTACATCGCACCGCAATGCCTATTAGACCTGGAGTTCACAACTCGCATTCCTGGTAGGGATGAATGGCGTGATGGCGTCACCCTCGAAAGTGGGCTTGTCTATGTGTACACCGACGGCTCTAAGCTTAGCAACAGAGTCGGGTGTGGTGTATACTCGGACGAGCTGAATCTTAAGCTGTCCCTCCGTCTGCCAGACCACTGTAGTGTCTTTCAGGCAGAGGTTGCGGCCATTTTTCAGGCTATCGACAGGCTTCTGTGTAATCGAATATTCGGGGTCAATATTGGTATTTTCACAGATAGCCAAGCGGCTATTAGGTCCCTTGCTGGTCCTTGTACAGTGTCCATCATTGTTGCTGAATGCCGTGCATCTCTTAGGGAGATATCGAGACATTCGGTTGTTCAATTGATTTGGGTACCTGGACATAGGGGGTTTCAGGGCAACTGTGAGGCCGATGAGCTAGCAAGGCTTGGAACCTTGTTACCGGAGGTCTCTTGCTCCACAATAGGAATACCGATGGCATCGGTGAAGTTGGCCATCAGGCAAAAATATCTTGAGGACGCTGGGAGGTCCTGGGCAGAGGAATCATCCTGTGCGATAGCAAGGCAGTCCTGGTTATCCATGGATGCGCATCGCACCAGGCAGCTTTTAGGCTTAACTCGAAGCGCTCTGCGTTGCACTGTCGGTGTGTTAACTGGCCACTGGCTCATAGGGCGGCACGTGCAACGACTGGGCGTAGAGTTTAACGATTTTTGTCGGAGTTGTGGCTCTGAGGATGAGGAGGAATCCGTCCTCCATCTCATGTGCCAGTGCCCGGCTTTGGCAAGGAGAAGGTTGGCGGCACTTGGTGCACCCTTTCTCTCAAATCTGACGGAACTGTCCCCGGTCAATTTAAAAGCGATAGTCCGTTTTATCAAAGGAAGCAGATGGTTTCCTGATTTTAGTGAGTAGGAGAGAGTCACTAATTTGGTATGGTATCACAACGGGCCTCTCTTGTGCCTATGTGTGCCGGTCGTCAGGTCTCTGGGGATCGGCAGCCATTTCAACCTAACCTAACCTATGACGGTAGAGACTTCCGGCTCGTCATATATGGTATACAGCTCATTGTTGTATCGGATTCGCCATCCATCTTCTTCCCGTATTGGACCGAGCATCCTTCGCAGTACCCTTCTCTCGAACGTGTTCAAGGCTTTTTCAGACGCGTGGGTCATTGTCCAGGTTTCGCTTCCGTAGCATAGCACAGGTCTAATAATAGTTTTATAAATCCGAAGCTTCGTATTCCTGTGTACGCATCGAGATTTCAAAGTGGGAAGCACCGAAAAGAATGTCTTATTGGCTAATTGAATCCGTCGTTTGATTTCGTCAAGCTCATTCCCATCCTTCGAGAGGTTCGTCCCTAGGTACACGAAGTTGCCTACATTTTCAAGGTTATAGTCCCCTATCGTTATGTTTTGTCTTATTGGCGTCCTTTTCCTTGATTGAGTCATAACTTTAGTTTTTGGTTCGTTAATTTGAGGACCAACTTCCTTGGCGGTTTTGTCTAGAGCTACAAATACTTCCTTGGCGTCGTTGAACGAACGTGACATAATGTTGATGTCATCAGCGTAAGCTACTAGCTGTGTCGACTTAAATAATAAAGTTCTTCTCGTGTCAACGGGGATTTTGCTGATGACATACTCAAGCGCTAAATTAAAGAGTACAGGAGCTAATCCATCCCCTTGTTTTAGCCCTGTATTCGTTGAAAACGATTTGGTCATATTATTCTGAATCAGCACTTGCGACGTGGAGTCGGTTATAGTCATTTTCACCAGGCGCACCAACTTTGCTGGGATTCCGAACTGCAGCATGATGTTATATAACGCAGTTCGGTTGATGCTGTCGTACGCTTGTTTGAAGTCGACGAATATTTGATGGACATCAATGTTGAACTCCCAGAATTTTTCCAAAATTTGTTTGACCGTAAATATTTGGTCAGTTGTCGATCTTCCACGTCTGAAACCACCTTGATATTCACCGAGAATTTTCTCAGCGTGATGGGAAATCCTTAACTCTAAAATTTTTGTCAAGAGCTTGTACGACGTACAAGCCCTGTAGTTTTCGCATAGCAGTTTATCTCCTTTCTTGTGAATGGGACATATAACGCTTTTTTGCCACTCATCCGGCATCGTTTCTTGTTGCCATATGTCTGTCACCAATCCATGGATAGCCCTAAAACGGAAATCCCGCCTGTCTTCAGGAGCTCCACGGGGATCCCATCGATGACCGGTGCTTTGTTGGGTTTCAAGCGGTCCATGGCCTGTCGGACTTCATCTAGTGTAGGAGGGTGAGATGAGGCACTGTCAGGGTATGTACCATTTAGTGATGGCGATTCGTCGGGTGCGGGGACATTTCCGTTCAGTAATTGCTGGAAATAGGACGCCCATCTTTCCTTCACCTGTTCTGAGCCACTTACGATGCTTCCATCGGCAGCCCTATATAGGCTAGTTCGTGGTTTAAAGCCTTGTTTTAAGTGCCTCACTACTTTGTACGCTCGTCGGGTGTTAGCCATAAAGTTGTCATTCATGTTATTCAGCATGCTGTCAAAATGCTTTCGTTTCTTACGTCTAATTATTCTATTAGCTAATCTCCGAAGATAGTCGTATTTTTCTTTCTTGGCTCTAGTCGGTCGTTCAATGTGGATTTTGTAGGCCGCATTCTTTTCATCCAACGCGGCTTGACATTCCTCGTCGAATCATTCATTTCTGCGTTGCCCGGCTGTGTATCCCACTACTTTTTCGGCTGCTGCATTCACTGCGCTTTTGATGGTAGTCCAAACTTCGTTGATATATGTGGTGTTAGGCGTGGAAGCTAGTTCCATTTCCAGAGCAGATCTATACTCGGCTTCCATCGTCTTATTTCGAAGCTTGTCGACATCAAACTTGCGTCTTGAACTTTCTCTGGCTTCATAAGACAGTGATATTCGACATCGATATCGAGTCTTTACTAAGTAGTGGTCGGAGTCGCAGTTGGCCCCACGGAAGGTCCGCACATCTAAAATACTGGAGGCCCACCTTTTCTGAATCAGAATATGATCGATCAAAGGTGCGGCCGTCCGGGGATGCCCATGTCCTTTTGTGAATGTCGCGTAGATTTGGTCAACATAAATATGCTCTGTAAATTTCGTGACAATCCAATATTTCTGTCAGAAGTTGACAAATCGGAATTTTGAAAAAAAAAATCCTTGTCTGAAAATCAGTGATGATAAAATGTATCATATTTCAGTAGCGAAAATTATATTGCCATGAAAAAAAAACAGCCGAGAATAGGCGAAAAGACCATTTACATTCTCACCTCGTTAATGTTTGCCATGCCTCGGGGAGAGTGTAATTGCGCCATAACCGGGCCATTTTTGAGCCATCGAAAAAACGAGGATTTCTCCCACATTGGAAAATCCGTTATCGAATCTCTTTCTGAATCGAGTTTCGCGAAATCGATTACCTGGTCGATTCCACTTTTGAATCTCATTCTGAACGCGATTCAGAAACGATAAGCTTCACTTCATTATACAAAACATCTGCCTGATTGTTAAGTCCGATACTCAAGTCAACACCGATATTTTGTTAAAATTATGATGTTGGAACGACTAACTCATTTGCACGATTGACCTTGCATATTGGAAATATTATCTTAAAACTGATATCTTCAAAAGTTAATTTTAAAAAATTGTTTGAGGGCAAAACGGATCCAAAGCAAAGGCAGCTGATCCAATTGCTATGAATTAAAATTGTCACAGTAGATCTTCTGATATCTCTAGTTTCACTTTAAAAAAATGTCGTTGGTCTATTGTAAATACGCTTCGAGGTAATGTTCCTTAAATGAAAAAAGTATCAACATCAAGAGATAAAATGGAGCGGCTTCATTGCAAAACAAAAATGATAATTTTTGGACGAGAGAATCAACGTAAAGCAGAATAAAAAATTATTTTAAAATTATGGGTACCATCTTCAAAATGCTCCGATCAGTCGCGCAAACGACTAGTCTGCTGTTAAGGGGCTGGATAGCAAATTTACCACGCAAGAATTAAAGGATGAAATATCGATACTTAATTTTTCGATTGATACCAACGATAACAATATATTCACACAAGGCAGGCTCTTAAATTGAAGAAATCGATTACCTCTATCGAATTGGAATATTTTTCAGAATATTGGTTAGCTAATATATAAACATTGACTTTGGTTCCTATTATGTTGCCGAAGACCACAATATCATGCCATGTTACAAACGACAAGCGTACAATCAAAAGAAGAAGCATGTTCGAAGTGTTCCGGGAACAACAGGACCAGGACTTATGCACCAAAACATTTTTATGCCAAAGAGTATAACAACCTGATTCTGGTAAGCAAAAAAAAACTAATTAAGGTTATTGATTCAAGCCCCAATAGTGAATTGAAACCTTACACATTTTGTACGTCTACAACAGAAGGATTCGTTACAAAATAGATGATAGATATATCTATCTTTCTTAAAGAAATAATATCAACATCGTAACACTAAATGAAATATGAATATACAAAAATGAAGAGGCAATATACACTCCAAATGGATATGATATATTTGCTGCAGGCAATCAGGACGTGGCGGAGGCGCAGCTATATTTATAAAAAAAAATCTAGTGTTCGTTCTAAATATATCATGATGACAGACTCATAGGCTTTTTTGTTTCAGCTCCCTTGTTGAATTGCTAGTATACGTGCTTTGTCACGTCACGGCTGGGTCTGGCTTACCAGCCCATACTTGAGAGCTAAGCCTGGTCCTTCACGGAAAAAAGCCCCTTTTCCTTGTTTTGCTTTGCAGCTAGTATTATTTCAGGGAGCTTATCCACCCTATTGTGTCTTCAGCCACCACAGCCGCAGAGAGCTAGTACAGCAGCGGACCAGCATCCGTCGGAGTAGGATAAGAGTGTGCTCCGCTAGGTTGAAATGGCTGCCGATCTACAGAAGCCTGACGACCGACGCACATAGACACAAGAGAGGCCCGTTGTGATGCCCTGACACTGGCACATGAGATGGAGGACGGATTGCTCCTCGTCCTTAGAGTCACAACTCCGACAAAAATCGTTAAACTCTACACCCAATCGTTGCGCATGCCACTCTATTAGACAGTGGCCCGTAAGAACGCCCACAGTCCAACGCAGAGCGCTTCGAGTTAAGCCTAAAAGCTGCCTGGTGTGATGCGCATCCATGGATAACCAGGACTGCTTTGCTATCGCGCAGGATGATTCCTCTGCCCAGGACTTCCTAGCGTCCTCAAGATATTTTTGCCTGATGGCCAATTTGACCGATGACATCGGTATTCCTATTGAGGAGCAAGAGACCTCCGGTAACAAGGTTCCAAGCTTTGCTAACTCATCAGGCTCACAGTTACCCTGAAAACCCCTATGTCCAGGTACCCCGACCAATTGAACAACCGAATGTCTCGATATCTCGCTAAGAGATGCACGGCATTTAAGGGACTTAATAGCCGCTTGGCTATCTGCGATAATAACAATATTGACCCCGAATATTCGATTACACAGAAGCCAGTCGATTGCCCGAAAAATAGCCGCAACCTTTGCCTGAAAGACACTACAGTGGTCTGGTAGACGGAAGGACAGCTTGAGATTCAGCTCATCTGAGTATACACCACTCCCGACTCTATAGTTAAGCTTTGAGCCGTCGGTGTACACATGGATAAGCCCACTTTCGAGGGTGACACCATCACACCATTAATCTTGAACTCCAAATCTAGTAGGCATTGCGGAGCGATGTAGTCAACACCCGCTGGAGCGGGAACTCCCTCGGCCAAAATCCTCGCATGGCCGACTTCTGTTCTATTCCATGCCGAGATGCAATTCAGTTTCACAGCAGCAAGATTGGCTTGCTGTAAGATAAGTAGATTGGTTGGCAGCCAATTAAGCAGCATGAAAAGTACCTTAGTAGGGGTGGATCGGAGCTCTCCAGTTACCAGCAGTGCAGCCATCCTCCGCACTTTTTCAAGCTGCCGTTTCCAGGTAGCCTTTAGAGCAGCTTGTCACCAGAACGCTACCCCAAACAATAGAATTGGCTCAACCACAGCAGTATAAAGCCAAGCAACAATACGAGGCTGTAGTCCCCAATTCGCTCCTATGGCTCTTTTACAGCAGTAAAATGCATTGAAAGCCTTCCGTGCTCTTTCTGCTACATTGTAGACCCATAGTAACTTCGAATCAAAGATATGCCCTAAGTACTTGACCCTCTGGCTCAGTTCAATGGAGACCCCATTTAATTTGGGTAACTCAAAAAAAGGAACTTTGTACTTCCTTGTAAACAGCACTAGCTCCGTTTCAAGCCGCACTCACGACTCCAACGTAAAAGTAGTCAAGAGAGTGATTTAACCTCTCTGCTAAAGCCGATTAAGAGGTTAGGGTAAGCTGCTCCCAGGGCAATTCTTTTTTTATTCGTTTTGCCCTTCTTGGATGGCTTTTACCACCCCAACCATTTGAGCACCCTTGTGACTGGGCTTCGGTCTGGTTGTGAAGCGTGTTTAGGTCCCCTTCAACACCATTCAACACCTACACCATTTATTTCAGTAGCAATGACTGAGAAGTTGGCTTGACGAAAATTGAAACATGAGACTTTTGCAATTTTCCATTACGGCTATTGAAGTAGATTTCTAAAAAAAAAAAGAGTTGAAGATGGTGGAGATCAGGAGATTCTTAAGGAGAAAGAGCTGCATTTACCGTGATGGAGGGCTTAGGAAAATTAGAAAAAACAGGATCAAGGATTTTATTATTAGAATCAGGGATGGTATCGAGTTGATAAAAGAAACACTGCGAAAGGAAAGAAGAGGTCAGTAATGATATGCTGTTGGTAAATATTAGGTGCATTTTTTTACACCCAAGCAGATAAAATTTTGTTAAGTATATTGCATACACCAACAAAATCCTGCACATGTTGCGTCACTGAAGCAGAATTTGCTAGGCAGCGGTTGTTTATGGGCTTACATATAGAGTGTGCTAATAGCAGTAAGAGTGTTCTAAACGGTTCGTATCACTGCTGTTCATTATTGTGAAACCGGCAGTTTGAATTTGCATAGCACTCCGCAATTGTCAATTATTTTACATCAAATCTTGTAGAGTGCAGACTGTTTTTCAGTGTTTCAGTGCACAGTACCTTGTAGATTATTTCATATGCATGTTTCATGTCTGGTTTCGATTAAAACCTAGATAAGATTTCATTCAGGTTTTTCCGGTGTCATTCTAATTTAACAAGCAACCTAAGCGAAAGCTCAGCGAATGCAACAGCATTTTCGAACAACACAATTTTTCAGCTCAGGATCGTTTTTTTTGCAGCCCTACGTTAATCTGCTCTAAATAGGTGCAAAAAAACGCGGCTATTGTCGTGAAGAATATAGCATTTAATTATACAGTTGAGAGGTTGAAATCGCCGCATAACAGTAGAAAAGCAGTAGCAAACTGAGCATTAAGGTAGGAAGAGAGTTCTGTACAAAAATCGTTTGTAAATTAAAACAGGCCTATATCTAGGGATGAAGATGGAAGCTAACTGTAGTTTTGGATGAAGTGCGAACAAGAACACAATCAACAGAAAACGGAGGGTAGGAACGGTCACTGCAGAGTATTCCAACGAGGGTCTTATTTACACATATTAGAATGTCACCGCCATCTAATTTGCCGCAGGCAGCGTGATGATCACGGAAGATATTATGTAAAGGAAGTAGTCCATTGTTGTGGACTAGACATGGGTAACGCAGCGCTGCGCCGCGCAATTGCATTTAAGCGCTACTCATGATACCACTGCGCTGATACCGATTCTCGGTATCAGTAGCGCACTTCGATATCAGTAGCGCACTTCGGTATCAATGGCGTTGGCACTGCCGCTTTGAACTATTAACACCATTTGTCTTGGCGCTATATTACGGCGCGGCGCAACTATATGAGTACACTTACCTCAAGTTTGTTTGATGCAAAGCAATATACCTACGCACGTTTGGAAAGATACCATCAGCTCAAATTTTCTTTTTTGATCGGTTCGACTCAAGCCGCTTGAGTTTTACAGGCTGCATATGTACTTCAAGCAAGAACCGTAAAGTAAACATTATGAAGAGCGAATGCGATCATGGTATCATAGCGCCATGGTATCAGCGCAATGCTGCCAGCGTCGTATGTGAGTCCAAGAAACGCAGTGTGTATCACACATAGGCAAATTTGATAATGGTATCATAGCGCAGGAGTATCAGCGCAATACGTTAGCGCTGGTATCAGTGTATGATACCAGCGCCACAATACGCCTGAAAATTTGCTGCGTTACCCATGTCTATTATGGACATCTTCATTCAGCCAGGTTTCTGTGAACCAAACAATGTCATCAAAGTGCTAGGGTAGAATTGAACCTGTTCCCATCAGTTTTTGTCCTGAGACCACGGACGTTTTAGCACTAAACTTTTTAATAGGTTCGCATGTTAGAGAACTCTTTGGTATTATAGGGTGAAAATTTGTACGAGGTCTGCTAGTAAATTTCTTAAACAGAACGCCTGAATGCCAGAAGTAGACCAGTACCAGCAGTTACCGAGATTTTGAACGAGCGATTTCCTGATTGTTCTGTTGATCTGGTGTTACCTACTTACAAAGAAGTAGAAGCAGAAAGTAACCAAATTATACTACTTGGACGAAACAAATTGATTGATATGGCTGGATATAGTCCGAACTATAGGTGAGCCTACCAATATTCCAAGAAGGAATGCGGACAATTTATGAACGAAAAATACTAGGACGAAGTGCTATAATTATGATTATTGTGATGCACGCGGACCGTGCATATTGAGTGATGGATAGATTGTACCGAAGGAGGTAAAAATAACTTATCATACCACTATATGTTATACGTTTCGGCGAATTTGATACTTACAACACATTCCCACAATTTCCAGGGCGTTTCCCTCATCATGAACATTTATAGATATCGATAGAAAATTGTCGACGTTCTTAACTTCGTGGGTCTTTGAATATTCGCCGATTAGCACCGCATTTTCTAAGTCGCCCTGCAACAAATTATGTGCCTAAAGTTAAACCAGACAGAAACAGAAATTTGTCGAATCTTACCGTTTCCGTTATATCAATAACGGCGTACCAGCAAATGTCCGTTTTAAATAAGACACAATCGAATGATGTTTTCGTATCGAAATACTTCTTTTCAAGATTATTTAAAAAGTCCAAGTAACCATCTAAATCTTCTTTTTTGAGTTTTTCTTTCAATGCTAGACTTTGAGGATCTACAACACAAAATAAAGATAATTAATTATGAAAATCATAATAGATAGTAATATTGAAATAGCGTACCGGTCAAACTGGATTCAAAGTTTTGTAGTTGTCGTAAAACGTCTGCCGTGGCGATTTTATGAGCCGAGTCCCAGAATCTAGACTTTTCGTCGTTAGCGACTTTTTCACGAATTTTCGATGGATACAAGTCGTGTAGGCTTTTTAGTCCAATTCGATATTCATTGCCATCTAAATTGTTGCTTTTCATGAAGTTGGTCAGCTGGAAGTTTAAAGAAAAGGATGCAATAAGGTTGATTCATCATTGCAGGGTTAGTTTAGTAATAAAATATTTCGTTTTTTGTAAAAAAAAAAACAACAGTGTGGTAGTACGATAGGTGTATGTTGCAGAGCTTTCGATGATAAGAAGAGCTGATTACTGAAAAGGATATTTTTCCCATGAATAGTTTTTTTGCGTGCTGTTTATTGTAGGAGTATGAAACACGTTTATTGAATATTGCTATTAAACTCTTTGAAAATAATCCAAATATTTGCTATATTGCATAGCTGTCGCAATTTTCGGAGAATATATTAGACTACCTACGAAAATTTGGTTTTAACGTTTGGATTTAACTATGAAAGAAAGGAAAAAAAGAGAGAGAAAAATAAGAAAGAAAGTTTGATTTATAATCTTTTGTATCAACGTGATTTGAATTATTCATCTTTATCTAATCCACTTTAAATTCATCAATAATCAAAACAAAAGCGTTGAGTCATCAAAGTAACGTTGACATTCATGGCTTAGCAGCATTTCCACACAAATGAGCATTTGGAGCGTTTTCATTAGTTTCGAAGTTCTTTTGTTTTCATAATGCTTAGCAATCTGACAGAAACAAAACTGTTTTGTTTTTCGTCCAGGATGTACTCACAATTTATTACCAGTTTAGAGTATTACAGTTAATATCAACCATTGAATTCGCAATCAAAATTCCAGATAAGCATCAGTTGAGATCACATGGACTTGCTCCTAGTAATGCTACAACAATTACATACACACCTTAAGTGATCTTCCCGACACTCCGACTAGATAACCATTTTCGTCGGCGATGACCTTCTTCGTGGTGTCCGTGTCGCCGCATCCTGAACAATCGAAACGTTCAATCACCTTCAGATCACCATTGTGCGTTGTCTGCAAATTAAAATAAGAGAACAATGAACACCGAAAGACACCAAATCCGCAGTCCGATTAGTAACCAGATGACACAGCAATTGTTCCATGCACTGTAAACATAAAAATTTTGATGAGTATTTACCTGGAGCCCGGCAACACGGGGATCAACGCCCGAATCTAAAATTGCAATGATTACATCGCGACCGTCATAATCGGGATACTTTTGCAGAAAATTCAACGAATTTGTTTCAGCTTTTGGTACCAGGGAACCAACAGGAAATTTCACATCGATCAAACCAATGCTCGCCATCTTCAATTCTTGTTGCCTATGAACTGTCGTCGGAGACAGTTGTGCTGCCGAGAAAGACAAAAAGTCCAATAAGAAAAAGTCAAAATTGTTTCAATTCGATACTGAAGATGGTGCTATAGTTGTATTTAACCCTTAGCAGCAGATTTTTTTTACTTTTTATGTGAAAATTGTCTACAATAGCTGTCATCGTTTCCTAAAGAGTCAGTTTAGCTGCAATTTTTTAATCGAATGTCGTAAATTGCTCTGAATTCGCAAAAAGAATCGCTTAATAAATTGAGGAATAGAGCATATTTGGGCTGAATTTAGTAATATATGTCAAATATAGTAATATACGTCAAATTTGAAGGTGCACGTAATGTTGAAGGATTATTTAATGTTAACTCAGATTATAATATCAAAATAATAATTGAGATTTTGACATTTCACAATCATAAATACGGTGTGATAAACTTGAATAGGTGGCCACTGGCCGGGCAATCCGTTTATAATTTTAATTTCCAGAGGACAAATCGAAACTTGAAGATTTCTCTGGATACATCTCAATGAGGACAAACATATGTATAACTTAGGGTATGAAGTTTAATTAAAATTAATAACGTTTGTACCTTCCCTTATACTAATTTTCAGTTGTCTGTATGAGGACGATATGTTTGATGATACGTTGGTGCACACGGACCATGTGTACTAATTGAGTGATGGAGAGAGTGGAGGGAAGGAGGAAAAAAGGGTAAACTGGACTTGATGCCCCACACCCGGGAAATCCCACCACCAAAGGGCGAAAAGGTGGTAGAAGGGCTGAAAAAATGAAGAAAAACAGACAAAATTATACAAAAAAAGAAAAAAGAAGATAAAACAATTAAGAAAAAGAAAAAAAATGAAAGAAAAGAAGCCCCAAAAGCAAACGCACAGCCACAAAAACACAAACATATTAGCCCGACATCTATCGGCGAAATTCATGTAACAGCTGTGTGGGACATCAACTCCAGTTTTACTGGAAAAAAAGAGGCTATTAGGACCGGTAATTAGGACGATTTAGTTTCTAGTCTCTAACACACCTTTATCTTATCTTTTTATCACGTAAAGCTCTATTTACCAATTTAACTTGGAGAAACATTTCCCTCGCGATCTCGATTAATCAAACACGCAACTGACATATTTTTGATATTCTTTTATATAAAAAAGGGGTTATTCTTTTATATAAAACTGGATTGGACGGAATTTTTTTTTTATGTAAGGAAGAGTAAGTACATGCTTGTCCACGTGCTTATAAATGATTAAATGGAAATTCTGTGAAATAAATCAATTTATCGTTTATGTGAACCGCAAATATAATAAATGTATAACAGCTCACGCTTTCGTATTGCATCGAGTTTTTCAAATTGAAAATCAGGGCTCATTTTGTACTAAAACGTCAAAAGTAGGTTGTTTTGATCGTCTTTTCTACCCTGAATTCGTCCTTTACCGGCAAAATTTATGTATGATTATTTTGACTGAAATAATGATGATTTCGATTGAAATGTTTCCGCATATTGTTGATATAAAATAATATCTCTCGTTTGGCGTCAATAATGAGATTATTCCACGCAATGATGTGATTTTCCCACTATTTCATGCAGTATCATACAGGCATATGTACAGTTTTCATGATGATGAATTAACCAAGGCCTCATAACCTTGTTCATAACGGCTGCCGTAGTTTTGAAAATTGTTTGTCCATTATATAGGGACACCACTGTATTCTAACCTACTAAAGACCCACAATGCTTTCAACTTCACCACAGTCCACCCAGCTGTCAACATAGCGATTGTCATTCGCCAGAACTGTCACAATCCCTGCAGCTGTCATTATTTCCTCTCAAGACCACGGTTAACAAATTCGATTAAATGTGGTACGAAATCTTACCATCGGCTGGTATTATATTCACATTCATGGCGATTCCTGGTTTCGCCATGTATGGCATAAATAAACTGGTTCTGGGAAATGTTAGTATCAGTGTATCGAGCGGCGTCTTACATAACCAGAAGAGCCCTGGGAAGTTTCTGGCCATGGTTCTTCAGTTTTTCGATCACTTCCTGTAGCTGATGCATAAATTTCACTTAGTTTTAACGAGTTTTCCGTTACATTTCAGGGCTACCGACGTAATATGGATCTTCGGTTCCACCGAATGGTATACCAGCGAGATCAGAGGCTAACCGGGAGTGCTTACAGACAGAACGTAAGATCATATTCCATTCACACAAATAAAATTTTTTCGGATATTTGATGCACGGAAAACTAATTTTTACTACGAATTTTGCTTTCAGGGTCTGGATCACCTGGATGATTAAGGAGATTTGGACGTTTTGTCAATTAGAGAATTTTGAATTAATACGAAAATAAAACAAAATGTGTCGAAATTGACGAGTTTGATTAAGAACCGATCACTGACATGCAAAAACGAGCGGCCACAACTGTAATTTGTTCTAGGCCTCAAATACTATATTCTTGTGCATAGTTGGATGCATCGTGAAATGCCCTTCGCATCTAAAAATATAGCGAATGCAATATGAGGGTCAAGTGGGGACGCAGAGTAAAAATGCATAGTTTTAATATTGCACTTGACCATGGCCTCCTCACATTGATCCGAATTCGTTGTCAGACTTCATAGACTACTCGTTAATTGATTTTGTTAAAACGAAATCGCGAACATCGACATGAACGTGATAAAGGTTCAGAATGTAAGTGGTGAAATGTAGTTAAAGCTACCTTAGTCTACATACCTGCCTGAAATGGAATTTCCAATCAGTAGCTTCCAAATATGTTTGGCTTTAATATTCGGTTACAACACACCAGGGTAGTACAAATTTTCGGTGGAAACTCCGCGTCACGGTGTTGATGTATAAACTGGAAGACATACTTGGTTTTTCTGCCAGTCCACCCTCCACAGTTTGACGAATATCTAGTCATTTTACATTGTTGTTAATTTTTTGATATATTATTTTTCCCCTTTCAAGAGTAATAATCTGTTAGATATTTAACTATCCGCGGCCATTGGTGTTAAAGGGGTTATTCTAAACATAATTTTTATTGCCTTGGTAATAACTCTCCCAATCAGCTAGATGTTATGTTTAGCTATTTGGCTCTACAATGCAGGTCCATTTTGAATGGTAGATAAAATACATTTATTTAAGATCCGGAGTTTTGTATGGTTCCCTGAGAACTCATATCTCTTCAATGTTGTAATAATTTGAGCGATTTTAATTCTGATGCGGTTGATATACAGTCGACACAATTAGACTATTTTGTCTACAGCGAAGTAAATTTTAAGAACATTTCTGTTAATGCTATATGGAAATATTCGGGGGCAAAACGTGATAGACATGTTCCGAAAGACAGTTTAACTGCCAAATTTTATCAATTTTACCCCAATATAACGTATTTCTGAAAATTTCTCAGTAAAAAACTTAAAGAACTAAAAAATGTATGTACACTCAGTGGCGGCTCCTCAGAGGAGGCAAAAGAGGCAGTGCCTCCTCGATAAAATTTAAAAAAATGTAGGTTACATTGATCAATAAATTGTCTTAACATTCCTTATAAAATCATTATTTTCCTCCCGAGTCTCCACAAATTTTTTATCTATCGCTGCTATTTGTGTACATGCATACATTCAAAACTCAAGCTTAGAGTAACGCCTCAATGCAAAAAGTCGAAAACAAAACGTCAACATCAGATATATGCCTAGAGCACTGCCTCAGTATGAAAAATCGGAAAATATTGCCATCAATCCTTACCAGCGTGCTGTAGATCGATTTCAGGCATAACGAAAATGAGGCAAACTCATATCTGCCTCAGTGGTAACTATTTTATCAATGAAACTTCATAAGTTGTACTTGGTCGTCATTCATATATTTCATATATGCCGTGTTTCGAAACATCGTATCATGTGGGTACATGGGTTACATGCTGCCGGAGTTTTTTTTTGTCTTTTTTCTCTTTTGTTTCCTTGTTATTTCGTTGCACATAATCGAAGGTAATTATTTCAGAGCAAAGCAGGATAGAAATGGACAAATTACGAGGTGTCCATTTACCTTTGAAGCCCATTTTTTGCCCATTTACCATACCTTTGAAGAGTTTTTCATTTCAATTTTACCAATGCTTGATGTTTCTATAATGAAATGCGTACAAAATATAACAAGAATGGAGAATAATTTCAAAGGCTTTTAGGAAAGAACCCGAAAAATATGTACATATGTTTGTGTTTTAAGGGGACTTTGAGCTGTTGTTTTTTACATTTAAGTGTTAATTTCTAATTTGGTAATTTATGTTTTGATGTTCAGTAGCATTTTAGCTTGCTAAGTTTACAAGTGTTCAAAGTGTTTTCTTTTTGTGAATTTGACTGGTTGGAGAATTTACCTGTTCAAACGAAAGCTAAGCAGTGACGGCTCGTAGTATAAAAATTTGGGCCGGTCAAAGGGGAGAAAATAAGAATTAATAGTCTCATAGTACTTTTCAAAAAGCAAACAACAAATCAAAATTGATTTTTTTCCAAAAGGATAAACAAAGCAATACCACTTTGTATATTCATTCTTTTATTTTAATCAGCGCGAAATTATCGATTATTTCATCACAAAAATTATCATTTATGTTTAATTAATTTTCGCACCATTGCTATTAATGACAATCGCACATCATTCCTAAAAAAACTTACAATTGAAACTTTAAATTATCTTTCCCTGTCGAACTAAATCGATGATTAGGTTTCAAAACTAAAGCGCACATCAAAAAATAGTTCATTAAGGACTTCACGAATATACCACGAACACTAGTCATGAAATACCACGCACGAATTTATCAAGTTTTCCTTCCGATTAAGTTTCTCATATTTTTCCATTAAATTATATTCTTTACGAATAAATCGTCTGTAAAAAGACGATTTCCAGGACCATCTTTTTACCTGCATTATTTCAATTTTGCCATTACCATCTCTTCAATAAAAAACATTTTCGAAAAACCGTTTTCGCACTGACAAATCAATCATATACAACAATCACAGTCTCTTAGATCTCATAACTTAAACTTAAACATAAAACCAATTCAAAAAGCTTTTTTTTTTATTTAACTAATATACATTACCATTGTCTTATTACCCTACCAAACACTAGGCATTCTTCAATAAGAAAACTTGCCTTTAACCTTTTTCTATTCAAACAATGCTATTTCCCAGAAACTCAATCTCTTCAGAAACAAAAAGCATCGTAACATTGACTTGCGTAATATAACGGAGCATGTGTGATGTCTGCTGCTTTTAAGTAAAGCTCCGGTATTTGGCGGCGGCTGGCCACTGCAAATTTTTGCAATTTTTGCTTTACCCGGACTATATGATCAGTGCGAAATTTGATACAACACACCTAACTAAATAGCTAGTATTGAAATGAGGCATAGAATGGAGCCTGCCTGAGAAGCTTTGAGTTGCTTGCACGTACACAAATCAGAATTGAAACAATATTGAAATCAAAGTAGACGAATCGCAACGGTGGTTTACTCGTTTAGACTCTACTATTTCGATCTAGTTCTTATTTTAATCCGGACTTCTGCACGCGGATGATGACAAATTAAAGATTCATCTGAGGTAGATATGGGTGAGAGAAATCAATGTGTAGTAGTTAACTACTTAATATTAATTATATATCTTTAATATTTTCGGGTGTCTTTAGTCAATTATTTTGGTACAACCGCGCCTACTCTGCCGCCCCGGACGAGCCGTCTCTGAGGCTAAGTTTATTATATATAATTTATTATATTTTACACGCTAAGATTATTATATTTTATACGCTCTTTGTTCCAACCGGAACAAAGTATTCTCAACCATAACAAACCAACCAACAAACCATAACAATAGCAACAACTCTAATAACGTAAATTTAATTAGTCATTGTTTGTTATTGAAATCAGCATTTTTATTGAGCTATGAATTATTCCAAGTGGGACAAATTCGCTAGCATTCTTTGAATACATTCTTTATAAGCATTTTCGTTGTGATATGTAAATCAGCAGTTTTAACATCGATTGATTGAAGCTAGAATCGGGCCAATATCTGCATCAGCATATTTTGTTTTCATTTACCTGTAAATTATGTCAGCATAAAATTGTAATAAATTGTAAGTTATTTTTATGAATAAACGAGTACCGTTTGAACAGCAGTCCAAGCGGGTTTTCACTAATTACTATACTTAACTCAACACACCCTTGAGTTTTGTACACCCTTCATATTTAACGGTTTGAATGTAGTCTAGAGAAATAAGAAGAAAAAAGCCCAACTTTTGAAAAGTTATGAGAAAGGTGGAATTTAATGTGAAAATGTAAAAAGCCTTCATCATCTTCATCAAACTATTTACACGGGGCGAAACGTCACTAAAAGTATTTTTTTCGTAAATACCTCAGCTATGACTGTATGACAAAGTAACTTAAAGAATTTCATAAAGTTTTTAATAAAGTTTTATAACTTTCCTTGTAATGATAGCCGTTTTTTTTTTTATAAATATTTAGAATTAATCAGTTGTAATAAACAGTATGCACTTTCTTAACTACTTGTTTATCTTGTCCGATTTGGATTACGACTTGGAATATTTGTGAATTTGCTTTTCTATGTTTCAGAGCGCATCAAAACCAACATATGTGCTATACTCAAAAAAAAAACGTGTTGACAGGATTTTTCCTCTTTTCACAGCTCTATGAAAATTCATAATGAACAAGTACCAATTGATCCTTCGTTACTATTCCAAGGCATAAGTCTTACGAAAAGATTTCTCCCAACTTGAAGAATTTTTGGAGTGTGTACTAGCTACATATCCGCTATCACTCTTCGATAAATCGAAGAACAACATCGAATCAGACCAACAAACTTCGAAGAAATCAAACAACTCATTAGCAGAAACCATCTAGACTTGATTCAATTGAGAATTAGGGCTGATGCAACTCCCCGACAATACATTGAAAACAGTTACTGACATTTTAAACGCTAACTTTTGAACAAAGAGCTTATTTGAGGTCTGGAAGACAGCGATTGTAACAGTTCTGCCTAAGCCGGGCAAAAACCATCACTTGCCACAAAATTAACGATAAATAAGTATCCTATCCTTCATACGAAAAATCGCTGAGCGTTTGTTTTTCAATCGGTTTAACGAAATCATAGAAGAAAAATCCATTATGCCGGAGGTACAAATTGGTTTCAAGTCACTACATTCTACTGAGCTCCAGCTTGCAACAGTGGTGCAGCATATAAATACTGGGTTCAATCAAAGAACTCATTGCATACTTTCTCCAGGGCAGAACTTTCTGTACTAGAAATAACAACCACCTCTTCACAAAGCTGAAGTCCCGCAAGGCTCGCAACTCTCTCCAATATTGTATAGTTTATACACCGCAGACATCGCGAATATGCCAAATGCAAAAGTAGCCTTGTACGCAGACGATACATGTATATTTCATACATCGAAGCATGAAATGTACACTTCTAAAGAAAGCTGCGAAGAAATAAATTGATGTTCATTATGCCTTTTTGGCATTATAAATATTGACGAATGAACAAATACTTCTGTACGCGCTAAAAGGATGGTGAACGGTAGGACGTTAGAGACCCACACAAAAATTGGTGGAAAATAGGCCAACATAAATTTGGTAAAAGAAGCATTCATCATGTGGACATCAGGACATACAACGAGAAAAAAGCTTAAAAACTTTAGGTGTTCTTAGTAAGAATATGAATAAAAACCACCGTAGTTATTAGCAATTTACACGCCATTTATTTTTCAACACCAATACAAATATATTTTTCAATCACGGCCAATTTCTTCCACTAGTTTTTTTTTTTAGTATAGTTTTTGTTTTATAATCAACATCATTTTCTTCGATTAGCTATAATTATATTTCCTAGAAATTTGTTTTCTCTTTGCAAAGACAATAGTTCAACATGGGTTTGTTTTGTCTAATCTCCCCAATGATTTCCATTATGTATGAATTTTCTCAAACTAGTGTTTCTAAGCATTAGTAAAGAACTTCCGTTTTCTTTTGTGCAAAATTCAATAAGTGCATTTCCTTACAGCGGCCATTTTGAATAGTTCACTATATCATTTATTTAAAATTTCAATGCTGAATTTTATCAACCAAAAATTATATGTGTGTGTAAAAAAGTGAATATGAACAGTATGATTTCATCAATGTTTTTGCAAATGAATTTTGAAAATCGTGCACTAAACCGTCAAAAATTAAATGTTTCCTCTCTGAACTTATCTAGATCCTTTCATTGAGCCTCAGGTTGTGTATAATCTATATATAAATATCATGTTTTATATTTTTTAAATGTTCTCTTGCAATAATCATCCACTTAAAATTTTTCTAAAAATCTATTTCAATTAACTAAGATATTTTCTTTATATTTGTAAGTTACATTTACTTCAGTTAGCTATGTTAGGTTTCAATTTTCTTATTGTCACTGATTAACACCAGGTTTATTTTTTTTGATAATAAGCAGCTTGTATATATGTAGTTTTAAACGTTCTTTGACTTTCTATCACACATATTTTTCTTGTTTTACTGTATGATTCTATTATAAACAAGTAACCATAATTTATTGATGTTTCGATTATGAGGACACTGATTTCTCTACTTCAAATTAGTTTTCATGAGTTTGCTGATTTACATTTTCTGCATGCGCTTCTTTCGTCTGCTAATTTATGTAAGGTTTTGTATACTTGTAAAATGCAAACACCACTGCAAGTATGTATATGTATATTATATCATTTAGATATTTTTGTGGTTCTCAAAAGTGATTATGCAAGTTCATAGCTCTTTCTTTGTTTTTTCGTATGTCCTTAAATTATTCACATGGTTGTTTGGGTATATGTATAAAGTTCATCTAAAAATCGTCAATATAAATTTATTGTCTTTAGAGTTTTCTGATTAATATATTTCTTATTTAATCATGTGGGAAATTTTTGAACGTTCTATGTAGATAAGGTTGCAGCATTAAATACTGTCAGTATGTTTTGAAATATTGTATTTTATTGTCTACGGTATCTATAATATTAGTTATTATCCTTTCTTTCTTAAATATTACACTAAACATATTAGTTAAGCATCTATTGAACAAAGAATAATGGAGCAAGTTATAATAGATTAGAGTTGACTTCAGTGATATAAGCAATTTTCATAATTTAAAATAAATATGAAAGCGGTTATATTTTAATTATAAACAGTATTATTTGATCTCTGTGAATTTGTGAAATAAAAATCGTGAATCCATGTCAGTTGGTTGTTAGTTCCAAGATGGAATGTGTGTAAGTAAGACAAACTGGAGTCTGCCAAATACAATAGGAGAGTTATAGATACCACGCTGTATTTAAATTTTACTAATGTGTAAACTGCTGCATGTATGCCCAAAAAAATCATGTTTCAGCTTAGTGATATCAGACATATTGAGAAACAAAACTTGTACCGTCGAACGAAACAGTATAATCGAATGAAACAGTGCGGACTAGATTATCTAACGATGTCTCTAACATTCCGGAGTAGCTTGAAAAGCAAGCACTCGTCAACGAAAAATCGTCTCGAATTTAATGAACGGAATTGAAATAAGGACAGACAATCACTATATCGACAGTAAGGACTATGAAATTTAAACAACAATCAGCGAGTAAACTTACGCTGACCATATTCTACCGCATCATTTATTTATTTATTTATTTATTGATTTGATGTCTATAACAACAGATCAAGTCCAATTACGCAATAGACAATGATAAATAAAAATAAAAATATATATAAAACGAACAAGAGTATCATAATTCAATAGAAAATAAGAATCCAAAATTTAAATATGCAATTAGCCAAGATGAGCATGCATTAAACAGAATAAGTAATTATTTTATCTTGTAACATGTTTTTGAAAAGCATCAAGTTCGGTGGCAGGGAACCAAGTCTGAGTTCGTTATGCTGCCTAGATAAACGTAACAGCGGTCAAAAGTAATATGTATCAGCCCGTGCAAATGGAACATCAAACGTTAAAGTTAATCTACATGACCGATCCAATACACGGATAATATCAGTAAAATGCTTAGAAGATCTAAGTATAAAACCCGAGAGCCTGGATGCTTTGGCAGTTATATGCAATATGTGTTGGTCAAATAAGAGTTTAGTGTCGAAAATAACTCCCAGGTCTTTAAAACAGAATACAGCATCGAGAGAGGTACCGAAAACGCAATAAGAAAACACTAAAGGGTTAGTTTTACGCGTGAACGACATTTGGCGACATTTTAAGACATTCAGAGTAAGATAATTTGCACTACACCAGTTGCCCAGAGTGTGCAGATCATTTTGTAGCTGAAAGCAGTCTTCAATTGTATCGATTACTCTGAATATTTTAAGATCGTCTGCGTAAAGAAGGGAGAAGGAGTTTAGGAGACCTGGCAGATCGTTAATGAAGATTAAGAACAACAAGGGGCCAAGTATCGATCCTTGCGGAACACCAGAGGTGGGATAGAAGGGAGCAGAGGAGCAGGAGTTCACAGTAATAACACAAGCACGTTCATAAATGTAAAAAGAAAACCAGGAGAGCAGTGGTCCATAAAAACCATATTTCTCTAATTTCAAGATAAGAAGCACGTGATTGACAGAGTCGAATGCCTTAGAGAAATCAGTGTTAACAACATCCACCTGTCTTTGCTGATCGATGGCAGAAGTAACAGTATTGCTGAAAGATAACAAGTTGGTAACAGTGGATTTACCTTTGACAAATCCATATTGCTCGTTGGCAAGGAAAGGCTCGAGTAGAGGATAAATTCTGTTGTAGACAACTCTCTCAAGTAGCTTGCTAAAGCAAGATAGAAGCGATATTGGACGGTAATTGGAAATACAAGCGGGGTCACCTGCCTTAAGTATGGGAAAAATGTTGACTGATTTCCATATGGAAGGAAAAACACCAGAGGTGATACTTAGGTTGAAAATAATGGACAGGGGTACACAAAGTGAAGAAGATAGTGACTTAGTTAGTATATTAGGAATACCACCAGAGCCAGAACAAGCGTAAGAATCGAGATAACTCATTAAATATTCAACTTCTAAAGGGTTTGTACGAAACGAAGAGAGCGCTCTAAGGTTAGCCCGAAACGACGAGGGAGTGGTGAAAAAAACATGTGGAGGAGAAAGAGGGTTTTGTGGGGAAGAAAATGACGAGAAAAAACGAGCAAAGAGCTCACAGGTCTCTTCAGTTGTAGCGGCAGAAGTTTCATCAAGAAACACATTTTGAGGAATGACGGGGGATTTTTTCAGTGAGTGAATAAATGACCAGAAGGGTTTAGAATTGTTGGAACTAATAGAAGCATCAACTCTGGCAACGTAGGCACGCATGGCTTCTTTAGCAACCCTCTTTGCATGAGAGCGTTGCTTTTTAAACTCAAGCAGGTCATCATGCAAAGCTGAACGTTTGAATTTGGCACGAGCAACATCCTTTGCCCTAACGGCAGCAGCAGATAAGATATTTATGACAACAATATTCTAGGATGCTACGAACAAGTGAAAAAAACAGGTGAAAAGAGGTAGAGACGCTAGTAAAAAGAGCAGAAAATCTATGGATAAAACCGGACAAACGAGAGCTCGTGGTGATTATACGCGTAATGTACCGGTCAAATTTGAGCTTTGGATCAAAGAGCTCATCAAGGTCTTTAAAACTGGCATCCGTACAGATAGAATATATTAAAGCAGATATTTTGTACGTATAAGACATTTGATGGTAGTTAGATACATTTGGAGTAAATAAATTTTCAGAGCACCAGTCGCATATAGTACAAAGATCATTTTGTAGCCAGAGGCAGTCGTCGATAGATTCAATTACTCAGAGCACCTTGAAGTCATCAACAAACAAGCGGCAGGGAGAACAAACATATGAAAGGATATCACTGATGAAACCTTGGGATAATAATGGACCAAGAATCGAAACGTGTGGAACTCCTGATGGCGGATAGAAAAGTTAAAGAGTGGAAGGAAACACAGTTACAGCATAAGTACGACTAGAAACATAGGTTGAAAACCAAAACAAACAAAAAAATTAAATTAAACAAATTTTGTAAAGATTTAAATTGAGAAAGACAACATAATGAAAGAAAGGATGAGATAATCCATGAAATGGTGTTGGGTCAGATTAAGGGAAAAAAAAATGATTCCATACTAGGTTCGCTAAGTTAAAATCACCGCATATTAAAACCGACACAAAGGAGAAGCTATTGTTGGCAGGGGTTTTCTCAGGAATTTTTCATGGGGTGCGTGTTCAGAATTTTAGGAGGGGTGTCCCTTTGGAACAAAGGACACAAAGTTCCCTTTGTGTAGGAAAATTGTCCGTGTTAGGGGGGTCGTATGCACTTTCCAGGGGGTATTAGGGGGGTGTTATGGGGGTGTAGGAACATCTGTGATTGTTGGGATATCTGGATAGATTATCGAAGAATTTGCCATAAACATATACAGAGGAAACAATGAGAATTTTAGAGGGCGCAGCGGAACAGGAAAGGAACCGGAGAAGTCCTTCGGTTATAAATATGATGACGATGACCTTGTAGCTGCCACCACAACTGACTCAATCGAACTCTTGATAAACGAAGGTTTCGATGAAAAAATAGAAAAAGTCATGGGAGAAGAGTCACGAGACCAAGAAGATGGAATCATAATCAAAAATGAAAGACAAATTTCTTCATTGTATTGAATGAAGAAAATGCAAGTCTGCAACACTGCGTAGCAAAAAAAAAATAACTCACTGAAAATTCCAAAAATGGAAATGCTGCAAGTTTTGAAAGGATGAATTTTGGAGCAGCAGTTATGACACGTTCACTTGGAGCAGCGTTTAGAACAGCACAAGTTGAATATTAAACATTGGAAATTGAATTAAAGATAAAAAAGAATATACTGAACAATGAAATAAGGAAAGCCAAATGTATTTCATAAATGTTAATTCAATATTCATCATCATCATCATCGGTGCTACAATCGGGGTCCGATTCTGGCTTCCGTCAACAGTTTTTTCTCCATCGGTCTCGATTGCGAGCCGATGTCATCCAATATGGTACCCCTAAACTCCGAACGTCCTGGTCAAAGTCATTCCTCCAGCGAAGGCAACGTCTCCCACGCTGTCGTTTGCCGTAAAATCTGCTGCAAAGGGTTTTCCATGTCGGATCTTCTTCGCTCATTCCAGCTAGGCGTCCTGCCCACCAGAGTCTACCGAGCTTTATGTTAGTAATTATATATGCTTCTACTTAGATAGCATACCGTTCATGGTTGTAGCATCTACGGAATCGCACTTTTTCACATATGAGGCCAACGATTCTCCGCAAGACTTTCCTCTCGAATGCGGCTAAGAAGTCTTAGTGCCTTTTGCTGAGAACCCAAGTCTCGGATCCACACATTAGTAATGGCAGGACCATAGTCTTACACCGCAAGATCTTTGATGTTCGGGTAAGATTTCAGGATTTGAAGAAGCTTGACAGACTGTAGTTGGCTTTGTTGGATTTGAGCAGCCGGCCGCGTATTTCTTCCTACATCTTATTATCGGCTGCTACGATTAACCTAAGGTAGTTGAAAGATGGTACTACTTCAAATTCATGCTCAACTAGCCAAGAGGTTTGACCAACTCAAGATCTTCTTCCTGCAGATGCTGCCACCATGTATTAAGTCATTCTTTCAATTATGTGCAGCCCGAGTTGATGTGCCGCTCGCTCGATCTAGTGAAGGATTCTTGTACAGCTAGTTCTGATCTTCCAATTATATCTATATCATCTGACAGGTATTAAGCTAGTTATTGGCCGAGAAAAGTACCGCGACTGGTCGAAATACTGGTAGCTTATTAATTGCTTTTGCAACCGGTCTTTTATATGACGGCCAGTGAAGAAGACACTCAAGAAACGGAAATGACAGGGTAGTTAAAAAATAAAGGCAGACGCTGATGCGGCTCCAAGAAGAAATTAACCTGTTAAAATAAGATTCGGAACGCGTCAAAACCGTACGAGTTATTCTAAGTGAATTAATTGTAAGTAAATATCATAAGGTACCAATTTTCGATGAACAAGCTTCTGAGACCATCTCCGAGAAGCAGTTGTACAGTACAAACGTTTAAATAAAAGACAGCATGTGAACGTACTCGTAGTATCACTAAGAGGAGCAACAGCAGAAGTCCTTTAAACCTTTCTAGTGGAAAATCAACCCGCCATGGGAAACTTTGCAGCGGCAGGTTGCTCAGAATATCGAGAGGCTAATATTTTGGTATTACGCTACGTCGGATCCAGAATATCGTGATGAAGCAGGAAAGGGTACTTTTATCCAGGCAGTATATGATAAAGATTTTCAGAAATTATATGGTAAAAGTACCCTAAAATATGTTTTAGCTTACAAATTGATGTACCAATCCATGAAACGAGCACTTCTTATTAACGTCTTAGCTCACGAAGTGCGCGAGGTACTTGTGTACCAAAGGACAAGTATGTTTATATTGTGAAAGGACACATGGTGAGTTAAGACGATCGAGAATTAACAGTTCTTCTGGGTGAATGGCAAGGAAGTCAGTAGGAGCCAAATTGGTACGTAGAACTGATGACCTGAAAACTATCATCATTTGGCGTATTTTCCTGAAAATAATCTGAGCTTATAAGGAAAAGTTAGAAGCACAGTTTGTTGCATCACTATTGATACCGGAGCAACTAAGTCGATCCTGAGACCAAATTTCTTGAACAAAATAGAAAGGTAGAGCTTTGGGTAGTTAAATTATTAGGCAGGTACAGCTCGATGATCTGTTATTTTAGCATCAGTTCCTGGCAGTGGATATAATCGATGAGTTTATACTCGGGATGTCATTATGGCTTTAGCTTGGTTTCGGGAGACTTAAAACCAGAAATGGAAAACATGGAAGTACGGTTACAACGACACTCGAAATGCAAACATTGCGACCGATTAAGCACAAGAAGAGACGACATGTATCCTTTTTATCGCAGCAAGAAAACTTACAGTCAGAGCCAATGAATGTAAAACGCGTTGATGATGTCATATAGTGAAACATAGCCTGGAAGATATTTGTGCTCAGGCCTGAGCGGGAAACCTACAAGATGCAAGTTCTTGGAAAAAGCAAATTGAAAATTGGCAACATTCAGGTTCTATTCACGAAGCAGTTAGGAACAACCTAAACTTGAACAACGACTGAATGAAAATGCGATACAATTTGGGTGCGGATTGAATTCGATTCCTAGAAAACAATTTCATTTGGCTCTACAATTTTCGTCGGCGAAAAAGCCTAAGTCCTCAGCTTGAACAGAAATGAGAAGGATCGTATCAAACCATGAAGCAATTATGGTCTCTACTAGATATAGCTTTGTCACAAACACCGATCGAGGATGAACATTGCACAACTAGACCACCTTGCTCCTTATCATGAAGAAAATATTATTTTTGAGGTCGGGTCTGTTCAGGATGGACAGATCTGAAGAGAGGAAAGTGTTGAATGTACACAAATAAAACGTGTGTTACACTAGTAACACCAGGGATATCGAAAGACATTGGAAAACATAATTCAAACCATCGAGACTACGGTTAAGGCATACTACAATATTACGCCTTAACCGTGGAAAGGAATAATTCTACGACATTACACTAAGAAGATACGCAACATGTAAGAGTGAACATACAATGGAGAGGTCCCGCAGAACTAGCAAGTTATCTAACGAAATAGTGCGTACTAGGACTTCTGGTGTTGTCTCGACCATTCTGGAAATGCTTGAGCTACTATAGTCTGTTAATCTTGACAGGAAGTGAAAAACTGTTATATTAGCGCGAAGTTGTATAAACACGTGTGTTGGTTGTAGAGTTTACAAGCAACCACCAAGCGAACAAAAGTTTTTTTTAATGGCGATAAAGAATCTTTTTTACTTAAGCAGCAGATTTTTACTTAAAGAACAGACTTTTTAAAGTGAAAAATCAACAATAGTTTTTTTGGGTTCATAATTATTTGTTTTCCATATGGATAAAAAACTATAAGTGATGTGATGTTCGAGCGGAGATAGTACGTTAGAAAAACATTTTTAGCTAATGTTAAACAACATGTGTAAAATTATATGTTGATATAAATGTATGATGTTTGAAATTTTATCTTTTTGATGAATAGATGAAACATTGTGTGCTGAAGGTTTTCAGTTTTCATGAACAAAAGTAAATAAATGATAATTTCATAATAATTATTATATTTGCTTATAGCACTGAAGTACAATAAAAGTAGTTTAGCACCTTTAGATATACTCGTATAAATTTATCACTCTTTGCAATTATGTTCGATAAATAATACATTTCATTAACTTAATATTTCTAGCTCACCAGTAATCATTTATGTGAATAATATAAATTAAACTACTCGAAATAAAATAGTTTTTACAATATATTGTCAATCATAGATTTGTTTAAAACGTAAGACATTGTGAGAAAAAAAATGTTAAAATAGTTTACATAATCAGATTTGGTGATTTCACATGATTAGTATCGGAATTAATTGGATGGCATGTATTTGAAATAAATTAATCAAAACAAAATGGCATATAGTTGCAAAAAGTGATATTCAACCATAGCAGGAAATATTTCCTTAGAGAAAGTCAAACGGTACGAAAAAGTTTCGATACTAAAGTATTTTTCATAAAGCTACATTGGCCAATATAAAACACACCAGCACATACAATTTTGCTGAGCCACATACATTTGATTATTTTCATATGACTTGAACAAGCAGTGTTTTCTCTTGGTTTCGGCTTATTGGTAAAGTTAAGCGTTTCATTCTAACAATAAATATCTCTATACTTTCAGTTTTTAGGTACTCTTACACATTACAGTTACAAATACAATAAGAATATACTTCTATGTGCGTTTCATTACAGATTACACTCATCGAAATGAAAAAAAATTTCAAGCAGGTTAAACTCAACCTTTTCAAGCAGATTTTCAAATAAAATTTTAGTTTTGATCGGCACCATTTATTGCAATACCAACAGAGAAAAGGGATACTTTCCAGACATCAATTACCGAAAAAAATATGGTATTTGCTGCAATGTTATTTCCAAAACAGTATGAATAGAAATAACACTAATACTAGTCGATGAGTGTATAGATAGTATAAAATGCTTAATCTTAACAACGTTTTGTAGGTAGTTATAGGCATCTAGACATTTATACAGTACTAGCACTATCGATAGATATATTCTAGTAGATCATAGTGTAGCTTAACTGGTTTCAAAAAGGCTAACTCTTTTCTTATTTTGTTCGAAAAATAGAGAATTTTCATTTATTTCAATTGGAGTTTTACAAATGCAATGGTTTGTCGATGAAAATCGCAAATAAATTTAATTTGGCTATCGTAAGATGTCTTTAGATTTTGTTTGAAATTTTTGTGCTGTGTTCAGAAGGATACTTTGATTTTGTATCCATCGTCGAAAATAATTTATCTATTTCATGAAACGATACATACAATGGTTAAAGTTTTTTTTTTCTATTAATGATTATGCTAGCATATGTTTTCGCAATTTACTTTTCATTGGAAAATTCATGAAAATCTCTATTAGGCCATATGTGAAACTTCTAAATTTTTTTAAAGCTAAAACCCACGCATTTGTCGGGAAGCTTAAATCAACTTCTATATATTCAAAGTTCAATACTGTATATAATATATTTCATACATGTAACATAACATTTATTTGTAGAATACATACAGTCCATATAAACACTTCATTATTATGATTACTATTCAATTTATTTAGTCTATATCTTATATGTATTTTTATCTAAATTTTATGGTTTTCCTAGATTCTTTTTATGTTTGATACAATTATTGTCGGCATATGTTCATATGGATTCCATTATTTACTACATTTTCATATCAATTCACAGAGCCATGTGTACATTTACATGCATATTGTCATATTTTCTTAAGAACTATTACATACTTATTCACGTACATTGATTTTCATGTTTCATAGCACATGTGTATATTTTTGTATACTTATTCTACACTACTTTGCTTTATTGTATATTTTATTGTCATAGTAGTTTCATAGTTAACACATAAATTAGCAATACTCTAGGTTATTTCATTCGACATTTCCAAAAGAATTTGTTTCTATTCTAAAAATGCTTCGATTTTTTCATGATTTTATCATATCATTTCAATTTTTTTTAGAAAATCTTTGTATAAAAATAAAATATAGCATAATGATTTTGCCTGTACTTAATCTTATCGATTTCGCTCATGCTTAATATTCGACAACACATGCTTTTTCAACGCATATTTGTCATTTAATGTAAAATTAGGTGATTTTCCTATGAAAACACATCATTCTTTTTGAAAAGCAATTTTTTCGATTGTAATCTGTGACTGTGATCCTGTTAGGATTGCAAGGGTTTTCAATATTTTTTTGACAAAGTTCAAAATTACAAAATTTTTGGTAGTTGACTTTCAATATCGATTCCGCAAAACAATTTTTTGTGGCATTTTACTAAAGAAAAATTATCTGAGGTTTCCAGAAAAATTTAAGATTGAAAAATTGCATTTATGCACTTCTCATTAATTAAATATGTAAATTGATTCGGAAGTCATTTGAATTATCTACTCAGAGTTTTTTGGATCAATTTTCAAAACATGTTTGATCTCGAAAATGCTACTAGCTATTCAAACGAAACCAAACAACAATTTTCCAACATTAAATCTCTCTTTATTTTCTTCCAAAACATTTAATTTTTTTTTAGTTAGTTCTTCCACAAATATATAAACTATTCAAGGTTCTATAAAAATACATTCGAGCTCTTTTCTCATATTTTAGAATATTCTCTTACTATTTTATAGCATTTCATATAAAAATTGATTGTTCTAATTGATATTTTGCTTAGGATTACAAAATTATTAGGTTCCAAATCAGTTTGAAATATGATTTCAATTCGAAACATTGGTTTCGAAACAACCTACTTTTAAGGATTCATCATACATAAATCCTTACATCAAAGAATTGTCGAATGGGTCTCCAAAACGAATTTTCTATCAACAAATTAGAATCTTTGATATATTTTTTTTGTATTGATAAGATAGCAAAGCAATTGTTTTTTTTTTAAATTCACTATTCTTCAATTTGTGAATATATGTGATTATGCATTCACAGGATATTATACGCACTTTTTTTTGGGTATGTCTGCTGATATCAGGTCAGGTTTAAATTCGAAAAATTGACTTTGAATTGATTGTTTGTCTAAAATTTCAACAAACTGTGATTATGTTCTTATAAACTTGCACATATGTTTTTACTTCCAGGAAAATATGTATTGACTTTTTAATTTAACGCAAATGAGATGATAGAAGTTAATATCCCATATTATTGTCAAAATTTGATTTCGAATAGCGATTGATTTGCTGTTTAATCCAGGGAATATATTTTGGAACGTTTGCATACACTCCGGGAAGCTTAGGATGAGCGCACATTATTCCCCAAGACACGATACCGCCTACGTACCAACGATCATCATGTTTGCAGAGTAGTGGTCCACCAGAATCGCCCTGATATAAATTAAAAATGATGATTTTTAATTTAAAATAAATATGTTCATAAATACATGGTAAATAGAGTTAGGAATGAGTATAACAATTAGAGTACATTGTATTACCTGACAAGCATCTTTACCGCCTTCCTGGTATCCAGCACAAATCATACCGTCCGTTACATTCAAGGAATCCAGCCATTCGTTACACAGATCTCGATTGAGAACAGGAACTTCTACTTCATTTACGGTCGGCTCATACGAAGCATTTGCTGCATTTGGATTCACTAAAAATGAGAAATGCATTAACAAAAGTTTGACCAGCCAAGTCTAAATTTACTTACAGTTTTTATCTTCTCGCTTTCCCCATCCAATAACAGTGCATTTGGTGCCGGGTTTAATTTCCTTCATATCAGGCAAGCAAACTGGTAAAAGATGTTCATGGAAAGCTACTCTGGTTGCAAGCTAGTGAAAAAAGACAAAAATTGTAAATATGTCTGCCTGGAGAAAAGTGCAATTCATAAATAAAAATATTTTGAAACAATAAAAATATTTAAAAAAAATATATCTAAAAATATTTTGAAATTCTAGTAACTTTAGAATGATCGATAGTAAGACCGACATTGATTAATCGGGGCAATAAAGGTAGTGATTTGATTCTTGAGAATAATATGCTTTTGTCTGCAAACAGGCAGAAATGAATGCCTGCTGGTCATACAAACTGTTCTTCATTTTCAAAGTTATGGAAATTGAAATAGAATTGATTGAGTGGCCGGCGGAAACTGAAGAGTCGTTTAGAGAGGCATCAACAATTTCGTTGTATAGCTAGCAAAGGGTTGCTAGCTCCGGGCCTTTTTTTATTTTTGATCACGAATACTACCACTTAATTTTTATATGATGAACATTCACAACGCATATATGTAACGAATGTTTAAATTTTAAAGTTTTGAAATTTGAATAAAAAAACTTTCTTTTTCCCTATAATAGTCCGGGAGCCAGCGACAGTAAAAATTTGCCGATTTCATCGTCAATGAAAGTATATCATGGTCTTCAATTTGTTTGTGCTTATCACAGAAACTGACCACTTACATCGCACCTCGAGACCTTTTGTTTGTCAGAAGCGTTGACAACATGTAATAAACAGTACGTAAAAAAAACTTTTATCATCGCCATTGATATTTTGAAGGGCTACCAATTGACATCAGCCGATGTCAAAAAACGACCACTTACATTTGTTTGGCGGGACAATCAACCACTTACAAGCGCGCAAACGTGCAACATGTTTTTCAAAAAATTGACTCTTTTCATCGTTGCTCAAATTGGACATGGTTATAGAGGATCGTGTTGTACACGTAAAAATACTGTGCTCACAATCGATTCGAGTAAGCGATCTCTGTAAGCGATCATTAAAGTCGCGGCTGTAAGAGACCGCGGGCGGATTTTTTCTGACAAAATGCTATGTTTTGTGAAGCAGAGCATTACTTCAATCATAAATTTATACACGAAAACAAAATTTGATTAAATGACTATGAAATTGGTAAAAAAGTAGATATTTACCAAATTTATTCGTGAGTTAATAAAATTTTCATATACTAATTTTCATCGCTTTTATCGGAAGAATCTGGATCGTACTTGGAATCTCTAAGGTCCGGCAGACAGAAAACTCAGGCGCTGGAAAACGCTGGCGGATAATCGTGCACCTTGAATATTTTACTATTATTGTAATTGATATTGTGTACCTGGGGTGTGTTCAATGTGCATGCTATAGCAGCTATTAGCTGCTATTTTAGCAGCTCTGGCTGTCCAATGTCACGAAATAGCTACTTTCTGATGCTTGCTATTTGACAGTCGGGCTGTCCAAGATTCCGGAATAGCTGCTAAGGTAGCAGCTATTCGCTGCTCGTAGTCTGGAGGATAGCAAGAAAGTAGCTAAGGCAAAATGGCCGTGTGTACACAGCTGACATGCAGTTTAAACGTCATTTTCAATTGGAAATTGAAATGAAAAGAAGTTTTTGCGCTTTTGTGACACAGGAGATGAGGAATAAATTTGAAAATAGTGACAGCATAAATTAAATACGGGCTTTTAAACACTTAAACTCAACTCGAATTTTAAGTTGGCTTGTACACGGCCATGCTTGTACGTTGAAAACTCTGTTGCTATGTTGAAAACTATGTTGAAAACTCCTGTATTTCATACAGTTTCCAAAGTGCAATGGAAGTATTGAGCTGATCCACGAAAATGCAAAAATTTCAATAAAAAAATTGAAACAAAATTATTTTTGAATTTCCTGTGTAAAGGCTGACCTTCGTAGCAGCTCTTGGCTGTCCAATATCCATAGCTGCTTCACCTAGCTACTGCGAATTTTGACACATGCTAAAGTGATGCTATGCTATGCTTTTGGAGCAGCTATAGCATGCACATTGAACACACCCCTGGTAAAGTTTCGCCGTCTGGATTTTTTTCTTCACCTTCTTTCTTGAGTACTATGTCTTCGACGATGTTTGGCAACTCCTCGCCCAGAGACCATTTGAAGTCAAATTCGTCCCCATTTGTTTGCCATTCACAGTCCTCTGGTGCCAAATCCGTGATGTTTTGTGTGTAGGAGTTGCTCCACATTTTTCCGATATAAGCGGACCTTAGGGTATGCTGAACGATTTCCGATTTGCATGGAGGAAGGCTTGATCCATCGGAGTTTTTAACATTGATGTTGAGTGTTTGCTCGTTTTCTTTGCATTTGTAGGCCTTTGAAAACGTTTCTACCCGCACCTTATTAACTTCTGTTGTTTTTTCCTACCGTACGAATTACAAATATATTTCTCTACAATCGACAATATCGCCGCAAAGTCGCAAGCGGGGTACTTTGACATATCTGAAAAAGCTCTCAAGTACTCTTCGCTGCTCCGCAAAATATTTAATGGTTTCACTTTCCCTTTTCTGCACAAAGCAGGATTAAAGTCGCCTCCTGTGAAGGCATGAAACGCTGGAAGTGCCGAATATAACTCTGGACCTAAATTCGCGTACATTTCAGTTACGTTGATGAACCTTTCATTATTTTTTTACGCCAACGTGAAGCCAGATTTTAACGTTCTCGCAGACGCTTTGCATGTTACCGAGCATTACAACCAAAATATCGGTATCTGAGCATCGATTGGTTATGTTAGATTTGTCTTTGATTTTACACGCGTGAAAAATGATTTTTGTGTCAGATTCCTCGTGTAATGGACACGACAAGTGCGTGTGAGACCATCCAAATATATTTTACAGCACGTGCGCATATTTGAACGTTCAAACTGCAAGTGAGTGACTCTTGCAGCGGCGACTTTTATGATCGTTTAAGGTATGTATCCATATGTATCATTTTCGCGTATCGTATCACCGTTGCGTATCAGTGGATACGACAAACGTATCTTCGTTGCGTATCAAAATTTGATACAAAGAAACGCAACGAACTCGATCGGTCATTTGGCGGTTTATTGCCGTCGCATCAAAGGAATGAAACTATACGCTCTCGAATCATATTTGGACAACTTGCGTTGCACAAGTCGCGTTGCATGATTTGACATTTGAGTCGTTAACTTGTCAATATTGTAGTGCAGTGCATAGATAATGGAGTGGAATAAAGAAAACATTCTTCAATTTATTGAAGTATATCGACGATATCACATTTTGTGCAAGGAATCATACGATACTAAGTTGAGTCATGTGTGGACACGTTGCGTTGTACATTATAGATTCGTGAATAAAAGCGTTGCAGCTGCGTATCGAGCATTTTGCAACGGATCGTATTGATGATACATGGAATATTGAGTAGTGTGGACACCGCATCCGTTTAGTGAATGATACGCAACAGGGATACGATACGGAAGAAATGCAACATATGGATACCTACCTTTAAAGTAGGTTTATCCTTCGAATCTATTGTAAGCACTGTATTTTTACATGTGCAACATGATCCTCTGTAACCATGCCCAATTTCAGCAACGATGAAAAAAGTCATTTTTTGAAAATTTTTTTGCACGTTTGGGCGCTTGTAAGTGGTTGATTGTCCCGCCAAACAAATGTAAGTGGTCGTTTTTCGACAACATCTGATGTCAATTGACAACTTCTCAAAATATGAACGACGATTATATGAGGTTTTTTTCTATTATTTATTACATATTGTTGATGCTCTCAGTAAACGTTGTCCCGCTCACTGGCTGTAAGTGGTCGATTTTCGTTACTAACTAGACCTTATTGAGGATAATAACATACTTTGATCGACGATGAAATGAGTCGCCAAAATATGTCGCTGGCTCCCGGACTATAAGTTCCGATACTGTGATCGGATAAAGCCGAGATTCAAAGGGCAGGTTGGTTTTGAGTATTTTCATTATTTTTGTACTAGGAGATACAGCGATCAAGTTTTAATATGATATACATCCTTTACTGAGATTTATCTTTCCTCAATTTGGAAACTGTTGCGATTGATAGTTCTGGGAATCTTTCTACCTAAAGACATTGCATCAAAGTAATACATAACCTTCAAATTGGCCAAAATAAGGGGCTCGTTTGATAGCACATGCAGTCTAAATCTGAACAATTCCTTTGCTTTTTTTTCGGAAATCATTGTTTCTAGCGGTTCCCATGTACTAGAGTTTTTTTTAGGTCATCGGCGCCTATACAGGGCTCAAAATGTCCAATTTTTTTTTTATCATGAGCAAGCATAAAACTTATAAGTGTTAATTACCAATACCTACTTTTAACTAAAATGCACTCTGCATAGAAATAGGTACCTTAAAATTCACTAGAATGCCCACCGTCACCAAATGGTTAAAGATACCTTAATTTCAACAAATCATGGACCTACTCCTTATATACATCTATGTCCTTCGGGAATTTCAGCTCAATCGGATCGGCCACTGCAGAGACTATCTCCCTTAATATTTTTGCTGAAATATATGGCAAAGGTGTAGTTTTAGGGTCCATCCGCGGAGGGGGTGGGGGGTTACTTTATTTGATTCAGGGGGGTGTTCTTATAACATCCCCATAACATTTTGGCGGCGGTCATCCTTTAAAAAAAAGTTACAGCCCCCTAAAGTACGCGTATTTGAGGGAAAAAGGAGTTAAATGAAATGGGGTGGGAGACCCGGAGGGGGTGGGGGGCTAGTTTGCTTGATTTAAGAGGGTGTTCATATAACATCCCCATAAAAACATTTCGGCGGTCACCCCCTGAGAAAAAATTACAGCCCCCTAACGTACGCGCATTTTCAACTTTGTAAAAGATTCATTCGAAAAAGTCAATTAATTGATCACGATCACGCGCGATACTCACAAAATCGGTAAGGCACTCCGCACACGGGTCGTTAGCAATGCTATACGTGAGAGATGCGTTTGACACTTGTCAAGCTCGCGAGAAAACGAGTGCCGTCATCATCATATTATGTCCACACACGGGTCGTCAAGAAAACGTCAGTATGCGTCGTAAAATCATACCATTCGGGGCATTTTCCCACCTCCCCCACGAATCGTACGTTGCCGTCATCCATCGAGCTTGCAAAAACGACTACTCATTCGACTTGAGGCCTGCAATGCACAACGCTTGAGACGCACTCAATGTGAACCGACTACGCTTCTCACTCTTCACGATAGGCTAACGCTCCGTTAGCGGTCACCCATTGATTTACATAGGTTGTGACGACCAAGCGTAGAAATATCGCATCTACGACGATAGCTCAACGACCCGTGTGCGGATTGCCTTAGGTTGATCATTTTGCAATTGTTCACTCACAGAACTTTTAAAGTAAACTAACAATTCTGTTTGTGTGAAATCACTAATAATTTGTAAATCGCATAACGGTATACGTAGGTAAACGTAAACAAAGAAGCGTCTAGGACGAATAACCGTTTGGGTTGAAGCGTCTAGGACGAATAACCGTTGGGGGGGGGGGGGTCATCAACTTGGATGTTGTTAGGGGGACTACCCACAGTACTCGCAAACAGTTGCCTGCTCCCTCCGGGGGTGGACTCTTAAACTACACGTTTCTTACATACGATCTTGCACATTATGCATCTCTCATATTTTAGACAATGCACGACACTATCCCACACGGCACTAAACCACCCCAAACGGCATTAAACCAGCCCGCACGGCATTAAACCAGCCCGCACGGCACTAAACCACCCCGCACGGCACTAAACCACCCCGCACCCCGCACCCCGCGCAGGGGTGTGAAAGGGGGGCGTGGCGGGGTGGTGCTGGGGGTTGAGGGGCGATGCGGGGTGGTTTAGTACCGTGTGGGGGGGGGGGGGGGGGGTAGTGTCGTGCAGGGTCTAAAATATGAGAGATGCATAATGTGCAAGATCGTATGTAAAAAAGTTGAAAATACGCGTACTTTAGGGGGCTGTAAATTTGTCTCAGGGGGTGACCACCGAAATTTTTTTATGGGGATGTTATATGAACACCCTCCTAAATCAAGCAAAATAGCCCCCCACCCCCTCCGAGTCTCCCACCGTATTTCATTTAACTCCTTTTTCCCTCAAATACGCGTACTTTAGGGGGCTGTAAATTTTCTCAGGGGGTGACCGCCGCCAAAATGTTATGGGGATGTTATATGAACATTCCCCTGAATCAAACAAAGTAACCCCCCACTCCCTCCGCGGATGGACCCTAAAACTACACCTTTACCCAATATATATATATATATATATATATATATATATATATATATATATATATGTATATATATAAATATATATATATATATATATATATATATATATATATATATATATATATATATATAATATATACATACATAAAGATGCATAAATTTTCGGTGAAACGAGTCTTATACTAATTTTCTTCGAAAATCGGTAATAGTAAACCCATTTTCCAAAACTCAAGAGGTTTTATTTTTTGTGTTTTAGTAAAAGTGTCAAATTTTACTAGGACACTCCTTAGTGGTAGTTTAAGCACATGTTTCCATGGAAGGAGATATAATACAGGCAATATTTGCTTCAGCATATTTCCCGGAGATGAGAGCCACGTCTCTAGCAACAATATCAAAGTACTGGCAGACATCTGTAGAAGAAAGAACATAATGCTAATAATTGGCTTTGATGTTAATGCACAGCACACGGCATGGGAGAGCATTGGCGTCAACGCTGGAGGTGAGTTACTCTTAGAATTCTTCGTAACCAGAAATTTTGCTGTAACTAATAAGGGAAAGATGCCAGTGTTCCTGGCAGTTAACAGGTAGGAGACTCTAGACTTCACACAGGTTTCAAACAGTGCAGTATACTTAGTGAAGAAGTCGAATGTCCCAACAGGGGCTTTTTTCTTTGATCATAGACATATAGATATAAAAATCGAAAAGATCGAAAAGATAGCATAAAAATTGTCAAGTACAGACAATCAAAGTACACAGACTGGAAAGGCTATCAAAATGGAACTATAGCGGAACTTTATGGCGTGCATCTGAGTTCAATTATGAATATGGAGCACGGTGACCAAAGTTGCCAGAATAATCCTCGAACCATACCATAATAACTGTCCTAGAAAACACTAGTACCCCCGAAACGGGGATGGCCTGGTGGAGCAACGAAAATAAAAAGATTAGAAGAGTCGCGAGAATAAAATTCAATGGAGCCAAAAACACATCGAACTGGGAGCCTTATAAAAAGAAGCTCAGAAAATAACAATCCAAACGGATGACTTGGAGTGCCTTCTGTAAGAGTCTGAACAGCATACCAGAGACTGAAAAGATAGAGAAAGTTCTGCCCAAACGCCGCCAAGAGCATATAGGATTACTTAAAACTCCCGGTGGAGAGACGGCGACTACATTTGGGTAGAACACATTTCGCAGAGTGCATAGTTAGTAACCACAGTATAGCCGAGGAAGAAAACGAACACTTCAAGCGGGTACTTCACTCACTTTTGACTAAACGAATCATCTCGTATGCAAATATTGAATGGGAAATAAACCCTTCAAACCGTTTCAATAACCTGAACCAAATGAAATCATCTCGGCTCTGCTACAAAGGGTCACATGGAGCCTGAAAACCATTCTGGTGCATATTTTTAGAGCGAGCTTGAAACTCAGCTACATACCAGAATCAGGAAGACTGACCTTTCATACAGGTCGATAAGCCTCCCCATACTTCATATTGAAGACCATGAAGAAGCTGATTGACCTATACATACGGAGTGCTCTCTTAGTGAGGAGGTTATTGTGCAAATTTTAATTTATCTATCGAAAGGGCAAGGCAATTTTATCAGCCATATATAAGCTGGTACAAATAACGGAAATAAGTATTGCATAGTAAGAAAATCGCACTGTGGCTTTCATGAACATAGAAAGAACCTTTGACAATGTAAGACATAGGTGCGGTTTACAGCAGTCGGACCAAATGTGACCTGACCTAAAGCGTGGACTAAGTGAACTTAGTCGTAAGATGTTTACATCAACCTGACCTAAAATTTTCTTAGGTCAAATTTAGTCCTAGTTCGTACATGACAGCTGTCATTTACTTTAATTTTCGTTCATGCACTGTTAGCCCAGTCATTTTAGCAATCAACCTCGGAATGAGAGATAATAAGCTGCATTTGTGTATATACCTTCACTTTGTGGTTTTCAAAGTTGCCTCAAAAGTCTCATAAAATCTCGTGTCTGCGTCGAAAGTTATTCAAGGTCAAAGGTGAGAAAAAACAGTTTTTTGCGATTATCTTTCTGCAGAAATATCAAAAATCTATCTACAGAAATATCAAAAAATGCACATGGATAGGAAGGTCATCTGGGACAGTCATCTTAACAAAACCACACTGAATGCCACTAAGGAGCTTTAGGCGACAAAACAAAAGCAGGGGCGCAATTGGCAACTATTTGCAAGGCAGACACTCAAGGCATACTAATAATTAGTGAGACCAATCTTCCTTTATGGATCACCAGTGTAGTGGAAGAAAACTACACAGAAAGCTGCTCTTTACAGGCTTAACAAGTTTTTGCTGATCAAAGAAACCACGAGCTTCATCCCAGTGGTAGATATGGAGGTCTTTCGTAACTTTGAACCACTATACATCAAAATACAGTTGGAAGTGAAAAATAGGCTATAACAGGGCTGCTGCAGGTTTATATCAGTAGAGCTAAAGGATCATCTTACTATCCTGGAGGACATCTGGTTCATAGTTAAAATGCTGGACTTCAGCGATAAAAAAAATAATAAGGTAACCTTCAATAAAGACTACAAGGTAACAAATGAAATAATTACCAATCCTTAACAGCCTTGAGCTGATATCAAAAGACACCAAGCAAACGCACCAAGGAGTTGACATCAAGGCTAAAGAAGAGGCTGAAATGTCCTACATTGGTTCTACACCGTACTGGAATTTTGCGAAGGCTACTACGGATAGGAAAATTAAAACTTGGACTAAAAAAGATCGAAAGTTGCTGGCTTAAAATGGAGGGTTTGAAACACTCAAAAGATTATCTCAGCTTAGATACAAAAAGAGCAAAACAAACAGTTGTTTTCCACACAAGTGACATAAAGGCCCTAATTCAAATTAATTGAAAATAACATCCACAAGATAGGCAAGGAGCAAGCCAACTACCGCAGATACTGCGGACAAACGGCTGAGAGTATAGAGCACCTTCTCACTCACTATTATGTTCTTCCCGTCATCATTACATATCAAAGTTCATAGTTCAGAGGATGGTGGAAAGGCTCCCACCGACGCTTTGATTTGTACTGAACTGACTTTGGCGCTCAACGGCGGCGTTGAGGGCATTTCAATACGATTCAGTGCATTCTAAAGATGTATGTGAATCTTTTCCAAAGCAAATGATTTCTTCGTAATGCTGTATAGTATTTCAATGCAAAGATGGCAAGTTGACACGGTTATATTGTCATCAAGTGGCCCTAATCTGTGTACCAAACGCTTCGAAATTTGGTGCAACTTTTGTTTGAAAGAATCGTAGTTACCTAGGAAATCATAGCTTGGAAAAATCAGGTGCCATCGAAAAATTCAATTCTCATTTTCTTAAATTTAAATTTCTGTGATATCTTGAAAAAAGTACCGTACGCGAGAAGAGAGTAGAGAAGCCATAGAATATTATTTAATAATTCTGAAAAAAATAATCGATTGCTCGGTAAGCAGAGAGCAAACATATATTTTTCACCGAATTCTTCCATTGTTGCAATATTGTATGAAATACTTATTCTCCACAATTGTAAGCTTCTTGGCAAGAAAACGCTTTCGGAAACCATGCAAAATATTCTAGTGAATTTGAGAGGAAAATTAATTCAGAATTCGTGTCAATCATTACATACATAAATCTGTCTCAATTTAAACTGATACCTGAATTGGAGCTCTGGGGATTTAACAGAGTATCTTTATGATCCCTGAACAATTTTCTAATTCATAATTTGCGGGGAAATCAGTTCAATCATCAATTATGTTACATTTTTCACCCTTAGATTTTTCCATAGAATCAAACTAACTAAAATAAGTTTGAAAATAAGGATCACTTACTTGAAAAAGGGCAATGTCGTTATCATGTGCCACATACGAGTTATATTGTGGATGCGGTATAACATTTCGAACTTTAACTTTTTGTCCATAATAAGTGTGAGATTGCCGTCTGGTGATACCAAGTTGAATCGTCCAATCATTTAATTTTCGACGAGTGTGACTATAATCATAAAATAATATTTTATCAATTATTTCAAAAATCATTATTATCTACGCTTGATCCATACTTTCCAATGCAGTGAGATGCAGTTAAAACCCACTGATCAGCAATTAAAACACCAGCGCAGTAGAAAATCTCTTCTGGTCCTCCCAAGATGGCTGCAAGAAATGGCCAATCACCGGGAGCTGCTGCTGTTCCGCCGACCACTCTGAATTTCGGTCTTAATCGACGATTTCGTATTTTTCCGCATTCTAGGGATTGTAATAAATTTTATTTGAGATATTGGAAGTGTTATTCTAATTATTATTATTTATGCTTGTTATTCAGATGCCTTTATGTTAGGCTTAGAAGAAAATGCATTCAATAAACATAAAAGTTTTGCTTACGAAAATTAGTACAGGTCAGTTCAGCAACAGGATACTCTCCATTAACAGCGCATTTTGCAAATTCCTTCATTAGATTACTGTTCTTGTCATGGTTCATTCGCATCATGGCACGTGAGTTTTTCGTTGATGGGTTCATCGTTATATTGGAGCCCCTCATTTTAAGCCTGCTCGAATTGACCGAACTGTAGCCTAGCATGGAGCAAACAGCAGTTGGTGATGCTGAAGGATCCCAGTTGGTTACACAAGCGGGAGCCCATAGTTTTACATCTGCCCTGTAGACTTCTAGTGTTCCCTTTCCCAGGTCACCATTGCGCTCGCTTAATCGCACTATTAGTGAATAAAACTGGTTCAAGTAAATTATTCGATGAAATTTCAGAAGCACTTACCACAATTTCTTTCATCCTGACCCCATGGACAATCCATGACACCATCACAAACATGCTTTTGGCTCATGCAACGCTTCTCACCGCAATAAATCGAACCGTTTCCACATGACACGCATTCTGATTCATCGGTTTGATCCATGCAATCGACATGGCCATCACAACGCCAATCGGACGGTATGCAACGTTTTTGATCGCATAAGAAACCACTGCAAACTGAAATTGAAACAAACAGGCAGTAATGTAGCAATCATTTAAAATGATTAGTACACTCAAACTGAATTAAATGAAAAAAATTTAATTAAAGTAATATCCGAACAAGAGTCAAAGAAAATTATCAATAGCTAGAAATGAATTTTAAAAACAATGCACTGTGGACAGGGCCATCTTTGCGCTGGGGCACACTGGGCACGTGCCCAGGGCCCCGCGATCTATGGGACCCCTTATTTCCAGATCACCAAGCGATAAGTAGATTCATTTTGCGAAAATTAAACTATAACTACCTGACTATACTTAATATAGTCTAAATCTCATGAACCAGCGGCCTAACACTGGCAACTCTATCTGCTTCTAGTATGTGATATCCCTAAATTATTTGTGAATGAATAAACCAGTGATGCTCAAGCCTATACCCGCGAGTAAATGCATAAGGACTGGTAGAAGCTGGCAGAAGAAATTAAAGAACAATGAAAATGGTTGCTGTATTCGCCTTCGAAGAAATCTGTATTTTGTTTTTCTTGCTGCTTATTGAACCCTTCTGATGTAAACCTGTGCTCTGCAGTTGAATGTAATGATTGGAAACACATTAATCACATAATTTTACATAATGAAAATAGCACTGCACATAGGCAATCTATGATGACTTATCTGTCACGAAGTAAAGCAGTTGGTAGAGTAGATACAGACTTACTATGTCAATATTAAAAAGGAGTGGATTACTGGAAAAGCATTCTTAAACGGGTTGTCGCAGTTCTAAAAATTTTGGCATCGAGAGAGCTTACATTTTGAGGTGAAAATGAAATTATTAGATCTCTCAACAATGGAAATTATTTAGGATGTGTGGAGCTATTAAGTGACTTTGATGAATTTTTTGCAGATCACCTATAAAAATTGGCAATCCAGATTTTTTATTTATTTGCGAATGTTTGTAATGAGTTTATTGACGTAATGGGAAAACAGGTCCTAAAAAAATTATAAATGAAGTTAAATTAGCTAAATATTTTCCGATTGGTGTTGACAGCATGCCCGGTCTGTCTCATACTGACCAGTTAACTTTTACAATTCGATACGTGAAAGACCGTGTTTCAACTGAAAGATTTTTTGAATTTACACCTATCCAAGGTCATGAATCAGAATATTGAATCATTCTGAAATTTTTAGAGAATCAAGGACTGCAGAGGGCAAAACTACGACAATGCTTCAGATATGTCAGGAAAGTATGCTGGTCTGCAAGCGAAAATCAAGGAGAAGTGTGTATTTGCTACCTTTGTACCATGTGCGGGACATTCTCTAAACTTGGTAGGTCGAGAGGCAATCATTTTTTTTAAACGCTTCAGAAACTAGATTTTTTTTTGGGTTCTACCCACCGATGGAATACATCGACTGAATATTTAGGTTCAAAAAAAATTCTTAAAAGTCTTTGAAACCAGATGGTCTGCTGGTGCAGAGCTGATGCAGTAAGCGTCTTAGATCAATGTCGTCAACAAATTATAGAAGTCTTCACGTCTATCGCGGAGGATGCAGAGCAGCGACAAGAAACTAAGCACGAAGCTCTTGGTTTGTCAAAAAAAATGGAAAACCTGGAATTTATTTTACTGGCAGAAGTTCTGAACACCATACCGGAAAGAATAGATAAAACAAGTTCTTATTTATCTTCAGAAAAAACTAGAACAACGGACGTTGCAACTAATTTGTTAACTTCACTTTATGATTCTATTATCAACGGATAAATTTGATGACTTCAAATCGTGTGCCAAAGAGAAAAATACGGAGTGGGACTAAAAGGATCTATCTCAAAGAATAAGAGGTAGATGCTCACGTCAGGCATTATATGATGGCTCTGCGCCATCAGTCCAACTAAATGGGAAAGGGAAATTCAAAGTAGAAATTGAAACTCTCAGCGTTCATCTAAAACAGCGATTGAATGCGTACAACGGAATAAGTCATTTGTTCGGTTTTTTATCTCACTTGAAAGTTTTGAGTCCCGAGGAGTTAAGACAAAGTTGCAAAGAATTCACTAAAATCTATCATAGCGACGTTAGCGGGAAAGAGTTATAAATGGAATGTCTGCATTTAACAGAATACTTGGAAAGTGTTCAGACTAGTGAAAATAAAGAAATTATTAGTATTTTAGGAATGTATCATCTTTTGAAAGAAGATAAAATTGAAGACAAGTTTCCTAATGTAGAAATTGCATTGAGAATCTTTTTAAGCATGATGGTAACTAACTGCAGTGTGGAACGCTCTTTCTCAAAATTAAAAAGAACAAAAAATGAATTAAGACGTACAGTGCTTCAAGAAAGATTGACCAGTTTGTCGCTATCGTTCATAGAATGTGATGAGCTCAAAGGGATAGACTTGGAAGAAGTGATTAATGATTTTACTTGTCTAAAATCTAGAAAAGTATCCCTTCAATCAACATAAACTTTTTAACTACTAACCTGCGTATAAAGGTTGAAAAGTTACTTTTCCGGATTAGAACTACCTATTGATTTAATGTGACTTTGAATATATAAAAATAACAGATAAATATATGTAGAACTTTGCTTTACCTGCTCCTGCTCTTTTCTATATTCTGTTGTTAATAACCCTCTGTCTTAGAGACCACATTTATCTTAAAATGCCCAGGGCCCCAAATTTATTTAAGACGGCTCTGACTGTGGATAGTGCTTGTGGGTTCGAATCTATAAAAGTTTATTAACGTTACAGAAACCAATATCAAATCAGGTATTTTAGCAAATTCTACGAATTGTTCGGGAAAACACATCGTCTCCAGACAATCAAGCCACAATAAGATAGCTACTCAAGTTGAGAGGACAACGGTCGAAAGTTGCAAAAGATATTTGCAGTGAAAACTGTAAAACGGAGACAAATGGAGGAGCTCAGCAACTGCAAGGTTGATTTACATGGCTTCTCGCTATTTCGAAAGTCAAGGATATTGACGCTAGTTATAAATATTTGACGGTGACTTATTTATGACGTTAAATGGAGTATAGACATACTTTCTTTCAATAAATAGTAGAAAATAATACAAAGCTGCATTTGAAAAAAAAATCAACTTTATACCTGGTTTCTGTGCTCTCAACCGAACATCACGCACTTGTTTCATACCAACACAATCCTCAGGGTTGCTAGTATCCGGGAATAAGTTGCACGTTAGATATTCGGGTAAGTCTAGCCCGAAAACATCGAAAAAGAATCCACAACGTCGCATTGTTTCCTCGCATAGAACCTTACAGGGCGGCACAGTGCTTCCAGTCGATCCACATTTCGGCACGAATAAGGAACATAGAAACAGTGCGACCAGCTCGTAGCACTGGACATCGACAAGTGCGTCAAATGCTTCTAATTCCTGTAAAGAATGAGACTAGTGAAATGTTGAATAATTTAGCGAAAACATTGAACTACCACTTGAGCCTCGGGCTGACCGAAATGTCCTATATAGTTTGGAAACACTGTATAGTTGTATGGTAGCTGATGATTCAGACAGAATTTCACTATGACTGGAAGGCAAACGCCAGGAGCCGGATTTTTACCTGTTGAAATTTGAACATCTGATTATATAAGCAGTCAAAATAAAGTTGGGTATAAGTCTTGCCGATTTCCGGGGGAGCATCTTCTACTAGCCGTTTGGGCGGTGAAATAATAGTTTTGTTGATAAATTTGACAGTAGGATATGCATTAAAATAAGCAGCTAGTCCACCTGGATATTGATATATTTATTGCCGGTTACGTTTTATAAGCCATATTTATTAAATGAACTTACCTGCAATGGCTAATAAAGCTACGGCATTAATTAAGATTTGAAAAAGACGGAACTTTAAACGTCCTTGTGTAACGTAGGGATTTGAGCTTTTGCGTCTATTTATTATCTAAAATATTAAAAAAATGGAAATTTATTAATATCGAATATTTTCAAATTGAGTTAAACAGCGAATGAATATCAAGTAAAAATTACAGAAAGTAAAAATTAAACAAAATAACCTTCTTTTTCGATAAATCTATTTGAGACATTCTTCGGCAACATCAGCTTGACCTTGATTGCATTTTTAATCAATGATTTTTTTTCATTATTTCTTCTTGCCTAATTAGCAAATTTAACTGGAGAATTCATATATTTACGTGACAATTTTGCTAGTGGAATTTTTTTGGTAGTCTAATAAGCTTCTGCATTAAACTATCATACGTAACATTTTTAAACCAACATCCGTCCAAATATAGCTGAATGTTAGTGCAAGAGTCTGGACAGCTAAATTTGAACAAATTATTCACTTAAACTTCTGCGGTAATTCTCCATATATATTACAGTGATATTGTTTGGTTTAATCTTTTTCCATTAGCAACTACTACGCCTCAAATGAAATAGTTATTACACCTTGGTCATATAGTCGCACAACGGTCAACGCGAATATTATTCGGTGGGCTACTTTTAAACCAAAATATATAAATGCAAAAGACTAATGACTTCTCTACTTATTTACTTTGGATATATTGGTACAGAATACATTCAATTACATGTTGATTTTATTTCTTAAAATGTTCAAAAAAACTAAGAGCTTTGAGGGTGCAGGACCAGCATTACAAATTTGCATTAGGGACGGAAGCAATTAACGATAAAGAGCGCGTTTTTATTTATTTATTTTCTTTATCAACATATATATTCAATTAATAAGACAAGGAAAAAATCTTATAATTAAATACATGGAAGCAAGCATGAAAAACTAAAAAATATAAATTATGAATTCAATTGACCAAATAATATAAAAGTAGTACAATATACAGAAAGTAAAAAAAATTATATTGAGACACTGGATAGCCAACTTACAACAGCTGGAAATAAAGCTGCGCTAACGAAGCTTCATTACGTTGTACCTTCGTTGGGCTCGGAAGAGATTAAAATAGCCAGCGAAGTGGTTGCGGGTTCAGACCCAGAAACACCATACGATGTCCTCAAAAGGGCGCTAATATCGCGGCTATCAGCCCGCGAATCTGCAAAACTTAAGCACCTCTGGGGAATCTTAAGGTATGTATCCATATGTATCATTTTCACGTATCGTATCACCGTTGCGTATCAGTGGACATGACAAACGTATCTTCGTTGCGTATCAAAATTTGATACAAAGAAACGCAACGAACTCGATCGGTCACTCGGCGGTTTCTTGCCGTTGCATCAAAAGAATGATACGATACGAAGTGGAGTCATGTGTGGACACGTTGCGTTGAACACTATAGATAAGTGAATAAAAGCGTTGCAGATGCGTGTCGAGTTTTTTTGCAACGGATCGTATTGATGCTACATGGAATATTGAGTAGTGTGGACACTGTATCCGTTTAGTGAATGATACGTAACAGGGATACGATACGGAAGAAATGCAACATATGGATACCTACCTTTATACTAAGAGATCGACAGCTTTTTCAGTTGCTTCGGAATATGAAGTAATTGGGAGGCTCGGCAGTTGGTGACGACCTACTGAGAACCTTCTGGCTGCAGCGGCTTCAAGAGTAAACTCAGGCTATTGGCGGAAACGGCTGACAAAATTTGTATAGCCTCAGTTTAATGCAGTCACCGTTTCCCACCAGCAATCAGAGATGGTGGAGCTAACGAAAAGGGTCACCGCCGTCACTAAATTGTTTCACCGGCAGCTGCGAACACAATCACGCTCCGGGTCTCATGGAAGATCTCGCTCGCAATCACGTAACCAAAAACACTTGAAACACCATGAAGTCTGCTACTTTTATCGGAAATTCGGTCCAAAGGTACTTAAATGCGTTCTTCCATGCGCGTACAAGGTTGATTCAGCCGAACTGAGAGACTCCGTCGTGAGTTTTCATGGGACTTTATCATTGACGATGTCTGTAGACGCATTTTAGGCACATACTTCCTCTGCCATTATCGGCTAGTCGTCGACTTGGCCAATGCTATCCTTGTGGATCCTCTAACATCGCTTTCTACTGAAGGCACGTACACTTCGTACAATCTTCCAAAACTGAATGTTTTGATTGAGCGATCCTTTGATTCGCGGATACATGCCCTTCTCCGAAAGTACAAAGCCAACACAGGGTTCTCACCACCCTGTAAACACAAGGTTACACACCACATCTTGACCACAGGCCCTCTAATAGGGTCAAGGCGACGTCGACTAGCATCTGTCGGTGGCTAAGAAAGAATTCGATTTCCAGCTACAGCAGGGTATATGCTACCCTTCAGATAGCAGCTGGTCCTCTCCACTTCACATGGTTCGTACGGCTAATGCGGAATGGCGTCCTTGAGGCGACTATATACTTCTTAACGTCATAACCATCCCGGATAGATATCCGATCCTCATTATTCAAGACTTTTGTCATGAACTACAAGACAAAACTGTCTTTTCCGCTCTATATATGACTAAGGTCTACTTTCAAATTCCAGTCGAGCCGAACGATATCGCTAAGACCACCATCTACACACCTTTTGGATTCCTTGAGTTCATCCAAATGACTTTCGGACTATGCAATGCGTTACAATTGTTCCAACGGTTTATCCAAGAAGTCCTACCGTTCTCCAAAAGCCTTATTACAGCCAGCCTGTTTCGAGGGCTATGTACCGCTTTGATCTTTGATCGCTAGAATGCATTGAAACGCATAGAGTGGAAAAGATTTCAAAGTTACCATTTACATGAATTTCAAAATTTAGGAAAGTCAAACACTTGCTACTTATAATCAATATCAGTTGCTTATGCCACACCATTTTGAAAACAGCATATTCTGTAACATGAATGTAGAAAATGTTCATTGCTTGCAACACTTTGCCAGCACTGCAACTATAAGTCTACCTCAACCGTTTCCTGTCAAAATCAACCTACCCTATAAATCTTGTTTTCATTCGGTGAATTAATCGAAAGAATGATTCGAAAAATTTCTAGAACTTGGAAAATTACAACATTGGTTACTTTTCATTGTAGATTTTCATCATATGATGAAAATTTATTGATACGAAAATGACAAAAACGGTTCGTGTTGGTAACCTGTTGCTGGCACCAAAGCCACAAATATATCAAATCTGTTTGACGTTGAAGTCAACCTACCCTGCGAATTTCGTTTCTTTCCGAAGACTGCATTGAAAGTTATAGGGATATAAAGAAATTTAGGGCTACCAGTCGCAAAAGTTTTCAAATTTTCGAAATCTTAATATTTGAGTTTTACTGATACTGCAAAATCAATAACATTTCAATGATAATATATTCAAATGAATGTATCTCCCTGGAATCGTGGCCTATTTATGTTTTTTTTTGTGTGCTGACTTAAGTGGGTATATGATGAGGTAGTAAAATTTTTTTTTTTAATATCATAAGAAATAGCGGATTATTACTACTTTTGGATCAATCCTCGTAAATAGGCCACGGTTCCAGGGAAGTAAATTCATTTGAATACGAATAGCCGAAGAGAGAACATCAAAATGGAGAAAAACTAAATTAGAGTTGTCATTAAGTACCTGTGTTTGAAAAAATATCTACGAAAGATATAGACAGCGACTTGGTGGAAATACTGTTCCTCCATATTCCACTGTTGCACGCTGGGACAAGGAACAGTGACCCTCAGGCATGTAGCTGAGGTAGCAGAGATCTCGTGTGGCAGTGATCAAATAATTGTTGCCAATAATCGTTATATATGGAGAAGGTTTCTGCGCGTTGGGTGCCGATAATGTTAACCGACGAGCAAAGGAAGAAACGAGTCGACATTTTGAGGGTGAATCTCGAAAAGTTTCAGGCAGATCTGGGGAAATTTTTGTCATGTTTCGCAGCCATGGACAAGACCTGGATCCACTATTTTGATCCACAAACCAAACAGCAATCGATGACCTGGAAGCAAACCTCTTCACCGATGCCGAGGAAATTCAATGTGTCGAGTTCGGCAGTGAAGTCAGTTTTTTGGAACGCTGAAAGGAATATTATGGTGGAATATTTAAGCCACTAGATCAAGCTCTTACTACGCGGACAAAATTAGAAAATTGCGGAAGACTATCGAGGAAAAAAGACGCGGCAAACATCGAGCCGGAGTGCTTTTTCATCAAGACAACGCATCAGCTCACAAGACTGCAGTTGCGATGGCCGCAATCCAAGAAACATGTTTCGAGCTACTTGAACATCCACCCTATTTGCCAGATGTAGCTCCCAGCCGTCTAGCAAATTTGTCAACAATATTCGAAGATACTACGCACAGAAAAGATTTATAAATGCATTTGAATTAAAGTGCAGAAGACGGCCATTGAATTTTCTGTAAGGAGCATGTCTTGTCAATTTTAACTAGTGAGTAGTGGTTTAGATTGTTGAAGGTTGGTGATTTTGACGCAACCATCAAAGAGCATGAGAGAAGGCCAGACACGTTTGAAGATGCTGAATTGGAGACGTTGTTGGGCCAAGATTCGTGTTAAACTCAGGAAGAACTTGTTATATTTTCGGAAGTGACTTTACAAGTCATTTTATTCCGCCTTAAGCTCTTGGGAGTGACTCATAAGGAAATTGGATGCCACACGAAGTGAAAACGAAAGCCTGAAAGCGATGAAATTCTTCTGGACTTAATACGTTAATCCATTGCAAAAAATTATACTATGTATCTGGTGGGTTCAGAAGTGTGTAGTTCTTTTCCTTTAACCGAATGAAGCCATTACTGAAGCTCACATCCGACAAAAACCAATCAAACGGACGCAGCAATAAAATAAAAACGACCAGAATGGAAGAAAGGACAGACTCGAGGAATTGACTTTCCACCATGACCATGCTTGACAACAAGCTGCACAGCCAGTTAAATATTATTTGGATAATATTGAATGGGAAGTTCTACTCAACCCACTTGGCTGCGCTAAACTGCCTCGCGCGATAAAGTAAAATTTCGCTATATCGCTAGTGATATCGTTGCTCGCAAAATCCCCAATTTTGAATGTCCATGATGTAGCAAATCCGCTTTAAGCTATTTTAGCTTTAACAGAGTAGTGATAAATATGTAGGCTGAAATAAGACGTTTTTTATGCTAAAAGGAAAAAATTGACTGAGAAAAAGATTCTTAAAAAGTACAAACCGATATTAAGTGCATCCCATTAATAATTAACGCAAATAATATGGCGAATTTCATGATTTGCAGTCTAAATTCCAGCAATTTCCCAAAAATTCCAACAATACTTCTAGATGAGCACGAGAACTTTCTCATATCTATATTTTGCAGATATAAAATGACAGCGGAATAATAAAGAATGCCGGTCATGTAGGCGGGTACTTCGGGTCGCTGCGACACTTGGACAGGATGGAGGTAGACTACTGAAAACCAAAGGGGCTGTTTTCATATCAAGGCAGCCTGGGGCTAGAATCCGAGGTGTAGAGCGGCAGTCTCTACCAGTGGAGGCTCTCGCACTACCAGATTTAACAGGCTTCCCGTTGAAGCTGTCTACTGACAACCTGACGATACTGGACCCGTGAACCTGGGATGGTGGCTGTGAAAACTGGTGCGTTTCTTGGTTCAAAAAGCAGTGGAAGAATACAACAGTACCTAGAAGCTCTGCTAGAAAATTTAAACTTGATGGTGGATCAAATGGCAGCACTAAGAATTCTTTGTCAGAGTCTTTTTTCTTCGTCAAATACCTCATCAAAGAGGCGTCAACTGTCCGTACTTTCGACAGAATCAAAAAGAAAGATTCGAGCATTGGCTGAAAATAAGCCAGGAGTAGAAACATGGACAGTGACGAAATGGCTTAACAGCTCCCCAGAGGCCGCTAAAAAAGTGTTGAGGCGAACCGTCCAGCGATATATTCGATCTACTAACTGAGGGCACAAGCCTATAGACAACGCATCAAACCTTTACTTTCCGATAAGAACATTCGAGACTGGCTAAACGTCTGTCAGAAGTTGATAAAACACTTGGAATTACTGATGACAATGCCCGTGGTCGAAACTGGCATGCAAACATTCTTTCAACCAACGGGTTGTGGATTTAACTGCATCCAATTTCTAATCGACAGAATAGGGCAGTAAGTACCAGCGATCCCGCAAATAGTTCCATAATACAGGCCCTGAAATTCGGCTTGAAAGTCATGTTAGCTTACGGAGTGAGCAGTCGCTGAAAAAGCCAACTTCGTTTTGTTGAGCAAGGAGTACTTGTTAATGCAGAAAATTACGAGGAAAGTATCCTCCCTGTTTTTGCATAATGTTTTAATAATCACAATCAATTTATAGACAGATAGGAAGTGATTTTGATGCAAGATGGAGCCAAGGTGCATACAGCTTTGAAAACTTATGAGGTGATTTAAGAGCACTTTTCTAATGTGTGGATTGATTGGCCTGGTAATTCCCCTGATTTACACTCAATTGAAAATCGGTGGTCTAGATTAAAGGAGAGTGCCTTTAGAGGGCCAAGTTGAGTGGGACGCAATTTCGATAGAGTATCTAAGAAATTTAGGTGTTTATTATGTGTATACACGTTTTTCTCAGAATTGTGTCATCTGATCATGCTGAAATTTTCAGGAGTTGTTGGTGTACATGAGTTGTAAGGTATTTTCGATTCACAGTAAAATATATTTAACCCTTTGGTGACAGCGGGTGTTTTAATGAATTTTTAGGGACCCCTATATTTCTGAGAAAAAAAAACATTTAGAAAACTTAAGTAAAGAAATACTTGAATATGATATTAGTTTAAGCAAGGTATTTGAGAAAGTAGTTCTGCGGCGGATCAATAAGAAGTTAGAGAGCTCATGCATTATACCTGACTGCCAATTTGGGTTCCGTCGAAAACACTCTACAAACCACCAGGTTTTCCGGGTCTATAAGAATGTCAGGGACTCGATCAATCGCAAAGAATCTACAGGACTTATAACCCTGGACATCGAGAAAGCCTTCGATACCGTATGGCATCAAGGTCTCATATACAAGTGCTTAAACTTTTAGTTCCCAATTTATCTGGTGAAAATAATATCATCGTTCCTGTCATCTCGTTCTTTTGTCGTAAAAGTAGGAGAAAAATAGTCCCATGTCAAAAACAACGGCTATATTCTTCTCTCGTAAAAGGAAGAGACTCCATTTACCTAGCCGAAACATAGATTTCCTCGGCAAAAAAATCCTTTGGGCGGACAATGTTCGATACTTAGGAATCGTCTTCGACAAGAAACTTCCCTTTAGAGACCATATCGAAGAGACGTGCACTAAATTATCTAAAGCCATTTGCGCTCTGTATCCACTGATAAATCGCAAGTCAAAAATGTCCACAGAAAATAAGACGATGATTTATAAAGTGGCTCTTCAGCCAATAATACTATATGGAGCTCCTACTTTGACACAATCTGCCAAAACTCACAAAAACAAGCTGCAAGTCGCGCAAAATAAAGCCCTAAAATTAATAAGAAATAAACCATTTTATTACTCTACAAGGAGAATCCACCAAGAAGCCTATGTATGCAACATTGACTCCCTAGCAAATTTAGTCTTCCAGCTTTTAAACGAACACCCGAAATATTCAAAACCCATTAATTAACAGGCTGTTTTCTTAGAGTTACACACCCCCTTCGACTGTAAGTACTCTCTAGTTTTATGTTCAATTAGTTATAAGTAGCCATAAGTAGCCTTTGTTATATATATACAAAAGCAAAAATATACAATCAAGGTTTTTATCAGATTTTCCTTGTAGCTTTAAGTAATCAGACCCTGTAAACACTAAACTGCATAAGCTAAATTTTACACCTTAGAGCAAAGATATTGTCTAATCTCTAAATGTTTTACTTGTTAAGCAACCTATGTATGAATTCTGGAATAAATATTTAACGAATATTTAACTAAAAAATGAATATTTAATGAATATTTAACTAAAAAATGATATTAGTTTGAAAATGTTAAAACCTATGTGGGCGTCAAGTGTCTAAATGTAGACATTTTTTTAAAATTTCAATTTGCAATAAATTCTGAAAGAATCATCAGATCGTCATAAAATTTGCATGACGTATTAATGGACACAAGAAATACGCGTAAGTAGTCAAAGTGGCGGCAGCTTTGCAGCTACATTCATATCAACGACCATTCTCAAAATTTTTACTTTTTAGAAAAAAAATGCTAATTTTTGGGAAGCTTCATGCTTTGTTTACATAGTCTTATTAAAATTTTCAATATTCCTCTTTCCACAAGAACGGTAGCCCTTCGGCAAATCCGCGAGAACTGACGACCCGATAATTAGATCTATTTGGAATTCACAGATTGTATAAGCTTTGAAGTGGACCAGGTCCGATAAAAGCGATTTTGAAATGTAGGCAACACTGTGGTAGTGAAGCCGTCTTGAACAAATCACCAAGAACATATAACTAGTTTCCCATCTAATCACAAAATTTTAACAAAATTAAACTAGAGCTAGCTAGATCTTACTCTGAGCCACGTTGGATAGATATTTGGTTGAAAAATTAGGTAAGAACGGCCAGGTATGTTTATCCTATAGCTCCCAATGCCGTCATGGAATCATAACGAAATTCATATAGTAAAGAGACCTTATTTTAGGCCAAATTTGGTAGGAGTTTAATTGAAAAATATAATAGAATACCAGCCATGGTAATTTTTTACTAATGTTCGAAGAAAAACATTGGCATTATTCAGAAGGAATCTGGTAAAAAAACCATTATAGGGTTGCCAGCTATTGTTGGTTTTGTATTTATTTGCAATGTCTTTATTAAGCGATTTTATCGTAAAATTTTCAAACGGTAATGATCTTGCAGTGACAATAAACAACAAATATTAAGACTTCCGAAATTCAAAAGCTTTATCGAGTGGCAACCCTAAATTTCTTTATACTCCTATAACTTTCAATGCAGACTTCGAATCGAAACGAAATACACAGGGTAGATTGACTTCAACTTGAAGCAGATGTAATATGTTTTTGGTTTTGGTGCAAGGAAAGGATTGCCAGCACGAATGGTTTTTGTTATTTTCGTATCTTTAAATGCTACTGTTAAGTATTTATATAGTGAACATCTATAATGAAAATAAGTAACCAATGTTGAAATTTTTCAATCCCTAGAAATTTTTCGGATGGCAGCCCCAAATACCTTTCTATCCCTGTAACTTTCGATGAAATCAACGGATTGAAAATGATATTCTTAGGGTAGGTTAATTTTGACGTGAAGCAATTGTGACAAACTTTTAGTTGCAGTGTTGACAAAGAGTTGCAGGCACTAAACATTTTCTTCATATATGTTGCGAGAGATGCAGTTTTCAAGGTTTTGTAAGATCAGCAACCTGTAATGAATATAAGTAACAAGTGTTTGACTTTCCTAGACTTAGAACTGCATGCAACTGATAATTTTCCACCCTATGATTTTCAATGCATTCTTGAGATTAAAGCGGTACATGGCCCCCGACACTGGTTGACTGTAATAAGGAGCAAAAGTGGTAGAATATGCACTCAAAATCTGCACAATTCATTTACTGTTCATAGAACATTAGTTTTCCTAACTGTTCTTATGCGCTAGAGCTTTTAGTTAATTAAGCTTCAATGTAAGTGGTCTATTATATAAAAGTACGCCTTATTTTGTTCAAAATAAAATATTGAAAGGACAAAAAATGTCCTGCTGGAAAACAAAGAAAACGATGGGAGGACATGACTGATGCACATCGAAGGTCACCGAACTCGGTTTCAGAACCGCGGAATCGAGACGGCTGGAGAATCCGACTTGGGTTTCACATCATGAATATTGATGAGGATGAGGTCTTACGATATTCAGGCTACTTGGCTATAGCCTTTTCAAGAAATTAATGGTCATACTACCTCCAGGTATGCTCCTATTAATCAGTAAATTGTGATTTTTGACATTTTTGTTGTTGAGATAATGGTGCAAGAACGCATAATTTCTTTTCTGATGTTGAATATTCACAGTTTTTCACTGAACTGCCGAACATTTTAAGATAAATTTATTTAACTAAAAGATTTCATTCCGATTTCTAACCTAAATATAAATACTTTCAGCAATTTGAAGCCATACCAATTGACCATCATCGTTTATTTTGAGTAATCAATTTTTTTTTATTATAAGTTGTAGGGATAGTTTGTGAGTTGCCTTTTTTTCATTTTCAATCTAAAAATACATTGCAAGTGCGTCTTGGAACTAAATGATATAGAAAGTAATGTATGATTTATTAAAGCATTTATGACGCCCAAAACCTCCACGAGAAAGTTCTAGTTCCAATCTGTAAACTTTAAAACGTTGACAATATTCGCATATGGCTGACTGTATCTAACCATTTGCCACTCCTCGAACAATCAATAATGGGCCATTTAGACAAGCGTCCATGCGTCCGCGCGTCCTAGCGTTTTTAGATTACACGAGTCAAGTCAACTCAAATCCAGTTTTTGAAGGCGGGGCTAAGGCGATAAGTGGATGGATTTTACACGCTTATGATGATGTTTTTTTGCTCCGTACAAATATATTGGTAACAGAAAGTTGTATGTATTTATCCATATGAGTATATATATGTATACCTACATATATATGTTTGTGTCTAGATATTCAGATGCATTCAATTTGTTTTCGTAATAGTCATGCACGTAAGGATGCAAAATATATATTATCCACATCATTATATAAGAAAATAATCATCCACAAAACATATATTTAAATGATCACCAACGAATCATCCACACATGCCACTGAGCGAAAGAAATCATTTTAAAATGTATTGTACATGAATCAGCATACTCCACCTCCTTCGCTTTAGACCCGCCTATATAAACAAAATCAAATTGACTCGTGTAAGCAAAACACGCTATATCGCATGGACGCGTGGACGCATGGACGCCAATGTAAATGGCCCATAAAGATTTCCCAATCACATGACGGTGAGATGAAAATGTATATACATACTTACATACAATACGTGGTAAATATGTGATTAAGTGTGGAGATAGTCTGCTGAATTATCATTTAAATGTCACTTACCCTATGTTGTAAAGACATATTCGAGCCATTTTGAAAACGTACTATTGTCTGCAAGCTTGCTGGGGTCGATGCGCTCTTCGTGATAGGAGATGTCGAAGACCCTTGCTCCGGTTCTCTGATAATTTCCTCGGGCACCTTAAAATTTTGCCGCGCTACAAGAAGAATTAAAGTTTCGTTACGTAATCTAATTCGAATTAAAGTGAGCAGTCTTACTGTTACAGATTTTCAGAGTGTGTGGCAGGAGAGGAGCTTCCAGGATTTTGGTATTGTATCCTGGACTGGCTGTTTGACTGAAACTGTCGCTCGATATAGTTGAGTCCTGTCGGCAGCTGATTCCATTGTTCGTCGGGTGCTGGAAATTATAGCGAGGAGTCATAACGAAACTGTCGTTCGAGTCCTGATGCTTCAGGCCGTTCTTGTTAATTTTCGATGCGTGTTGGAGTAGTGGCGCTTCCATTGACTTGCAATTATAGCCCGGGCTCGATGTCATCGAGAAACTATCGCTGGAAATGCTTGAGTCTTGTCGCTGATGAAGTTTTGGATATGTGATAGGTGGCGGTCTGTTGCCTTTATTCAGCTTATTACGGATGGTCATTGACTTGTTGTAGTTGTTGTCCTGTGTCAGGCTATCCGTTGATCGCCCCAAATTAGATAATGGTTTTGAGTTGTTCGTTTGTTGATTATTAGGGAATTTCCCGGAGTCGATTGACTGCTGTGAGCGAAGAGGAGGCGTAGGCGGTACTGTTCTCGACGATTTCGATGAACATGTACTGGATGCTGCTGGTGGGGGTATTTTTGGCGGTATTGACATTGGTTTGCGGGCAGGGATTGCAGGCAGAATTCTGGGAGATTTGTTGCCGAATGCTGAGTTGGGAGGAGTCTCGTTGAAGGATGACGAACGTCCTGATTCCAATTTGAATGATTCTTTTGAGAGTGGCGAGTCCATTGTTTTTTCAGTCAGGCAGCTATCGAGTGACGATTGAGTGTCGACGGATGAAAAGCGACTTCGGTAGTCCATACGTGAATCTGGAGTGCAAGCCTTGTCGTAGTCGTTGGCTGAAGATATGTATCCAGTGTCTGCAGTTGCCTGTGATTTATTTGAATCGCTCGAGGATCGATTCGAGTGTCCTGAATTATTCATAACAAAGAGGTCGGTAGGATGGGCTTCTTCAAAGACAGAGTTCTCTAGGCTAATCCGGTCGTCATCGGAGATGGGTTCGCTGTTCAAGTCGCCTGGCATCAAGGATGCCGATGAATACTGACTGGGAGTATTTATTCCCGGGACGTCACGGCAGTTATACGATTTGATGTACAGAGTCTGTTGAGGATTTATGACCCGATTAGTCTGTAAATCTTGTGGGTACTGAAAGAATTCAGTGCTGGCGCTGCCACCACCGCAGCTATTGGCGCCTGTTGATTGTTTGCCAGCTGCTATTTTCCCTTTAAACGTTCGCTTTGGTACCGGCGGCGGTTGTTGAATAGCTATTGTAGTTGTGGTACTAGTGGTCGGGATGGTTGTAGGTGCTGCTGTTTGTGTTAGATCAATCTATCGGAATGGAAGAACATGCGAATCATGGATGAGTGAGTTGCTTGTCGTGATTGAGTGGTTAATGTGTTGGGTAAGAATCGTCGCGTACAATAATTGTAATGGGTGTGAAACAATGAAATAGAAATGAAGGAACTCGTTTTGATGGAAATTGTTTAATGTTCAATAAGCTGATATGTTTAGTCTGCTGGCTGGCATTGTACCTAAACAAAAAATCAATTTCAGTGGCTTTTGTCTTATTTGTAAGCCTCAAGACGGTAAAATAAAGAAGAAATGCCTAGTTTTATGAAATATGGGTGACGATAAGTGACTTGGTGAATTTTAACAAGGTGATAATTTTGCCAACAAATATATCTGCTCAATTTCTTTGATTTTCATTTGAAATTGATCCATTTTTGAATTGATGCAATTTATTGATTGGATTGTTTGGCGCTCTTACTATTCGGTTAATTGGATTGGTTCCAAAAATTGAAGTGTAGTTTTTTACGAAGTCACGTTTTCGCATTCTTAACCGGATTATTAGGTCAAGTATTTAGCATTTGAAAACTTAATGCTAGGACAAAAATGGTCAAATAGCCTAGCCAGCACCATTTTTGAGGTCTAACACTGAAATTGGAGTTATCCAGTAGATTAAATAGAAAATTTAGACAGCGAAATTCTTGCCACATTCAATATATGGCTGGTTTAAGATGCCATTTCCATTATTACAGCAACAATTTGAAAATTAATGTGTCGAAATATTGTATCTTTTGCTTTTAAGAGGCAGCTCTAAATATTACTCGCGAAATCGCAAATCCACAAATCAATCTCAGTATGATTATTCTGTCAACGTTGACTTCATCAAGATATAAATACGTCCATATCCCATACTCACTTTCAAATTTGCGGTGCGTGTTGGTTTATCGTCAATAATTGGACAGTTGTGCGATGAATGTCGACGAAGATTAGTATTCGGTGGCAACAATGCTAACGAATTGCACTGTTGCTGCTCTTTGTCGTATAAATCGATTAATGAGTTATTCGGTAACGCTAGGCTACCAGTACGTCCTGACCTGGAAATCCATAGAAATTATTATTCGTTATTGAATAAAGAAATTCGCTGAGATTGGATTTGATGTGTTTGATAGTTTTTATGAATACGTTTGTGCTCAATATTATATGTATGTATGTTTTTCGATATTATTTGTATTATGTTTGTGTTCGATGGAAGCTGTGCTGATTATTTATTATTATAAACGTGAACGGAACCTTTTGGTATCTCTGAAGAAAATTGCATACCTCCCTCGACTGCGAACGAATTCCTCGAACGGATTGCTCGGTAGCTGATCCGTATCACTCGTACATTTCGATGGGAGAGCGGCTGTCATTGTTGCTAGAATTGTCATTAAATCGTTTTAATCTGAAATTGAAGAGATATTTTCGAGTTCAATTCTTTTTCAATTTAATTTACATTCAAAAAAATTTTCACTAATAAGAAGGCAATAGAATTGTTTTTCATTAATTTTAAAAGCTAGTTGAATCCCTGATATAAAGACTTCATGTACGCCACCCTGGTTTTGCCAGATTTTTTTTTAACACCAAACGACAAAGTTTACACTACATTTACTGTTATGGTTTACTTAATTATCCAAAATGAATTTTAAAGAAAACCCTAGAAAAACTGATTTTCGTATAAAAGCATTGGGGATGTGCTGATATCAATTTAGATTCAATATGTTTGAAACGTTTACACAAATAATTTTTCGTACTCAGGACTGGCCACCATGCCAAGTATTAAGCCAAAGAAAAATTGATGCTTGGTTTTCTCGGAACAAAAGTGGCCGAGACACCCTGTTATTAGGTATATTAAAACTGCTTCATTTTTAAAGCAACCTGTTCAGTGGTCTAATTTCCGGCCATCCGAAACCTCCGGTAAAAGGTAGAAAAGTTTTGAGGCAAGAGTTTCAGAGCTTAGGATATTTAGGCTTCAGAATTTAAGGTGTTAAAAGTACTGCCATCAAAATTTTGACTTGTTTAACTTGTTTTACGTAGATACCAATCGACTTTGTATAATTTATTTTGATCAAATGACTACATTAGAAGTTATAACCGAAGCTATACCGCCCTCAAAGGTTTCTAAGTTTTGGGCATACATATATAAACATTTGCTGCTTATTTTCATTACAGGATGTTTTTCATATGAAGATTTGAGGTTTGTATGCCTTAATACGAAAATGACGGCAATGTCTGGAGCTGGTAACCGTTTGAACCAAAAACCCATCGAACTTGACTCACGCTAACTTAATCTGCACATTTTGCCTGGGTCCAATGACTGCATCGGAAGTTATTGGTGCGGAATAGTCCTAAAGATTACCACTCACAAAGGTTACAAAATTTGGAAATTGAAACATTGATTACCTATTTTCATTTCAAGGTGTTTATTATAAGAACATTTTATGGTGTCATGTGTTGTTTCGAAATAAGCAAAAGTATCGGTGCTGGTAATTGTTGTGTGCATCGAAAACTATAGAGGAAACAGCCTCTATTTTCCTGAGAGATATGTATTTAAAGATGGAATTACAACCAGAGGACTGCCAGCATATTCCTTCACCTATATCAGCCCCGCCCAATTTAAGTCTAGCTCGACAAGTAAAAATTTTAGACGCTCAAAAATTAGACAAATTTTTGAAGGGTTATGGTTTTCGTTGGATGAGAAATTCGGAATATTTTAAGCCACCTGTGTAAAATCAAGTATCAAATTTATCAATTGTTTGAAAATTTGTCAATCGTTTGCAACATCGACCATTTTCGGGAGAATCGATGATTTGAAAGACTTCTCTTCACATGCTTGCTGTAAATACTACATTCATAAAATAAACCACACAGGTCTAGTTCATATATGATATGGTGCCTCATTACATAATGAGCTGATAGCTCTGTCGAAAGTTATCACAAAACTAAGTTTTCACAAAAAAATCTTTGCCTACTTTTAAGCCCTTTACGTCAAGCCATTATAATAATGCATCTTAGGATATTATCAATTTTCCCAAATTTCTTATTGCCAGAGAAATATAAAGGTACTTGAAAATTCAGTAAATTGCTCTTCATCTTCATAGGGTTAAATATATATTTTTATCAACTTAACACAGATCGACTTCTAATACCTCCTAAAAATTTTGATATTAGCACCTCTTTCCCGTTTCAACTTGTGACAGTAAGTCAGTGCTATTTTTAAAGCAAACTTTTACGCCGAAAAGTTACCCGAGAAGTAAGGGACCCCAACTAACATTTCCAAACATTGAAAACTTATTTCCAAATTGAGTGCTGCGTAGTCCCCAAGCAATGCGAATTTCAAATAAATAATTTTAGCCTAAGTCCAGAGGCTTACTAGTAGACAACAGACATGGTCTCTGCGTCTGCAGCAACTCAACATTAGCTGTACAATCCTTAGGAGAATTATGCACAAAGATCTCGGAATCATTGCCTAAAACGGCCAATAGACACAAGAATTAAAGACGGCTGACCATCCACTTCGATACCACTTCTCCGTTGTGGCCTAGCTACTGAGATAGAAGAAATGGAGTGGACATCGACGGTATAACTTTCCACCAATAGATCTTCCCCCTGATTCTCACGCGAGTTACACACCCACATAACCCCACACATGAACTCATCACCACCAAATTCAATTCTCTATCGCAACAAAGTAATACAAAGTAAACTTCTTATCTTAACAATGTATCTCATTTCACTTAGCTAAGATAAATTCGAAGATCATTGTCACGTCTATATTGCATCCGCATCCGGTCATTCTAAACTTAATTAAATTTCGCGAGATGCAATAACCAGAGACCACACAAGAGATGCATTGGTCAGCATATCACACCATGGGAATGATCAGATAAGATTCCCATGGACAAATCGTATAAATAGCCCTTTAAGTAGATCGATAAGATCAGTTTTTGTCAAGATTTAAACGGAATAAAGTTTATTTCAAGAAAACTCAAGTTCGTGTTTCATTCAGTCAAGTGGACTTAAAATCATTTTTTTTGATTTTAATTTAATCGTGAAACATAACTGGCGCAGTCTATCGTCTTAGGAGGGACGATCCCCTAGACGCAACGAACCATAATCGCGACACCGCTAAGTACTTTGTACAAGGTGTGAAATAGGAGAACAACCGCAAGGATCGGGCAACCTATTAAAAAATAAAAAATCCTAAAAATCGTTATATAATAGAGTGAGGGTATTGCAACGCCCTGAGCAGAATTTTAAGAGAATTCGCTCCTGGCCTCAATAAAATTGGGAGTCAGATAATAAAACCAAACTCTAAACCCCAAAAAATACAATTTTGGAAACTGACCCTTTTTGGAATGATAAAGAGAGTCAGCCCAAAATTATAACAACAAAATAGACAGTTCAAGTGAAATAATACAAAAATTGTATAAAAGTTCAATAAAATAAAGTGTATCAAAATGGCACATGAAGAACAACCACCTTTACCATTGGACCTATCCTTTGATGACTTACTGAAGGAAGCAAGGAGACTACCCATCTACAACGGGAACAACAACGACTTCGCACTTAACTCATGGATAAGTGAAGCAAACACCATCCTAACATTAGCACCAGGAGGAGATCATACAAATTACCTTTTCCGGCTATTACTCAACAAGATCCAGGGAGCAGCAAGATCGACGGTACAGAAGCTACCAGAACCAAATTGGCAGAACGTCCAGAACATCCTTATTGCAACTTACGGAGTGAATGAAACATACAACAACTTAGTCAACCAAGTTCACAAAGTAAGTACAGGTCATATTGATAACATATATCATAGATTAAGTGAATTATTAAATAAACTTAACGGGAAATTCTTACAAGACCCGAACCAAAACCAACATCTTGAATTCAACCCTGTAAGAAACGAAAGTTTGGTTTTAAATAGATTCAAAAGCTTAATTCCTGAGTATAAAATGTACTTGTTAGAGTCAAAGAATTGCGAAACGTTAGATCAAGCCTATAATATACTTAGAGAGCTTCAACAAAATACTAGTAATGACAACAGAAGTAACGAAATTAATTACAATTCTCGTCACAATCGTCACTCGCGGAACAACAAAAATTATAATAACAATAAAAACTCTCAGAACAACCGAAATAATAATAATAACGCTAATAACGATAAAGAACAGAACGCTGACAATATTAACAATCATAACACCAATAATTATAACAATCATAACAGAAATTACAATCGGAATCGAAATCGATATAATAATAACAATAATTATCGGAACAACTACCATAACAACAGGAACTATAACAGGAATCACCATAATAATAGAAATTATCAAAATAATAGACAAGAGCCAATGGAAGTTGATGGCACAGTCCAAAGCAAAACTTATCACCATGAACCAATGGACACAAATTTTCTAATACCAGCCTCGGAAGTCCTTTACCAGTAATATACCTAAATATTGATAACGAAGTTATCCCCACATTAATTGATACTGGCGCATCTACGTCAAGTATTGACCAAAATTGTCTTCCGAACCTTCCGAAAATAAATTTAGCTAATCCAATACCAGTTTATGGATTAGGCGGAACATTTTTTGTAGAAAAAAAAATAAAAACTAATATGCCTAAGGAGTTTAAGTTACCAGAATCCCATAAAGTTTTGTGGAATGTTATGGATTTAAAAAGTAAAATATTTAAAGCAGTAATAGGACAGAATCTACTTCACCCATTAAATGTAAAAATTAACATTGGTGAAGGATTCTTCGAAGTTAATAACCAGATATTGTATTTTACATATTCAGTGCCTAGAGAAATAAATACTTATTGTGAAATCAAACCAGTCGAACCTATTAACGAAAAACTATATAAAGAACTAAATTTTGAAGAAACTCGTGCAGTAAAACGAATCTTCAAGGAATATGAAGATTTATTTTATAAAGAAGGTGATAACCTCACTTGCACAACAAAAACAAAACACGAAATAATCACTAAAAACAATAGACCTTTATATTCAAAAACATATCGATTTCCCCAAGTTCACGAACGTGAAGTTGCTATCCAAATAGAGGATATGCTAAAACAAGGTATCATTCGTCCTTCCTCATCCCCCTATAACGCACCCATATGGATTGTACCAAAGAAAATGGACAATTCTGGAAAAGCCAAATGGCGTATCGTTATAGATTATAGGAAACTCAACGAGGAAACCATTGAGGATAAGTTTCCCATTCCAAATATCGAATCCATATTCGACAAATTGGGAAAAGCTCAATACTTCACAACTCTGGATCTGGCAAAAGGGTTTCATCAGATCGAAGTCAGCGAAAATGACCGATGTAAAACCGCTTTCTCAACCCCTCAAGGACATTATGAGTTTATTCGAATGCCTTTTGGATTGAAGAATGCCCCTGCCACTTTCCAGAGGATGATGAACGAAGTATTACATGAGTATATTAACCGAATTTGCGTAGTATATCTAGACGATATCTTGATTTTTGCAACGTCTCTCCAGGAAATGGAAGACAATACTAGAAAAATCTTAGATACTTTAAGAAAATCAAAACTAAAAGTTCAAATAGACAAATGTAAGTTCTTTTCCAAAGAAACTGATTATCTAGGACATATTCTGACAACCGAAGGAATAAAACCTAATCCAGAGAAAATTGAGGTAATAAAACAATTGAAGATCCCAAATACCACAAAGAAAATAAAATCTTTCCTTGGAATCACGGGATACTATCGAAAATTTATAAACAACTACTCTAAAGTTGCTTCACCTTTAACAGATGCTCTAAAAAAGACGAATAAAATAAATACAAGTGATCCGAAATTCATTGCAGCGTTTGAGAAACTTAAAGACTTAATTACAAATCACCCAGTCCTTCGATATCCAGACTTCAAACAAAAATTCGTTCTTACTACAGACGCCTCCGATAAAGCAATTGGTGCCGTCCTATCCCAACAAGGACATCCCATATGTTACGCTAGTAGAACATTAAATGAGCATGAAAGGAACTATGCCACAATAGAAAAAGAACTATGTGCTATCATTTGGGCATGCCAATATTTCAGACCATATTTGTATGGAGTTAAATTTGATATTCGAACAGATCATAGACCTCTAATTTGGCTGAGCAATCTGAAAGAACCAAATAGCAAACTTCAAAGGTGGAAAATAAAACTTAATGAATATAATTACAATATAGAATATGTTAGTGGAAAAGATAACAAAGTCGCAGACTTTTTGAGTAGAATTAATGCCGATAATCACGAAATAAATGTTAACTATGAAGATGAAAATAACAGAATGGAAACAGATATGGCAACAATTCATTCAGCTAATGAAGATCAAAATGACTTCATTCCCATTAAAGATGGAATTGTTAATGTCTATAGAATTCAAATAATAATCAAGGAAAAAAAGCAAAAAGAATTGAAAATAATCAATAGAAGACGGAAAATATTCATCGACCAAAACGATATCAATAGCGAAAACTTAGTTAGAGACATATTACGTCGCTATATACCAGAAAAAGGTACAATTGGCATTCATTGTGAATTGAATGACCATCAATGGAACAAAGTACAACTTATAATAATGGATTTATATTCAAACAGTCAACATTTGAAATTTCTTAAATGTACTAAACATATAACCGACTTATTAGATGAAGAACAATGCTTGAAAAAAATTGAAGAAATACATGAAAAGGGAAACCACCGTGGAATAATCGAAAACTATGAGGAAATAAGAAACCTTTACTACTATCAAGGATTAATCAGAATAATAACTAAATTCGTAAATAATTGTGAAGTTTGTAATTTAGCAAAATATGATCGCAAACCTGTGAAACCAGAATTCCAACTCTCAGAAACTCCAGAGGATATCAATCAAATAGTACATATTGATATATTTATGGTAGGCAAACGATTATATTTCACAGCCATTGATAAATTTTCCAAGCATTTGTACACTAAAGAAACTTCAGATAAAAATGCAATTACATTCATAGACCTCATCCGAGAACGAAATGCAATTTTAGGAAAACCCAAGAAAATAATCGCAGACAATGAATTCAACACTGTAAACGTTAGAGAATATTTTAGAAAAGAAAACATTGAAACTCATTTTTCATCTCCCAAATCACATACAGGAAATTCAGATATGAACCGATGTCATAGTACTTTAGTAGAACAAATTCGAATATTAACAATCACAGAACCAAATATGAATATTACAGACAAAGTCTTGAAAGCAACAGAATTTTACAACATCTCAATTCACTCAACAACCCAATGTAAACCAATAGAAATATTGCAAGGATCAAAAGACAAAACTAGAATTCATGAGTTGCTGAAAAGTAAGAAAACTAAATGGATCAATTATCACAATAAAAATCGGGAAAAACCACAGGAAATTCCATATAAGAAAATTTTCATAAAGAACTATGCAAACGAACGACACAAAGAAGAACCAAAATATCGGAAAGTAGAGATAACTAAAAACGAGCAAGATGATATCATAACAGTAAAGAGCAATAAACTTGGAAGAAAAATCCATCCTGTAAGAATAAAAAGGTTTAAGAAGTATTATTCAGAACAACCCACAGAAGAACCAGCTAGAAAAACATTAACGCTGAGTGATGAACAAAAATCTGTAATACATAAAGCATCTCAAGGACCTCAAACAGAAATTTTAATATCAAAATTCAACCTAGGTATTACTCGAGAAGACATCAATACTTTATCAGACAATACATGGCTCAATGATCAAATTATCAATTTCTATTTAAATCTCATCATGGATCGAAGTCAACAGAATACAGATAATTTACCTAAAGTTTATGCCATGAATACATTTTTCCTTCCACGCCTTTTAGAATCAGGTTTCAATTCAGTCAAAAGATGGACTAGAAGAAATAATATATTCTCATATAACATATTACTAATGCCTGTTCACATAAACCAAAACCATTGGTGTTTAGCTGAAATAAATTTCGACAAAAAAGCAATCAGGTATTACGACTCTCTAGGAGGAACAAATACAGCTCTATTAAATACCTTGGAACAGTACCTAAAAGATGAATCTCTAGATAAATTAAACGAACCCTTCGACACATCATTATTCACGAAAGAAAATGTCAAAGAAACACCCCGTCAAGAAAACAATAATGATTGTGGAGTTTTTAGTTGCGTAATCGCAGAATTAATATCTAAAAATAAGCCTATAGAGTTTTCACAACAAGATATCCCTTATTTCAGAAATAAAATGATATTAGAAATAGTGCAAGGCAAATTAAGTACATAGAATACATTGTTTAACAATCATTTAAACTATTACAGCCGACCCAAATTACTGCAATGGTGAAATTTGGCAGATTATTAACAACAATCTTATTGTTGGCAACAATGTTTATACCTCTAATTAGTGCAGAAATGTCAATAGAAAAGATTTATTCGAACTCAGGTATAGTACTCATAAAAAAGGATCCAGTAAGACTAATCAAAGATTATAAAAGAATCTACCATAAAATCAATTTAAAACAATATGAAATTGCAATCTCAGAGATATCTAGTAAAATTGATCTAAATCCTTACACAATTGATACTATCAAAACAATAAGAGGAGAATTAAAACTACTACATTTTGATCAAACAGAAAGCACTTTAGACAAAAGAGTATTAAATTTAGATGAAAAACCAGAAATAATTCAAGTAACTCCAGAGCCTACTCCAATATATACAACCCAATCAAATACCAACATTACATATACCACACATCGTTTAACGGAAACATGTAACTCAGTTCTTGGTAAAAAACCAGGATACATAGAAATCTGTAACCAGGTTAGAAAACAAAATCGCAAACAAAAACGGGAACACAGAAATAGAATAAAAAGAGGAATAGTAAACCCTATTGGTACCATGTATAAGTGGCTCTTCGGAATCATGGACAATGATGATTATGAAGAAATTATGGAACATTTGAAAATAATCGATACAAATAATCATAACATCATAGACGCAATGAATAATCAAATACAAATAAATAACGCTTTCCAAAATAACCTTAATAAAATAGTATTGAATATTAATCACACAAATAATTTGTATAAGAAACTGACTAATGATATAAATAATGTAACAGAATACATAAACAGAATACTTTTGACAATACAGCTAAGTCATAATCTTGATCTAATCAAAGACGAGCTTGAGAAAATAATAGATAACGTAAATTCAGCAAAAACAGGAATAATGTCGAGATCAATATTGACTCATGATGAAATAGATACATACAACCTTTCGTTTGATGAATTAAAAGATATAACTATAAATGTTTTAACGAAAAACGGTACTATTATATTTGTTGTCAGTATACCTATACTTACAAAACCTATGTTATCATACCATGTAAAACAGATACCAAACGATAAGTCAGAAACATTAAATGTTAATAACATCAAGGAAGTAGTTCTATACAATAATGAATATTATGAATATACGAAAACTGTAAAAACCCTCAAAAATACATTAGCCTGTAAGAACATCAAATGTATTATGAAAATAAATAACAATACCAAAATAGAGGAAATAGAAAAAGGACTAATACTAATTGTAAACATCAAAAGTACATTGAAACATAATTGCAATGAAAAACTGTACAATCTAGATGGAACATATGTAATAAGATTCAGTAATTGTGAAATTGAAATTCTCAACAAAAAATATACAAATGAAATAAAAGAATTTCAACAAATATTAATGCTAGAACCAATGCAAAATATCTCCAATTATAAACTTGAAATAGACCTTGAACAACTACAGATTGACAATATAAAAAATTTAGAAAAAATTGAAGAAGTAAAATTTCAACATAAGAGAAACATTATAGCCACAAGTTCAATTTTTGCAATCATAATAATTATACTTACTCTATCATTCATTTTTTATCTTTACTATAAAAATAATTTTGCAAGAATTAACATAAATATTGGAAAAGAAAAAGGAAATGACACTAAAGTAAATCCTGTTGAGGACAACATGAGTCATAAGGAGGGAGGAGTTACACACCCACATAACCCCACACATGAACTCATCACCACCAAATTCAATTCTCTATCGCAACAAAGTAATACAAAGTAAACTTCTTATCTTAACAATGTATCTCATTTCACTTAGCTAAGATAAATTCGAAGATCATTGTCACGTCTATATTGCATCCGCATCCGGTCATTCTAAACTTAATTAAATTTCGCGAGATGCAATAACCAGAGACCACACAAGAGATGCATTGGTCAGCATATCACACCATGGGAATGATCAGATAAGATTCCCATGGACAAATCGTATAAATAGCCCTTTAAGTAGATCGATAAGATCAGTTTTTGTCAAGATTTAAACGGAATAAAGTTTATTTCAAGAAAACTCAAGTTCGTGTTTCATTCAGTCAAGTGGACTTAAAATCATTTTTTTTGATTTTAATTTAATCGTGAAACATAACTCGCGCATAAAACACGTTTAAGTGAACCTGTCAGGTTGGCAATCAAGAGTCGACCCAAATGAAATTGGAGGGGAAATGCTTGGATTTGACAGTGAAGAGATGGAAATTTACTACCTTTCCCACCAATTTAAATCATATGAGTATGCCCACTACAGTTCTACTATCTTAGTGGGCCTAACAGCTTCTCGAAAATTACGTCGAAATTTCGCGACCAATTTTTTTTTCTGACCAGGCACTTTTCCATCTTTACAGCTATGTAAACAACGAAAATTGTAGCACTTGTGATTCAGAAAACCGAAATATGGAATTGTTAAGAAGCGAATGCAGTTATCAAAGAATCTATCTTACTTCCCGCAAAATCCAGCATTCAAAACTAAAACTAAACATTTTCCTTCCATTTACTTTGTACCTGTCCACTTTTGTACCTGTTTGTGACACTTGTTACCGATGAATAAATTCTCTTCTCACGATTTCTACAATTTCTCGAACCGAGTGTAGAATGCTAACTTTTTTTTCTCAGTTCAGTCGACCTCGCTAATCCAAGGACGCTTCTCAGTTTCATCCGCCTTCAAGACAGAAGATGTAGCTTGTGCTAAGTACTTAGCTTCGGGTTATTTTATTGACTACCTCAGACTCTCAAAGCTCGGACAACCAGCCAAAACTGCTGTGGGACAATCTATACACGGTTACTTTAATAGCATCTATATATTCGACCCAACAAAAGCTCTTACCGTTTCCCCGATTCTATATTCCGTTGCTTTTTTTACACGGAGATTTGTTATCTTTTGCAAAACACTTTTCGTCTTTATTTCCCAGCAAAATTCGATCATGTATTATGAATTCCCTCATTCTCCTCCGTCATCTATCTCTTTTGTTCATACCAGCCTCTTGAGTGCTTGCTTAATAGCCTTGATGTTAGTGTCGGTGTGTTTCTGATGGTATCCCGAGCCTGTTTGCTAAATCAGCTTCACCGTCCATGTGTGTTCTTTTGTCTATTATTTTCAACCTCAATTTCTTCTCGAGCTTCTCTCCGTTTTAGTAGAGGTCTGCTCATATTTTTCTAATTCTGAAATCTGGTGACCCAAGTTGCATCTCCGAATATTGTCCTGTTTCTCTCGTTCTTTGCTTTAGTAAACTACTCGGAAGACTTCTTTACAATAAATAGGCTACCTCCTATCCGTCATCCATTTTTTGCTTCTGAACAGCATGGATTTATAAAAGGCAGATCTTCCATCTCTAATCTCTTAATCTTCACTAACTTGATCACTTCCATCTTAGACGCAAATTGATGGAGCATACACCGATTTTGAAAGGGTTCCGACCGTGCTGGTTACAATCTTCTTCTTATACAGCTTGAAGTTTATTCGGTATCAAACCTTATCTCATCTTACGTCGAATCTTCTTTTGTTCGAACCTTCTACTATCATTGTCCAATCTTCTCGTGTCCGAATCTTCTCTTGTCCTCATCCTATGTTTCTGGTCGTAGGTCGTACCTCTTCTCCATACTATTCTCTTTTTGGGGTTTCTTAAGGTTCGATACTAGGCCCTTTGTTATTCCTGGTATTTATCAATGATCTCCATATGTTATGTACGGATGCATACATAGCTGCCAAGGCCTCTCGTTTGTTTGTTTTGTCTTCTTCCACTTGTTTACTATCATCACTACTTCCCTTCATCTGTTTTTCACACTTATCCGTAGCATCCTTGAATACTGTTGTCAATTGTGGTCTCCCCACTTTAATTATTTAAATGATGCTGCAAAGTGCAGTCAGTGTAGACTTACATGCTCATGATTATTTTAATTTCATATCCCTTATTGTGAATATAGAGCTCGTTTGCGCTTACTCCCAATTCTCTCCTTAAAGTATGTTCCTTGATGAGTTCCTTTTCAGGCTCTTTCACTGTCCTATGCTATCTGACCTTGGTTCCAAGCATTTATTACGTGAGGTTTATCGTTCGCTTAATATGGCTAAATTATAACAGAGTCAAAAAAATTGATATTGATATCGCAGGGAGACTTTTTAAAGACATTTGTTTTATTTACTTTGAAAATTAAGATTTGCAATTCTGTAGCATAATAAACGGTCTTAACAAAATTGATACCACACTGAGGAAACACATGGCGCCAGACGCCATAATTTATAGACTTCTGGCGCCATGTACATAGTCGATTTAGGGATTGTGATAAAATGTAGCGCCACACGCCATAATACATGGCGAAAAGTACATAGGCCTACACGCCATGTACTATAGTCTTCCACGCCATGTTCATGGCGTGGCGGACTATATTACATGGCGTGGAGGACTATAGTACATGGCGTGGAGAACTATAGTGCATGGCGTGGAGGACTATACTGTATGGCGTGGAGGACTATAGTACATGGCGTGGAGGGCTATAAGCATAGCGTCTGCTCCTATGTACTAATCGACTATGTACATGGCGCCAGAAGTCTATAAATTATGGCGTCTGGCGCTATGTGTTTTTTCAGTGCATCTAAAGATGCTCCAGTTTGCATCCAACAAAAGGCCCCGAACATTCTCAGTTCGGAGCATCTGGAGGCAGAGCACTTCATGTTAGGTAATGGAATTCTATCAAAGAAATTTCCGAGGAATTAATGACATCAAAGGTCTTATCCTCTCCTATATTCAAGAAGCTTGCTGATATTTATACATCTCCTCACACAGCATGGCTGCGAGTTATAATTGTAGTGCCATGAGCCATATTACATGGCTCATGGCACTATGTAATATGACGTATGAGACCATAATTTCTGCGCCATGTAATTATGGCGCTGGGAGCTATACTGCATGGCTCAGGGTACTATGTACATAGCGTGTGGCACCATAAATGCTGCGCCATGTCACATGGGACCACGCGCTATGTAGATTCTGACATTATGGCGCTGGGAACCATATTGCATGGCTCAGAGTACTATGTACATGGCGTATGGGGCCATAAATAATGCGCTATGTTACATGGCTCTGGGCGCTATGTGGATTTTTTTCAGTGTATGAAGTACAATTATTGTTGTTGATATGAGGAACAAAAAATAGCGCAGTGCACGAGTTTTACTCTGACTAACTGTTGCTTAATATTGTGTAGACAGTATGAACTAAAGGTAAATAGAGTTAGGGCGAAATTGTATTTTATTGTTTATTAAGCTCTTAGTCATATACTCGTATTAGTCTGTTCACAACTTACGGAAGTTATTTATTTACCTGAGTGTAATTGGTCAAGCATGACAGCCCAAGAAATATGCCAATCAAAATATACCACATATTTTAATATAAGTACAGTCGTCATTTGAAATATAACTTGAATTATCGGTATATGCTAGTGTCTAAAAGATTTTAGTTTGATAATGCTCTTTGGAAGTAGTTCGAATGACACTCAGTAGTTGATTGTATAAATTGTAAATATCAATAAAATTATTCTGTAAATATTTTGAAGCTTTTGAATTTCATAATTTTTCCATATTTGAATTTTCATCTCTTATAAAAATTCGTTTGAAAATTAGTCAGCTTACAGTTTCTTCCATTCTGTTTTATGTTCCAATTGCATTCTCATCTCTAAATTCTTATCAAAAATACGTAAGCATGAATTTAGTGTGAAACCATTCTAGCATTAAAGTCTCCTTCGTGAGTTGTAGTTCATAAAGGAGCTTTGAAGCGATTATAGCCGCTTTTCAGTACTAATAAAACGGTCGTATCTAATCTTTCAAACGTACAAATGCGCATAAATTTATGAACATGTGTATTTACTTGAAGCTTAAAAAGTATCCATAGAAATCATTTTCAATGGATTTCTACGCAAATTTCGAAGAAAATTTCAGATGAGTATTTCATGTCCATCATCTTAAAAATGTATTACATATTTTTACACAAAAAAAAAAATACTTGACCGTACCTACTAATCTGCCAGTACTGAAGGCAGACAAATAACCGTTTTATGAGCCGACCGAGAGACGACCAAGCTCGAAGAATGAAAAATTTCTCATTTTAGGATAAAGCATTTTTATACGATAGCTATTCACTTGAGGTGCTGAATGCGCAAACTTTGCAATTTGTCGAAGATAAATGGTCAATTTGGAATGTTTATGGTATCATACGCAAATGGAGTTGCAGCACATCTGGGCGTTAAGAATATTCTTACAATATTCTATGGGTCCTGGTCCTATTAATCAGTTTGCAACGCATATTTATTTCCAATGAAACTACAAAGGCAATAAGAGGACTTATAACCAATATACCAACTGATGCAAATATTTATTTGGCTAGCATAAATATGAATAAATAATCAAAATGGTTTCAAATAGCATCTTCAAGATTATATTCATTCAATGTCATTATAAATTATAAAAGCCAACCTGCATACTCATAAAAAACAAAACTGAAACCAACTTTGCTTGATCAAAACAAAACTTTAACTTTACGTGTTTAAAACCAACTTTATTAAAACAAATTTTATTTGTGATTAATAAATGATTATAATAATACTTTATGCGAACCGAAAATGGTTGTTCAATTTAAAGCGCCCAATGTGGGTGAAGCGTCATTCAAAATTATTGATTATTAAATTATAATAACGGAAAAACAAAGTACCTAATCGAGTTCGCAATTATGTATTTTTTTTCATCGTTTTTATTTGCTGGAATTTAGTTGTGTTTTTTAAAGCTAAGTTTGAGCTAATTGTAAGTTTGAGTTTTAGATGTAGTCATGAGTTTGGCATAAATCTGAGCTAACTTGTTGTTATTCAAAAAACTCAAGCAAACACTTTTTTCCCTCAACACAGTTTCAACCTTTGAATGTATGTATTTGAATAAGCTTAAAGTAAATAACTCTGATGCAGAAGCTCACATAAATATCTATTTAAGAAAAGATGAATAGCTTTCATCGATCATGAATCGCAGATTTTTCATCGTGTCTTATGATACAATCCATTCTGGCTTGTTAGTACCAGAGCAAAAATTGATATCGATGCAGTGTAATCATTTCTTAATGAGACCATTTGCTGTATGCATCGTTCACATTATTGGCGAGCTAGGAAAAAAAGTTTGTTGAAATTATATACTCGTATATCCGGTGTTCGGGATTCTTTGTTCTTTTATATTAAGTACGTTTTTTGCACAACCGAGCAGATCAAATTTTGGTAAGTATAATGAATTCAACAGAAAAATCCTGTACATGTGCAGGATTTTGTTGCTGTATTCAATATACTTAGCAATCTTTCATTAACTTTCATTAACTTTCATTCCACTAACTTTAGTAAATGCTCTTTGTCCTGCAAACTCTGGTGAGTTTTTAAATAAAATAAACCTATTTTTAATTAGTAAAGCTTTTAGTTGAGCGAAACATTATTTGCACGCCCAAGCAGATCAAATTTTGTTAAGTATACTGAAATTCAAATGAAAGTTTGTTAAGTATATTGAATACAGCACTATGCTTAACAGAATTTGATCTACTCGGGTGGGCAAATAATCGTTCGCTCAACTAAAAGCTCTACTAATTAAAAATAGGTTTATTTTATTTAAAAACTCACCAGAGTTTGCAGGACAAAGAGCATTTATAAAGCTAGTGGTCATTGAAGCTGCCTCCAAGAGCCTTTGCCGGAGTCTGTTCAGATGTGGCAGTCGCTGAAGCTACCAATCTAACTAGCAGAACAGTGACACAAGACAGAAATTGAAATTAAAGCTAAACTGGGGTTCGCGCCTCCGCTTTTCCTGTGCAAGACACTTACTGCGGATAATCTACAAGATCAAACTATAGTTTTTTCTGAATCACCGTTTCTTTTGGCATCAATGAGCTACTAAAGTGCGACTTCTGGCCATCTGGAGTTTTTGTAAAGGAGTTTATCAAATTTCCGCGAAAAAATATTCGATCCAGAACAGTAAAGCAGTCTCTAACATAAACCGTCCCTTAAAACTGTATTACCAGAACGTCCGTGGCTTGAGATAGAAAGCTTCAATTTATATATTTTAATTCTTCAATCACATAAGATAACATTATCTACCTCACGGAAATATGGCTTTCAGTGAAGTATTTCCTATGCATCAGGTATTTCACGTTGATCGAAACTGTTCTATTTCTAACAAATCGCATGGGGAAAGTGCATTGATTGCCATACGCGAGCCTCTTCATGGAGCACTCTGTCGTAATTTTCATGCTTCTCCTCCGGTTGAAAGTGTGATGGTTCGCACTTGTTTTCTCAACAGCCTTTAATTAATAATTCTCTCTGTTTATATTCCTTGTAACAGTTCTTCCGCTGCGTACGAGATTTTTTTTTTAATGAGATATCCATAGTACTTTGGCCCTTCCTTTCGCTTGGCTCCCTTTCGCAGACCAAGACTAAGCGTAACTCGAATGGTCGTATTCTTGACATAGCTCTCTCTAATATTCCCTCTACTGGTGTATCTGTATCCACCGTGTTCCGTCTCTTTGGCTTTGTAGACGCTCACCACCCTTCTCTCTCTCTCTCTTTGTGTCCCACTGACATACTCCTCCGAGAAAAGAATCTCAGTTTCTCCTCGGTACAATATTTGCAAAGCTAATTACCGAGAAATGGCATTGGAATTTGAAAACGTTAACTGGTTTTCCTTCTTCCGTGGGCTAAATATTATATTTATAAACATATAATAATACACTTTCCAAATTTCGTTACCTTCATAAATTACATATTCTCATTGGGATATCTTTACTAAGCGATTTTGTCATTAAATTTGCAAATATGAACGAACCTGCAATGACAATTAACAACAAATATTGAGGTTTTGAAAATTTGAAAGAAAATTGCGGCTAGTAACACTAGACTTCTTTTCACCCTTATAGTCCTTCAATCGAAATGAAATTCACATGGTGGGTTTAACGTAACGTGAAGCAGATTAGGTATTTTTTTTGGCTATGCTGCTAGCTTAGGGTTTCCAGCATCAAACATTTTTCGTAAATATTGCACGAACAGATGCTTTAAATTACGTACCTATATGCAAGCATTTACAATAAAAATAAGGAACCCATGTTTAAATTTTCCGAGATTTGAAAATTTTCGGATGGGAACTGTGGATGGCAGCCTCAAACATCATTTAATCGCTGAATCTTTCGATGAAATCCTTGGAAGAAAAAACAGTTCATAGGATAGGTATGTAGACTTATTGCTGCTTCGTTGGAAACTTGTTGTCAACACTGAACATTTTCATCATTGATTAGAAGATGCTGTCGAGAAATGGTTTTTGTTGCTTTAGGTAAGAAATGGCTGATATGATACTACAAAAAGGCTTAATACGTCTTTCCATACTTTTTGGTCACTCAAGGACAATTTCGTCAAAAATTCATTTTCGAGCGGTTTTTATGCGCTAGAATTTTTATAAAATCTTAGTTCGTTGTGTGGGGGCCCGGTAGCTCTGCTCGCTAAGACGTGCTACGGGGCCTGCGAGTTCGAGTCCCGCCAGTGCCATGGCTGTAAGTGTAAATGCGTGTATTTGTCCATGAGGGTGGCAAATGGGCCCAAACTGGTGGGCTAATGCTGGCCGCGTTCCCGGCAGCCCTCTTCACTAACCTAACCTAACCTAGTTCGTTGTGTCCTCGAATATGCTTGTCAAGTGTGGTCTCTACGTTTCCTATACCTTTCTTAGTCCATCAAGTGTGTGCAGCGAAGGTTCACACAATCTTTATTTTTTAAAGACAATATCCTTTACTCCTCATATGTTTTCCGCTTGATGAGTGCTTTCTGTTCAAATCGCAACGAGGTGTTATATCTGGCTTCGCCGATTCGTTTTGACCTCGCATCTCCTTACGTGGCAACAGTTCTCAGGAAGTCGGCACTGTTCCGTTCGCGCATTCAAATGTCTACTTCTCTTCTCTCTTTGTCAGAATCGCTAGACGTCATATTGAATTGGAGCTTTAAAGATTTTTAAAAGTATTTATGCTCGACCTAAGCGTTGGGGCATTAGATTGTTGAAATGTATTTTCTTTTATCTTTTTGTTAATTTTAATCTTTATTTTTATTGTCATAATTGGAATTTGTATTCTATTGCGATGAATTCTCTGTAAATAAATAAATGCAAATTTTTCATCTTCAAGTTAATTTCGAGGAAATTTAACTGGATTTTTTGATAAGACTACTAAAAGCTGTATGCCAAAAACTCAAAAACTCTTGAGACAAAACTGTAGTATATACCCAATGCAGTCAGAAGATTAAATCTACCTACAATTCAAAGCTGATGCTTGCTTTATAACAACTGGTCATCGTCATTTCATCTAATTATTTATAAAATTAGAATTTGATTTCTTTTTGAATTTCATTTGAGTTCACATTCATTGGGTTGCTCTTTGAAAATTTCTTTTTTTCTGAATGACATTGTTTCGCGTGATTCGAACAAATCTTTTGACTACCAGAGTAAATTTTGGATATGTTTTCGCCAATTCGTCAATATCTTGACTTGGTTCCACTTTAAATAAATAGCATTTGAAAATTACAAAATAGAATACAACCAATAGTTCTTTTTGTACCCATAATGAACAACGGTTGTCAAAGGCTAAGAATATATACATACATTTTCAACTTGATTGATTTGAATAATATTTTTCTGGCAATTGACAAAAAAGTATCAATATATAAGGACTTACTTCAAATAAATATGATGTTTCTGAATTCTTTGCTATATCCAATTTATCATGAACATAAAAAAATTCACGTTATTATAGTAACCATAAAATCCATCATAGTATACTTGGAAACAGTATTTAAACCGTTTAAAGTGAAGTGGATCTATTCTCAACCTAGCAACCCATTTAATAGATGACATCAAAGACCATTTATAAGCGGCATTTTTTGTTTGTTATTTATATATGAATCCTATACGTTTTGGAGACGGTCCTTGGTAATACCTGTACGTTTCTCTGCAGGAAAATTCCACGAGCTCACAAATTATACGGAGCACCATTCTATTTTCATCGAGAAACAACCTTAAAATCAATCTCGAAAAGGCTTTGGATGAAGTCACATCTGCAAAAACGTCGTGATAAAAAAGATCTGTAGATGAAATGATAAATTTTCTCTATGAATCATCTTTTAGAACGTCCCGGCATATGAAGAGACGGTATGTTTTTCATCAGTTTTCATATATTTTCTCACTAGGACACTGGTACAATTTGTCTCCTGTATGTGTATCGAGAGCTATGGAAAATTTTCAACAAAAAAATAATAGAAGTTGTTTTATTAATTGTGAACAAAGTCATGTATCAGAAAGCTTTTTTAAATTTAAATTTTTTAAACTTATAAAAGTTTCAAACATTCGCGAACAATGTTCAATGGCATTGCGTTGTAGGAGTCTTAATCAAATGTTTGCATTACTTGAATTTTCCCCAGAAATCTAAAGTCTATTTCAGGAACAAGGACACAGCTGAAAAGGGAAGTAAACATAAGTTCGTGCTTCTTCAATGTTCTCGTTTCGTTGTTCTATTTTCTGGTGGTTTCGGCTACGAGAGTTTTAATCAACAGGAGTACACAAAACGACACCAAACTCTACAGTATAGTCACACGAATGTAGATAAATCATGTAACAATATGATTCTATGGGAAAGTTAAACAAGCTTGAACTTAAGTAAAGATTGATGTCGAAGTAAAGTTATTATTACATTAAGTGTTGTGATGGTAGCTGTAATTATCAGTGAACCTGCTGAAAAATTAGTCATCTGAGAATTAGTGTCAAAATTCATAATTCCATTGATTAATGAAACAAGAAGTATTACCTAAGAAAGGTTCTTTGCTGGTAGACTCATGCTTTGTCGACCATATTGCTCGAAAGTGCTCTTACACACCAGCAGATTAATGTCTCCAGCATGTTTTCAGTGTGTATTTACTGACACATAAGATTTGAAGAGCGTATGTGATTCGCAGAGAAGCGCAATCCGTGGAAACCAATTTAAATAAAAATTTTAGCACTTTTTTGATTATCATATTAAGGCAAGCAATTGGAAAATGATTTTTACTAATGTTCGAAGAACAATAGTATTAAACTCGTTTCGCCGAAAATTCATATTTCTTTATTTATATATATAAGTATATCTATCAGCAAATCGGTTAATAGAAGTAATCTTTGGAGTGGCCGATCCGATTGAGCTGAAATTTTCGGATGTCGTAGATGTATATAGTAGGCAGGTCCATGACTTGTTCGAATTCAGTTATCTTTAACCTTTTGGCGGCGGCGGGCATTTTAGTGAATTTTCAGGTACTCCTATATTTCCAAGCAGTGTAAAATTTTTGTAACAAAAAGTATTGGAAATAAAAACTTATTATATTTTAGGTTTGCTCATGATAAAGAATTGGAAATTTTGAGCCGTGTGTGGGTGCTGAGTGCCTAAAAGTGGGCAAGGAATTTTTCTCAAATTTTGATTTGTCATAACTTCTGAGAGGAACATTCGATCATCGTGAAATTGATAGAGCGTATTGATGTAGGCTAGAAATTAGCACACATGGATTTTAAAGACAGTGTGGGTAACTCTGTAGCTATGGCAGGCTCTTAAAAAAAAATCCTTCAAATCATCGACCTTCTTGAAAAATATTTGCTTTTTGCCAAAAAACTCAAATCATTGATAAATCTAAATCTTTGTCCATCACGTCAGATTAAAATTTTCCAGATTCCGATTCGCACAAGAACGGCAACCCATCACCAAACTACCTCTATTTTCAGCACTCGAAAGTTCTGTTCACGAGAACTGACGACCGGATTATCCGATCATAGTCAAATTTACAGGACATGTTAATATTAGCTAGGACCAGGTCTGATAGAAGTGATTTTGAAATGCGGGCAACCCTGTGCCAGTGGTACCATCTTGAAAAATCACCCAGAAAAAAAACTGGTTTTTGGCCTATAACTTCCGATTCAGCCATCAGATTTTGACAAAATTCATACAATACTTGGATCTTACTCTATGTAACATTTGGTGAAAATTTGGCTGAAAAATTAGAATAGAGATGCCTATGGTGATTTTTGTCTCCTAAATCTTGCAAATTTGCTCAGCAAAATAAAGCTTTTTTCCCTATAACTTCCGGTCCAGTGTAGAAATCAGAACGAACTTCACGCAGTAAATGAACCTTAATATGAACCAAATGTCGTAGAAATTTCGTATGAAAATCATGAAAGGGCTGCCAGCTATGACCATTTTGTAATTTTGTTTAATTTCTTTACTGAGCGATTATGTCATTAGATTTGCAAATGGAAATGATCCTGCAATGAAAATTAACAACAAATATTAACGCTTCAAAAACTTGAAAAGTTTTGAGGGTGGTAACCCTAGAATTCTTTTCACCCGTATAGCTTCCAGCGCAGTGATTCAATTGAAACGAAATTTACTGGTTGGGTTTACCTTGACGTGAAGCAGATTTGGTATGTGTTTTGCTTTGCTGCTTACACAGGGTAACCAGCATTAGCCATTTCCGTAAATATTGCACCAACAGATGCTTCAAATTACGTTCTCATATGCAAAGAATTTGCAATAAAAATAAGAAACCAATTTCGAAATTTTCCGAGTTTTGAACATTTTTCGGATGGCAGCCTCAAACAACGTTTAACTGCTAAAAAATTTCGATAAAATCCTGCGATGAGAATGAAATTCAGAGGATACGTTGATTTGAGTATGAGTTTGTTATGGTAAACTTATTGCTGCTTCGTTCGGACTGCCGAACGGACGCTTCGTTCGGACTACTTCGTTCGGGTTGCCAGCACTGAACATTTTCATCATTTGTGTTATAGTTGAGTTTTGTTGCTTTGGATAAGGAATGGTTGATATGATTCTACAAAACAGTGTTTTACGTCTTTCCACACTTTTTTGTCACTCAAAGAAAATTTCTTCGAAAATTAGTTTTCTAGCGGTTCAGGTGCGCTAGAGCTTTTTTTTTCTTGAGCAAACTACCACAGTTCATGGGTCGGTAAGGTAACCCTCCTCCCGCTTTATGTGCAGCACTTTCGCAACATATGTTGAGACTGCGCGCCAGTTCTCCTCGTTTCGCAGCATTGCATCCACGATCGTCTCAGGCGTTGCCAGGCCAATCGTGGACTCAATGGTGCGCCTCAAACTTACGAAGCGACTGCACATACAGAATGTGTGCTGAGCATCATCGAGCTCAGTCACACAGTCCTGGCAGTACGGTGTGATCACCTTACCCATTCTGTTCAGGTATTTCCTGAAGTAACCGTGCCCCGTCAAAATTGACAAAGGTAAAAGTTTACCTCTCCGTAGTTCCGGTTAAGCCAAGGCTCAATGAGACCAATTAGCTTAGCCGTCCAGCGTCCTTTAGCACTTTCACTCCAACGTTGTTGCCAGAGTTGGAGGGTAAGCGTACACGCGTGCGTCAGAGCCTCAGTTTTGCCCAGCTTTGAGCGAAAGAGGTACCCTTCTTTGCGTTCTCGCGCTAGTAGGTCGATTTTAAACTAGAAAAGCTTGATTGTCATACAAAACTGAATGACAATAGCTGTGTTTAATGACTCCGGAAAAGAACAGAATATCTCAAGGCAAGTTAGAATAGAGCAGCTGTCAAAAAAGTTGATCAAGTTAGAGCAATTGAGAGGCAATTCTCAAAATTGATTGCTTATCAGAAGCTCAATCTGTCAATTCATTAATAAAAGGCTCTACTACACTCCCAATCTTTTATTGACAGTCAATTCTGTGACAGTTGACAAACAGCTGGCTGCTTGCCCGAAGTTGCTCTAGGAAAAAAGGTAGAACAGAAAATCATGATCTAAATCGCTCTAGTTCAACTTAGAGCAGGCCTATAAAACACTAATCGGAACAACTTCGGGCAAGTTAGAGCAACCAAATTGGAAATGAAGCAAATTTTGCTAAAGATATCTCAACCTACCTCAACCTAGAGCAGCTCATTAAACACAGCTAAAGGCGGCTTTAGATATGCGGTGTTTGTCAAATACCGAGCACCTAGTTTGGCAAACTTCGCATATGTGGTTGGGTTGCTCGCCTAATGCTTGCCCTAGGCCAACCACAAACATTCGGGTGCTCGCTATTCCTGTAGTTTGTCGAACTTTCAACTCAAATCAAAGTAGACGAGCACTGTGTCGGATCCCCGCAGCTCGTTCATCTTCCAGTTTTGGCGAACATTCGGCAATGCCGGAATGCCTCATTCACTGTACTTGTCATTTCGCAAGCACCAAGCCAAATTACTTGACTAGGTGTTCGGTATTTGGCGAATAGGAGGTGTTTGACAAACACCGCATATCTAAAGCCGCCTTAATGATTTAGACTTTTGGAGCTGTCATTCAAATATGACTGACGTGCCACTCAATGAATAGGTTGAAATGCAGAAAAACAACAATCTTTCTTTCAAGTGCTGAGCAAGTAATAGAGGATGATGAAGATTAGGGTTAACGTTGGAAACAAGACATGAAGAAAGAGAGAAATATTATTGCAGGCAATGGTGGAGAAGGAAAGGTGCAGATAGCATCGGATTGGAATTAAGTTCAAACATAGAATATTAGGAAAGAAATGAAGAGAGGTATATAGAAGCTGCATTTCCGTGACCGTTTCCAAAAGGTATAATATTCTATTGAATAGAAGTTATCGATGTGCAGTACGTATGAGGAAAAAAATAGTAAGTCCGATTCTGTTGAATAATGAATTTAATTTATGCAAATATATAAGAATTACATTTCACTATAGTTTTTTGCTAGATTTACATAAAATTCAATATTCTCATGTGGAAAGATTGCTGCGATTGTTGGTGATGATAGATGTTTACAGAGACGTTGGCACGTTTTGATGAGGTCATACTTGTTACTTTTGTACGGTGTAAACTTAGATAGCGAGTTCAACTCACGACTGATAATCACAGGAGACCTCTCAAGAAACCAGTTTTAGAGGTCCAATTTTCGATCACTTTTTGAACCAACTACGGCAGTATATCGTCAATGGCACGAGTTATGCTGGCTTCTAAAGAAAATCAGCGATTGTTGATGGCTTGTCACCATAGGCCAATGATTCCACGTATCCTCACAAGAAGTAATACAATGGAATCCAATCACACGATATCGGTGGCCAATTGGCGGATTCATTTCTCCAGATAATACTATTTCCGAATTTTTTCTTCAATAAGTCGACGGTTACGATCGCTGAGTGGCATGTAGCGCCATCTTGTTGAAACCACATCTCTCTCACATCTATACGACGCAAATTCGGGAACAAAAACTGGTTTATTACTGCTCTTTTCCGGTCACAATTGACAAGTAACGCGCTCGCCGTGTTAGTCTTTGAAGAAGTATGACCGAATTCTGCCACCAGCATCACACTGCAACAGCATTTCAATGACTTGATGAGAACTGTCTTCGTTCCAGATGCGGCAATTTCGCTTCTTGAATCGAGCCAGAAACGAGCTTCTTCGCTGAATAACATCTTGCATAAAACAGAGGATTAGCTTCCAGTTGATTTTCGGCCTATTCTTTAAGCGTGCGACACACCCGAGTTTCGAAACGGATTTAATTCTTGCATGAATTGGATATTGTGAGCCTTAAAACGGAGATTTTCGATCTCCGAAATTTTTTTTACAAAGTGGGGGGTCAAATCCAAACTTCTTGCGAATTCAGAAATTTGGGTTGTAAGCAACACTGGCTTCCACGGATGCGATATCCTCTTCGGAACGCAATATTTTCAATCTTGTCGTTGGTCTACGGTCAAGCAATGTGAAGTGGTTGCGGAAAGTTGCAATCTCATGGAGAATAGCACGTGCTGATAGACGGTTATCCGATCAGTAAAACTCACAAAGCGAAAAAAACTACGATAACCCATCAACTGTCCTTCTAGATTTAGCCCAGGTTTTAGGTTTCATAAAAACTTTGCGCGAGTAAAACGAGTAAACTTTGGGAAAACCAAGACTGTTCACAAAACCACAACACACAACGAACTATTTTCTCAAATAATCCCATAAACTATCAAAACTTATAATATTCCGATGCATACTCCTTAATACACGTTTTAATATTTCCACCATTGAATATAAAATTATATGCACAGCATTATGCCTAGGCCAACCAAAATCTGAAGGACTAGAGTGAGTTTTTTTTTATTGAAAAAGCAGAAGCATGACATGAATTCAAATGAAAGCTTAAGTGAAATGCTAGGCATCCGATGCTATTCACTTGACACAAGGGGATTCACTGTCTGTTCGCTTTTCTACCGAGACTGCGAAAGGAGGCCTGGCTGGCTAGTTTACCGTTGTCCAGCATTCGAACGGAATAATTTTCAATTAATTACAGTGTTCAAAATTAATGCAAAGGCGACTTTGGCATGAATGAATTGTTTCTGTGAAACGCAATATTTGGTTCAAAATCGGCAAGAAAGATGTGAATTTATATTAAATACCAGTATTAAAGTTTTAGAAGCTAGCAAAGTTTTCAATAATTTAGGCATTAGCATGAATCATTATTTGAGGTGAGCAAGGTAAGAATTTCCACATTCCGTAAAACTTATGGACAGAGCATACTGTTTGTAAGTTTTATTTCAATGGATTAGAACATATTGAAGTAGGCAATATCTTACTGCCAGTTGGTCACGTAATGAGCATTCGTATTATTACAAAGATGGAGGTTGTAATGTGCAATCTTTAGTAGTTTAATCCCCGAAATAATTCTTCACCTCAGAAAACTTAAGCTCAATTTCTGACTAATGAAAAGCATATCTTATGAGATTCTGAACATCATTTGAAGTGAATCTCAATTCACGCCCTAAACTGTAGGCCAACCAAAACTGTTGAAATATTCGTAAATCGTAATTTTCCATTGTCCTATCTTCATTTTCACCATTCTTCGGTATCCGTCTGAGCTTTATTTTCACAAAACAATAAACAATGGCAACCAGTGGACAAAGCAATTTACACGCGCAATCAACAGCGCCACAATACGTCTGTGTACACGATACGCCTGTTGTATTTATCAGGCAAATTGAGGGAACTTTTCATCCCCTATCTATGGTAAATTTTAATTTATGCAAGTAAAAGGTAAGATTTTAATTAGCGGAATGTTTAATTTGTCAAATGATGCTATTAATGCATTAATGTATTGAGGTGATGGTCATTCGAACTAATTGCGATCTTGGTTTCTGCTAATCGATCACATTTTGACCAACAGTTGTTGAATTGGACAAGGATGGAGGATGCAAATCGGATTATGCAGCAATGCTTATGTGGAAAATAGATATTGGCCGAGCCCAGGCGAGCCGAGTGTGTGGGCGGTCCAGACGAGCGACTTTGACAGGTGTCACAGGCGCTCGTGCCACATCCGATCGGAATGGATGTTGAGCACGAGCCAAGGCGATTCGTGACGAGCTGTCAAATGCAGTCCACATGTTGGCGGCCTCGTCTGGCCTCGGCCAATATCTATTTGCTACATTAGAATTTTACTACTTCTTAAGCAATTTCATGCGCTCACAGCAATGTTTGTGGTTTTGAAAATTTTTGCTGCTATTTGTATTAAATTTATCTATTGACTTGAGAACGTAATGGCCCAGTCATTTTAGCAAAAACAAGGGGTCAACCTCGGAATGGGAGATAATAAGCTGAATTTTTGTATATACCTTCATTTTGGGGTCTTCAAAGTTGCCTCAAAAGTCTCATAAAATTCTCGCGTCTGCGTCGAAAGTTATTCAAGGTCAAAGGTGAGAAAAAACAGTTTTTTGCGATTATCTTGGTTTCTATTCTGCAGTAAGCCCTACCAATATTTATCGACTCGCTTTCTCAAATAAATGTATCCACGAGTTATCTTTCTGTTGGAATAATGACTTTAATTTGGATGTCAATCAAGGGAATCTTTATTTAGTTTTATTAAAGTTCCATTAGAATGTCTAATGCAAAACTATTAAATTCTTTAATGAAATGATTGATTTGACTTCCAAACACTTGTCATTCAAATTACTTTCATATTTACTTAACAACGTTTTACTACAACTCGCCTGAGAGCCATCCTTTGAAATAATTATTTACCTAAAGATGTGCTAAGGAATCTTAGTTAAATACCAAGAATAAATAATTTGTAGACGTTGAGCAACTACAGTCAAAGAAACCATTCCATAAATAAAGATTGATGAGGAAAATCTTAACATTTCAATTTTATAATTACTATTGGAGGACATTCTAACTAATCACGTTCACTGGCCAATGTAAAAAAGTATCTAATTGCTTTGTCACTTCCTCGTTTCCAACCGAAATGATTCTCGGAAGATACATCCCTAATTTTCTCCTTCACACACTTGTCAATCACCCGAGGGGATTAGTACCGTCACGTCCGTATCCTGTGCACGTGCTTGTGACATTCATAGTCCACTGAACTCTACTCAGTCCATTCCGAACCTTTTTTTTGCATCTTTTTCAACATTGGCCCATATCGACCAACGTACAGTTTTCGAAAGATTTACTTCTCATACAGACACATTTATAAGTATATAGTGTACATACAGATAAATGCAAAATTCGGAATTACTCTGATGGGTTTCTAATGCCACATCTAATACAAGTAGTGTCTATCCATTATCATAGTGATTCTGGCTGGTTGGATAGCATCTTTCCCGTCCAATACTATCCTGAAAGAGTACTTTGTCTTGTCAAGCTGTCAGGATACGTATTGTATTGGATTGTGTTTCATTTCAGACATCAGCACCAAAGTAATTTTACCACCATCCGAAACGTCATCAATACCAGCTTGTCAGCTACTCTAAGGAGCGATCCTAGTTTAGCAGAGACGACAAGGGATTTGCAATAGGGAAAAACGTTGACTAATCTTCAGAAACGACTAAGTGTCTTTACTCGTTTATTTTTTTCCTGTAACGGCGAATAGTGGCGGAGATTGATAGATGTATGATGTGAGTTAACTCGAAGATACGTGGAAGAGATTAATCGATTGAGAAGATAATGAAATGCTACTAGCAAGTTGATTTAGATCTATGAAAAATCTTAGTGATATGCAGGAAGGAGTTTTATGATTTCAAAAGGGTCAACAATTGGGCAAACTACAAAGTCAAACTAAAGCTATTCAAAAATAAATAAATAAATGAAGGATCGATGGAAGTTGGACTCAAAGTATCAGCAGGCATTCACGTTCTCACTTTCAGCTATAAATATACACTCACTTTCCTTATTTTTTTTTTTTTATATATACTAAATCCTGTTTGACGAGGATTGGGTTGGCTTATAACGATTCGTATCAGCCATCGGATTACGATAACACCCGTTTATGGTGGGTTTGACCTCAAATTTTTACTTAAATTATGTTTGACGAGTATTGGGTTATCTTTTGACGTTGCGTGTCAGCCATCAAGTTGCGAAACCACCATGGTGTAGGTTTGACCTCATTTGCTCATTTACTTTATCTTAACTAGTATTCTATTACATATTTTTGATACTTGAACTTATCATTTATTAATTTACATATACCTTTTTTTTTTTTTTTTTTTTTTTTTTTTTTTGTATTTATTTATATTATTTTTATATTTATTATGCAGTGATAGTAGAAAAATATTATTAATAAGTAACCAAAACAACCCATTCTAGGTTAAAAGGGATTCAAAAAAAAAAAACTGCATATTCATAAAAATTTATTTTGAACACAAACCTAAGTTACACTTATTGATTATTACTAGATCTTTTTGATAAAGAACTGTACCATTCTAGTTTAATTTGATTTCTTAATGCATTGACTTAAAATTAGCCATCTTAACAGGAATTAGTTGATCATTTATAGTTAGAATGAAATTTATTTTACATTTCCAAATATATAAACTTCTGATATCCATCAACAATTGGTTTGAGCTTATAAACTATTTTCAGCCTACTTGATATTTTTATAGATATTTTTCCTAATTTACAACTTCAAATAGGATCTTCTTGCTCTTAAATTTAGCTTACAAAAACTTAAATGTTGCTATATATCTAGCTTTGCCTTATCTAGAAAATTCGCTAACTCAGTGACATGCTCTTTATTCTGTGTGATTAGGATAGAATCTACCGTGTTGTAATGACTAAATATTTGAAACTCTCTTCTTACATTGGAATACTTCTGACAATAAAAAATTTGATGATCTATATCATCTTCCAGGTTGCAAAAATTGCATTTCGGACTGTCTATCAACTTCATACTAAACAATCTCTTGTTATTAAAACATTTGTTAACCAGTAGTCTATTTAGTTGCTTGGTAGTGTTGCTTCTGAAATTAAATTTTTTGAACCAAAGTTGCTTTCTATTGCTAAGAAAAGCTTTGGACCATGTGCATTGTTTTAGTTTAATAAGCTCCTTTCTATGGTATTCCCTCCACTCCTCCTTAATTACTGAAAATATGTCCATCAGGGCTTCATCTGCTTCATCTTTGGTGATGATTTCCGAGCCATTAAAGGACCCTTTCTTGGCATCCTCATCCACTTGAGCCATTCCACCTATGTTTTTATGCCCAGGGATCCAAATGACCTTAATTTTACTATGATTGGTTGTCATACATAATTTGTAGATTTCACAGATAATTGTTTTCTTATTAGGGTTGCTTATGAGCTCTATGCATGCTTGGTTGGAGTCTGTGAAGACTATTACTTCATGTTGTTGAGTGCTAATTCCTGCTGAGATGGCCAGGAAAATACCCATCAGCTCCGCATTCAAAATTGATGTGTGAGCACTTAGGGAAAAGATATTCGAGTTGGTATCATTAATTTTTATTGTAGCACATCCCACCCCCAAGCAGGATTTTGCTCCATCCGAAAAATAGATGCTCTGGTTAGTCCTTGTTAAATCTGATCTAAGTTTTTCAAATGAATCTAAAATTTCTTGTGCCTTCATTTTCTCAACGTTCCTAAACACTCCTGTACTTTTTTCAGTTACGATTAGATTTGACGGCACATCAGTCTCGGGTGAAACCACCACTCTATCAAACACATTTTTATACTTGTTGTAAATTATGGAATAGTTTGACCCATTTTTATTTGCCGTGCATTTTTTGAACAGATTTTGATTTGCTAGTTTGATTTTCATGAGCTCTTTTGTTAACATGAATTTGGCTCTGAAACTTGTCGGAAGTTCATTTGCCATGTCAAAAACTATTATGTTCGCCGTTTGGTTCGCCAGGCCTAGACATCTCCTTAGTATTTTTGCTTTAACACTATCAAACCTTCTGGTTAGGTACAGTGGTGATTTCACATATGTTGCTATGTGGCTTTCAAGTTTGGATCTCACAAAAGATTTATACAACACTATGCCTTTGTCTGGAGGTAGCCCACTTTTGATCCCTGTCACTCTCTTTACCACATTTAACTCCATGATGCTGCTTTCTAATTTAGACTTTTGGAATTCTGAGTCAGTATAATTGTATTTAAAAATTTTACCAAGGAACTTTATATTGTTGACCCACTGAATATTTTTATTATCTATTTGAATTTTTTGTGAGAAGCTCTGGTTTTTATTAAGTATCATCCCTTTGCATTTATCTGGATTTAACGGTAGTAACAGGGAGTTTGCAGTGTTTGCAAAGCTCCAACACTCTTTCTGGAGAAGTCTAAATGCCTCTATCTTTTTTTTATGTGAGGAAAAGATCACAAAGTCATCAGCATATTGTGCTATTTTAGTAGATTGACTTCTTTTGTTATGAAATTTGGCTGTATATAAATTGAAGAGCAATGGACTCAGAACATCCCCCTGTGGTATTCCGTTCTTAACTCTAACACTGTCCGAACCCAGCTGTAGACTTCTGAATGAAAGGAAAGCCATAATCCAGAAAATATATTCTTCAGGAATTTTAAAATGAACCATTATGTCCATTAGCTTTGCAGTGTCTACACTTTCATATGCATTAGAAATATCCAGAAACATGATCATAGAATTTTTCTTCTCGTATTTCGCCTGGCTAATCCAGTGATCCATTGTGTTTAGACACATGCTAACTGATCTGTTTTTAGTATATGCATACGTGTGCATTGGAAGCTTGTCTAGAATTTTGAATTTATTTATGAGTCTATCTTTAATGATGCTATTTATTACTTTGGTCATTACATTAAGTAAAGAAATTGGTCTGAAGCTTGAAAGTTCGCTGGGGTTTTTTCCCGGCTTTAAAATGGGACAGATTCTAATGCATAAGAAATCCACAGGAATTGAATTTGAATCAAGTACGTCATTTATAGCTTGAGTTAGAGATTTTAAACTATGCTCATTCAGAGCCTTTAGCATATCGTAAGTGATCGTATCTGGTCCTGGTGCTGACTTTTTATTGTGGGTATTGATTATAACTCTTAATTCTTCGAGTTTTACTGCTATTTTTTGCGACGGAATCGGAATGCTACTAAAGTCCAGACTACTTGAATGACTTTTATTTTTGATAAGCTGTAGATACTCAGCATTGTTTTTGGGGTTCCAGAACGAGGGTGTGTTATACGACTCACTTTTCTTGATATTTTTCGCAAACCTCCAAAATTCTTTGACATTTCCTTTCAAAGCAATCTCATTTAGTTTGTTCATCCAGCTGTTTCTCCTGCACTCCCTGACCTTCATTTCCCATTTCTTTTTTTCTTTAAGATATTGGTAAAAGTCTACCATTTTTCTAGAGTCTTTGTATATTTTTAACGTTATTTTCTTTTTGTTCCATAAAACTCTTATTTCCTCACACCACCAGCTTTTGTTCGAGTGAACTAATGAAGGATTGTTTACTTGATTGTTTTTAACAATATCTTTTAGTACATTTGAAAAATCCTCAATATTGCCAGTGATATTTGTTTGATTTATCTTGTTTAAAATTTTTTTAGATAGTAGTAGTTTTTTTTGTCTGCCTTCCATTTTGGATCTAAAAGAATACGTGATAATGCTGTGACCACTATTACTAACTTGGTTGGGCCCAATAGTCCACCTGATATTAATGGGCAAGAAACTACAGAGAGTGATGTCAGGAACAGACGTCCCTTTCCTGCCAGGTTTTTTGGAAGTTGCAAAAGTTTTTTTACCGTTGTTGAGGCAGAAAATCCCTTGATCCATTAAAATTTTGTAAAGTTTATTGCCTCTGGGATTATTTAGATGGTCTCCCCAGAATTTGTGCCTGGCGTTTAGATCACCTGCTATGATAAATTTACCATATGTCTTTCCCAAAGCAATGATTTTTCCAATTTCAATTTCAAATATTCCACAATTTAAATCCGGAGGGCAATAAATCGAGAAAATCATAATATTATCTTTGAGATTGATTGTGGTGATGCCCACTACTTCAAGTATCGACTCAACTTTTATTTCTTGGAATTCCAGATCTTTTCTTATGATTAGACAGACTCCTCCGCCTTGTCTATTTTTTCTAGCTTTTGACACAATGTTAAATCCACTAATTGGGTTGATTGTCTTATTATTGTCTGCATTGAAAGTCTCAGATAAAACTGCAATATTGAAATTTCCTTTTTTCAGGAAATATTCAAGGTTATTTTTATTGTTGAGTAGTCCCTGAATGTTCAGTTGGAATATCTTCATTAGAGTACATTGTGTTATTTGAGTTTTTCCTTATGTCAGCATTTCTTACTAATATATCAAAAAGACTCTCTAACACCTCTTCCTTATTTAAGATAATATTTTCTACTTTATAGTTCTTTAAAATTTTGCTTAAGAATTTTTCTATTTCACTTGTTATCTGGTAGGATGGATTATCAAATATTGGTGTTGGTCTTGGTGATCGAGTATTCCTTTGCACAATCTCATTCTCCTCTTTATTTTTTTGCATTTTGAGAACCGTAGAATATTTTTTTTTAGTGAGCGCTTTATTTACCTCTCTTTGAGGATTTCTGGTAGGCCCTGTAATTTCCCCACCTAACAAAGGGAACTCACTAAGTTCTTCTACGTCAAGGAGCGCGAAGCTGTTGCTATCTGTTACCACTTGTCTTGCTTCGAAGTATGATATGTTTTTTTTCGCTGCTATTTCCAATATTAATGCTTCCTCTTTCCACTTGGGACATTTTCTGTCTGCCGCAGTGTGGTTTCTAGAGTTGCATAGGATACATATTAAGTTGTTACATGCGCCATCACAATTTATCTCCCCACATTTAAGGCACTTATTTACCGTAGCTTTACAGAATTTGGCTATGTGGCCTAGCCTTCCACATTTTAGGCATTGCCTGGGTTTGGCAATGAAATGCTCCACCTTAATTCTAAGGTAATCTATTTTAATATAATCAGGTAGGTCCTCTCCTTCGAAAATAACTTTGACCGAAAAAGCCGGAATAAATCTGTTCGGATCAGACCTGTCTCGCATAGAGAATCTTTCTGCCGCCTTTATTTTCACCTTATCCAGTTTATTACCATATTCATTGCAGCAAATCCCTAAATCTATCAAGTCTTTAAGCTCAAAGTTTAATGGAATGTTTCTAATCACTCCATATCTATATACTAGATTATTTGGTATGTAACCTTTCATATTATTATTACATAAAAAACTATCATTCAACAGCTCATTTGCATCTGTAGCCTTTTTGAAGTTTATTTTTATTCTACCAAACCCATTATTGAAGATTTGGTCTATGTTCTTGACTTTATTTCCCCTGGACAGCATGTAAAACATCACATCATTCAGTTTGTCTTTGGAACCATCCAATTTTGTCTTTTCAACAATGACCGAATACGTTTTCTTGGTATTCTCAGTGTAACGATTATTGTTTCTGTCCAATACTACTTTATTAATATCTTGTCTCTTTCCATTTGTCCCCTCCATGGCAACAGGGCCATTCAAGCCCGACGCCAACATGGCGTCACTTGTCGATTCTTTGAATTCTGTACCGCCGCTTGACAGCTCTGAACTACGCATGCCCGAACACGCTTCTTGAACAATTTCAACAGACATAACCTCAATCGTTTTGGATAGTGGATTGTCATCCAACTTATTTAGCGATTCTTTAGAACTTAAAACTCCCTCATCTTCATTTTTTCTTCTTTTCAACTTGGGCTTCGAAAAACCTTCCGCTATGTTATCTTCCATTTACACTCAGCAATTTACATGCCCACGCACAACCACAAAACTATGGCAAAATACTTTCTGCGCAATACGCACCACCTTCCTACTTTTTAAGAGATCAACTTCACAATTTAAACCACCAAAACAACCAAATACACTGATTTAAACCAAATGAAGAGATTTTTCAAAAAAAAGATACTTATCAGGTTGAACCCAATGTGCAGAAGAAGAAATTTCTGATGAAACAACGCACAATACTGATAGAGCACTACACTTTACACTTTTCTTTCACTACGCAGTCCAATCTAAATTTATTTCTTCTTAAGCTTGCTTGAGCACGACGAATCCAAATGCAACCTAACACCACGAGTGGTAATCGCCGAAAGCTCACTTTCCTTATAGTGAGGAGACATCTACAAACTAACAGTCAGAACCAAAAAGAGATGCAAGATCGATTCGTGTCTTTTCTTGCTCACTCATTAAATAGTTCGTTCCGTATTTCTCCTCACTTTAATCACCAGGGTGAAATGGTTTCATCCCGATTGAAACTCAGTGCACATTCGAGAGCACTTTTCTTGTGTGCAACAAACTAAATGCGTGCAACAAACTAAATCAAACCGAATATATTCGTTCGCATTGCACTGAAAAAAATCCACATGGTACCCAGAGCTATATAACATAGCGCATTATTTATGGCCCCATACGCTATGAACATAGTACTCTCAACTATGCAATACGGCTCCCAGCGCCATAATGTCAGAGCCTGCATAGCGCGTGGTCCTATGTAACATGGCGCAGCATTTATGGTCCCACACGCTATGTACATAGTACTCTGAGCTATGCAGTATGGCTCCCAGCGCCATAATTACATGGCGCAGAAATTATGGCCCCATACGCTATATTACACAGTACCATAAGCCATGTAATATGGCTTCAGTTGTCATACAGATTCGGATGAATTGAGGTAAGTTCTTTGTTTTGAAGTAGAGCCTCTATTTTACTGTAATAAAATAATTCTTTTTAATTTGCAATCTAACCCAAGGCCATCCGGGAGGTTTGTTAAAGAATTAGCTTACAATTTATTTCTTTCATATTGTAAGATAACTCAAATTATAACTCGCAGCCATACTGTGTTAGGGGACGTATAAATGTCAACAAGTTACGTTTGAAAAAATATATAGGGGACGTTAATTGTCGGTTGGTCTGGTCCTTTAAACATGGAACTATGGAAAGATACCGAAGTAACTGAAGTACAGAGGTGGTGATGAAACGGAAATAATAGAGTAAATAGAGTAATTAATAAATTAAAGCCGCGAAATTCATGAAACGAGTAGGTTTCTATTTGTCAAAAATTAGTATAGTGGGTTGAAAAATTAAAGTAGAGTGGAGTGTTGGCCTGACCGCAGATTAGATGCACTGAAAAAACACATAGCGCCAGACGCCATGTACATACTCGATTTCGGGCTTGTGATAAAATATAGCGCCACACGCCATAGTACATGGCGAAAAATACATAAGAGCAGACGTTATGCTTATAGCCCTCCACGCCATGTATAGTCCTCCACGCATGTGCATGGCGTGGAGGACTATATTATATATAAATATATATATATATATATATCTAAATATATATATATATATATATATATATATATATATATATATATATATATATATATATATATATATATATATATATATATATATATATATATATATATATATATATATATATATATATATGCACATATATTAAATGAAAGCAAAATGTAAGAAGTTCATACAGTTGTCCAATGTTTTTCGATGCCGCTGATGCTCTTCTATCGCCGGTTTGGCTTGTCTCACACATTCGTATCTCATTCTCACACCAATAAACAGAAGGTCAAAAATTGGATCATTTCTCAGCTGCGATTTCTAATCCATTCTTTTTTATATCTGGGTGCATATGTTAGTAGCTTTACTCATAACGGGAGCACTCAGTACTACCTCAACAAAACAACATTTGGTGCTGCTTCACGCGTTGGCATCTTGCTACAGGGCATGTTGGTTTCAGTGGACATCGATTATATTATTCCTCAACAATCTATAATTCAAGTACTTGAAATCCAGATCTCAAGCAGAGAAAAATGGGCGGATGGAATATCCCAAGGAACGAGTACTGTGAAAATATGTCCCGATGGCTTCGAATTGATTGACAGAGTAGAGCTGGCTTTAGTAAGCGAAGATTGGCTTTATTGTAATCAGCTATTCCGATTGAGCCTTTACTTTTTCATTGACAGACAAAACAGTCGCTTGCTGGAGTTCCCACCTCTTTGAACTTCTTAACGAGATGTTAAGACTTTTGACGGTGTATATGTTCTGGATGTCAGGTCATAAGGACATTTAGGTCAAAGAGAACTTGCAAAAGCTGACATACTTTTGCTGGAGATATTTTCCGATTGAAATTGGCCGTCAGCCAAACATACTTAAGGAACGCTATGAAGTCCTCGTTGTAAGCATCTACTTGTGCAACCGTAAGAAAATTATGGAAAACTTTTCACATTTTCCACACTAGAGAGCTATTGGAACCAGAAAGGGGTCTTTCCACAAAGCGATACTTGTTCTGACTGAGCATTGTTTGTTTGGCAAGCATGATGGCAAGCATGATCAATGTGGATATATATCAATTACAAGCCATTAACAGTCTAGATCATTACTAGACTGGGATTTATTAATCTCGTGCCATTTGAATGGTATTTTAATCAATGCCGTAAAACTTCAATCAGAACATGACCATTCATGGATATGGTTCAATCAATTTAACTCTAAACGATATCCGGTGAACCAAAAAGTTAAGAAAATGAGCACCCATTTTGATTTATTTTTGTTACAGCCTATGACATCCTTTTTTCTCCCTTGTTGACTTCATGACGGACGGGTCTGCTCCTTAGATGGTTAAAGAGGAGGTCAATCGCTTCCTCAATACACACCACGAACCAATGGCCACATTTTTATTTCGAAAACTTTTGGATGATCCGCAAAATATAGAGTACCAGTTCCACTTTGTTAGTGCGGGATACGAGAGTGAGCTGTATGTGAGCAACGAAAAATCTAGCCTGAGTATGTAGTTGTCGAATCTTATCGTGCATCTCTTCCTGTTCCATGCGATTTCTTCCAACTTTCCAGGCTGATCAACAATACAATCTCAAGCCGGATCACTGGATTTTTGGTCCGTATACATCTACGGAGTTGACACGCAGGTGAGGGACTAAGTTCTTACGCTGTGACATTATGTATCAAATACATATTGGCCAGACAAGCGACTTTGACAGGATTCGCCGGCGCTTGTGCGACTTCCGTTCGGAGTGCGTTTTGGGCACGAGTAAAAGGGATTTTAATGGTGTCCACATGTTGGCTCACAAGCTCACAAGCAGTTGGCTTGGCCTTGGCTTATATGTATTTGCTACATTAGAATTTGACTCATGTAGACCAGTGATCCGCAAACTCTGACTGTAGACCAATGTTCCGCAAACTTTTTGTGCTCAAATCGAGAAAATTTAGCGACACACAAAAATAGCCCAATGTTTATTTAATATTTATTTATTATTTGAGTCAATCTAACATGAATAGAATTCGCTTAAGTAAGTCGTGGAAAAATGGTACGAGAATCACAATAGCTTGATTTGAAACCAGTTGATACTCATTTGATATACGCAGCCAAAAATATGCTAGATCTGTTTTGGGAAATCTTAATTCTAATGTCCAATCAAGTTTTAACTCCGTGAATCTTTCCTGCTCACTTTCGGTATGTGTCCAAGGGAAATGCTGTCTGGGAATAGATTTCGTACCAAGTGCATAAGCTGTAGGTCACACTTCGGAAAATAAGAATTCATTTTTTCTGCTGCTAGATCCAAGTGCTTCACTATCATAGGCAGCACTTGTTTTTGTGAATCGAAAGCCATAACATTTGCGAACATTTCATTACAACCATTGGTAGCGTGGCTGATCCAAAGCACCAATTTAACGCGAAAGCTTTCAATTTCGTTCGATGACGTTAAAACTTTAGAATCCCAACCTTACATGTTTTTGTTGAGCTCATTTATAAGAGCGATATGCAAGTTTTGCAACATACTTTTTTTTTTTAAACAGAGAAGCAAAATCTGAGCTCTGCGCCTCTAAAAACGTCTGTATCTCAATTTTTTAACTCGTCAATCCGAAAAAGGTCTCTTCCGCTAGAACGCCATCGTACTTCTATATGAAACAGAAGTGACTGACCTGACGCTCTGCATTAAACTGACAAAAGTTCAGCGGTCCCGACTTGATGTTATTGACAATTTTGACAGCTTCTAGTAGGACCATAGATATGAAAGAATATGGATACTAAATGACTATTCGTGTACCCATACGTGAATGTGTCTTTTTTAATACACACACAACATTGCTCTCTAACAAAAAATTCGCTCAGTGCGCCCTTTTCTACCACACTCACAACCGAAAAGCCTTAATGCTGGGAAAATCAGATCGATGTAAAAGCGTGCAACGGGCAACACGGAAAGAAACGTCAATGTCAGTTTGATTTGTGTCGGGGACTGAGAGCATTGACTTTAAGTCAAAATTTTTCAAATAAAATTTGGAAATTCTTCGGCGAATTAGGTGGAAACGTACATCTACGTTTGAGCGCAATCATTTGTGTCGGTTTCGCGAGTAAATTAGCGGTAAAAAATTATAAAATAGTGCGATAATGAAGTGCCACGTTCCAGGCTGCAAAAGTAGCTACCGAAGTGCTTCGCAGGGGATATCGTATTTCGGGTGAGTAAAATTAACCTTTGGCATCAACTTCTGTTGGTTTTTGTGTGAAATCTTAATTAATTTCATTCACAAAAAGCATTTTAATCTCCACTCGCCGGTTCGGGGAAAGAAATGTCAAACGACGTTCAAAATGGCGATCTCTTGTGCTTTTTGTTACCATATCAACTGTGTAGGGCACACACCAGTACCTCATTCTCACACCAGTAAGCAAAAAGTCGAAAATTAGCACATTTCTCTCGGTCGATTTGTAATCCATTCGCTCTTATATCTGTGAGTAGGACAGACAACAATTCATCAGGCGGAAACCTCGTTTTCAGTGCCTCCTGGTATAACAAGCAATGTAAATTTGTGCTTTTTTTCAGAATCCCTGATTTTGATTGTGTATTTGCTTTTCAGGGTGTTTGTATTTGTTTGTTTTGCTGAAGTGTGTTGTCTTCTCGTTTATATTTTGCATGTGTTTTTCTTCATTGTTTGACCTTTGCAATCACCTATTCGCCCTATGGTAGTAAAATTTTCCGACTGGAGTGCATGGTCGAGTTTTACCGATTTTTTTTTTTGCAGACAGGTAAAATTAAAGTTTCAGCGAAAGAATGAGGCTTTTTGGATTTAACTAGCATATTGGTGATCACGTAGTTTTCTTTTTGCACTTTCCCTGATGTTCTGAAAGATGAACTCATGGGAATTACATACATGTTTCTCAGACTGGTGTTTCAAATGGAATTGATAAATTGATAAACTTGTAGAACGATGTATTAGAGTATGTACTTAGCTTGCGAATCCGGTGTTAGTTCAAAAATGAGAAAAAATGCAGATAGAGCGTTAACGCTTAGCAGGGTAGTATTATGATCTATTTATTTGTATTTGAAAATGACACAATCACAAAGTAGCAGCTTGCTGGTGAATAGCGATTAATTTTTGTTTATAAAAGTACACGAGAGCGACGATTAAGCGAAGCGCAGCGTCAAAATGTTACAATGAGACGCGGTACGTGGGTGAGGCTGCACCGCTCCTCGCGCAACAAAGTGCCACGCTCGCATAACTCTCAGCTATATGTAGTATGTAGGCGTAGTATCCTCATAAACCTTTTGACAAAGCTTGACATTTTTCCGTGGAACAAGAATTAATGACTACGGTAGGCCAGTGTCCCGCGGCATACACTTTATGGAACACTACTCTATAGACTATAGACATGAGAGTAGAAAACTAAGAGGAGAGGGCTACCTCACCCTTCTGGCCCTACATCCAAGTGTGTGTAATAGGACAAAAACGCTCTCTTCCATTTTCTCTGGCTTGGGCCTGCTTGGGCTTAGCTGTCAAAATCGTTGTCAATCGTACGCGGTGTCGCTAGTGTCTCCAAGTAAAGTGAATTTCAAACGTAAATAATTGTGCTGTGCGGTGGTGATTTTTCTTAAAAAACTAGTTTTTTAAAGATTATAAACCCGTAGTTTCATATAACAACGCCAAATTACATAAGCAGTTCGTAAAGTTTAAGTAATAATGAATCAAAAGTGTGTCGTGGGCTCATGCCGATTTCGGCGAGGATTTGGTGTCTTAGGAGTCTCTTTTTACAGGTAAGTGAGTGTTAATATATGTAATCCGGGTTAAATTTATAGTTGCGTGTAAAATATTTGTCTGGCATTGTGCGTGTTTCTCGAAAAATGAACGAAAAAGTCGCGAGCAGACCGTTTGTTTACGTTTTCGTGAATGACAATTGGACACCCATGTTTGATTTGTCTTTTGTCAGTGGCGTAACCAAAAATATCTATATCGGGCTAGAAAAAAATAACTTGATAAATTTCAATAAAAAAATCTTCATGTGTCGAAATTAATTTTAGTGAAATATAAGTGAGAAATAATATTATTATAACAATTTAGGTATAAGTGATAAAAAGTGAGTGTAAAGTGAAAAACATTGAAATAAAATTAAATGTTAGTAAAGCAAAAGATAATTGTCGATTGTTCCGAACTTAGAAAAAAAGTGAACTATAAAGATTGTGAGAACTAAACAAGCCCTAATTCCGCCGAAGCCGGTCCCAAGCCCGGTTGTAAAAGGAAGAGGGGGGCTGGAAAATTAAAAAAAAAAACAATAGATCTGCTGCATATGTTTAGTAGGGCTAAGTTGTTCATGATAACATGTGCTTAGTTTCACAAACATGCAGCTTACGTGCAATTCCAGAAACTCATTTAACTTTGTATTCTGCTTATTGTTTACTATCGTCCCAGAATTCGACCACTTCTGAATTTCAGGGTTTGTATACATTGCGAAAAATATGATGTCAAAATATACTGCCACCGTTAAAATACGCAAATTTTTCAGAAACCGCACATGGAGTTAAGCGATAAAATTTAATTTCGCCTAAAAACATCAAAATTAACATACAAACCTAAGACTGCATGATACCAAATTCAAAATTTTGCGCCATACAATTGCCCCCGCTCAAACCACAAAAACTCTAATTACCTACGCCTTAGTCATTTTATGATAGGCTTTGGAATTTTTGTTTGTATGCGATTTTTGCCCTGTTTACTTTACTGATGTTCCTCTCCCATAGATATAGAGAGGAATGGATACGAAATGGGCCGAGAGAAATGAAGCAATTTTCGACCTCTGGTGTAGTTGTGTGAGCGAGAGGTCGCAATGTGTTTGTATGACGAGGGCGGCGTGAAATATTGTAAAATTAAAGGGCAACTTTTTTGGTGCAAATAAAAATTTGTTAATATTGATGTAATGTAATTCACGTCAATAGCGAATCAATGAGTTTCGATTTGCATTAAAACTGTGCGTAGTATTTTAATTAGTTGTGCGGCAGCTGAACAGCTTTTTTTTATGAAAATGATTAGCTCTGAGCAGAGCTGAAGTCTGTTCGCGTACTTTCAGTCACAGAATTTTTGTAAATCATGTGGTGGGGGATATTCAGGAAAAGTACGAAAACGCTCTGATTGCATTTCCGGAAAAGATTCAGTTGTCGGTTTTTGTGAGAACAATAGTAATTATAAAGTCATTCTAAGTGGTGATAAATTATCGCCACAAAAATATTCGATCTTCAAAACAACATTACGCAAAAATATGTTGCTTGCCGCGCACATTTGGAAATTTTTACTCGCGACACGCGTTTCACATTTTTCACTGTTTTTCAATAGCTCAGACTCTACTGAAATTTACTGAAAGAGGCGAAATTTTCAGCATTGAGTAAAACGAAGTACATAAACGGCTTCATTGCAATTAATTGTAGCACGCGAACAGACCTAATTGTTGCCGTGTTGCCACATAACGCAGATCACTAAGCATAATTCCGTGAAAAAAAAACTTCACTTGGGTTTATTTGGTAGAGAAATTCTAAATTCAATTTCAGCGCCACTGAGTCACTTTATTAGGCTCAAAAACTATTCAAATAAAACAATCTGAAATAAATGTTTTAATCTAACGAGTATTAAAAAAGTTTCAAATTATATATACACTCAAGACATTTACGCGCAAATAATGTTAGAAAATTCTCGGCATCCACAAAAAACAAACTATTTATAGAGGTTATTGATTTGTGATGTGGTTCCCTTCTAGTCTATAAATCAGTATAGACAACGTATATCGTCTCTAAAGCTAAAGCCGATAATATTTTATTGTATTATTTAAAATGGTACTATTTTGTAATTTTGAAGGTACATTTTTATCCCTTCAAATGCGCTCAAGCTGTATAGCCTTTGTCTGAAAAAATCACTTCACATATCGCGGCGTCTATTTCGACACAAGTTTTACTTGCAATATTTGCTGTGGTAAATTCAAATATTGTTTACTTACCGGAAAAAAGAAATCGCCCTCGCACTGCGTTTATAATCACTATCACAATTCACAACACTACACTTCATTTTGCTCAATACGAATATTAACGCTTCCACTCGCCGTAAATTTTGCTTTCAAAATGTGCGAATACAAATTCTTCGCACATTTCTTGTACGAAATGATCCTTAAGCACATGTTTTTAATTACCTTTTTGCCCGACAAATCGTCCCAACGTCATATACAAAATTCTTCGCACTTTTCTTGTAACAAAAGGATATATTTCTTTCAGGTAAAACATATTTTTTCAAAATTCATGATCCCTTTGTTTTACATTATGATCCCACCCTACAAATTTGTCCCTACATCGCATGTAAAATCTTGGCTTTTTTCAACCAAGGGGACGTATTTATTTCAGGTTAAATAGGTTATTTCCCGAAATTAGCGATCCTTTTGTTTTAAATTATCTTCCCACTCTACAAATCGTCCCTCCATTGTATGTAAAATAACCGCACTTTTTTGTAGCAAACGGACATATTTATTACAGGTAAAATAGGTTTTTCAAAATTAATAAATTACGTTTCCACCCTAGAGATCGTCTTTACAAAGCCCAGGAAAAAGAAAGTAAATTGGTATGCTTCATACGAGAGAGTGGCAAGAGTGGTATACATGTTTTTTTATATGAACGAGCTCATAGATTTGATTGCCATAAATGCAAATTTGATTGCCATAAATTTGATGCCATAAATGTTCGATCGGGTTTAAGTTCGGTAATAGCATTTGGACAGTAACAAATAGCCCAAAGCCTACATTGCTCCGGATACATGCGAAAATTGTATAAAATGCCTTATTTTTCAGCACTTTGTTTAATATTTCTTTTAAGAATACCCAGGCAACACATTTGATCCATCCTACCATTCACAAAATCTATATATAGCATAATGTTTCCTCCGCTGTATTTTACAGTGGAGGTAGTATGTTCCCTCCTAAACTCTGTATTAAACATTCGCCGAACATATTGCCGCTTATTAGATTCAAAAACATTAATTTTTACTTCAGCAACAAAAATTATGGACTTCCAGAATTATTTTGGCATTTTTGCGCACTCTTAAGCGAAACGTTATTTAACAAATCAATTTTTTTTAACTATTATAAGGTTAGCTTCCACCATTCTGCCCTTTAAATTCGCTTTCTTTTTTGAATTTCGAATAATTTGAGTAGGGACTTTCTTTTCAACTCGTTTGTTCACCTTAATTTGTAAAACTGGGGCACTTAATTTAGGGATTTTCATAATTTTTCTGATAATCCACTTTTTTCACACTCAGATAAGATTTTAGGCCTTTCTGACCGATGCTTTGTTTCAAAAAATTTGGTTGATTTATTTATTGTTATTACATTTCTCACTGTATGTCTTTTATAATTAATTTTATACCTATGACGCAAATAATGCAACAACAATAATATTATTTCTTGATTAGCCACCTTATTCAACGTATTTTCTATTAACATAAAAAAGTAAACTATAGTGTAAGAAATACCATTTAGAAAATTTAATTTGCAGACAAACACAGCCATCAAATCTAAAATTCCCTTAAATTCCCTAAAATAGATATATTTGAAATCAAACTGAAATAAAATTTTCGCGACCAAAACACTTGCTAATTTAATTTCAATCGACCGGTTTGCCTACCAACGTAACATAAAACATCTACATGCGTATAGATCATTTAGCATCATAATCTGCAAACAGCATCCGTAAATAGTAGCCCAAGTCAATTACGAAGTTTACTTGTGCTACTTTAAATCGTTCATTCACACCGGTTTTCATCGTTCGAACAATTTTCTTCACCTAAATGACGTCAATTCATATAATTGATCAAACTTAATGCCCCTACACGCTATCAAGCTTTCCCCGCCTATGAACAAAAGCAATCAATAAAAATGGCGAATGGGCGGTTTGACACATGTTTTATTTTCGTGTTTTCATCAATTAAAAGTATAAATGTTTAGATTGATCAACAAACAGTGTGAAAGTAAAAAGTGTTTTGCACCAATTACTCATAGGATTTCGCCCTAGAATGTGTGATGTAAGTACAAATTCAATTTGAATCAATGTACCTCTTTTTACCGGATTTAGGATAGAAAGCTTTCGAATTGTGGAAAGAAATGGTTGTTATATGTATGCAAGCAACATTTTCGACCTCCCCTTACAAAATAACATCAAATTTCATTCAGAAAATTTGATTAATTTTGAAATTTGTGCCCCATGTGACACATATTTTATTTTCCCTGCTATTCCAACTAACCCGAAAATCAACCATGTTCACAACAATAGAAATGTATGGAAATGTTTGTTTACATAGAGAGTCAACAGCGCAGAAGGGTATAGTGTGCGGCATTGAGGGGAAAGCTTTTTTGGAGAGAGTAAGTTGCATATGTAGTAAAAATGCTTCATTCACGTACGGGTTCATGGATTATCATTTCGTGTCCATTCTTTATATGTCTATGTCCTCTCCTCATTAGTTCTCTACTCTCATCTATAGACAATAATTGTATTAGGAATAAAAAAGCTTATAGTATTCATAGCATGCTTTTGCCGAAGAAATTGTTGTTCTTGCTTGTTTTAATAGTTTTAGAAAAAAAGGGGGTTTATGCCGTCAATTAACAGCTTGTTTTAAATTTTCAATGTGCCTACATCTTTCTGTCTCCATCTCTTAACCCTTTTATAATGTTGTACAAGGTCATCTTCAATTCGTCCATTACCCTCCACTTTTCTGCGAACGACGGTCTAGACATTTACCATTAAAATCTAATTTGTTTTTAATTTTTTAATTTCTTGAATTTCTTTGCTTTATAATATTTTATTACCATGTAAAATAATTTTGCACGCATCCCGCTTAATTTTCCTATTGATAATAATTTCGTCAAAAAATACAAGACAAAAACTCTGCATAGTTTTGAATTATGTATCCGTGCAACTAGCTGATTCAAAAGATGAAACACGAGCAGCTACCAGGAACCATGCTTGTTTACGCTCACCTTGATTTCATTGCCTTTCATTGTACCTGTACAATGAGTACTTGCGGAAAATCCCTTTGTTTTCCCTTTTATTGTTTACTGTGTTTTCGTTTGTCTACTTTCAGTGTGACTCTGTTTATTATTTCGTTCAATTTATTTTTGAGTTACTCCGCCTGGCTCGGTGCTTTCATCTGATTTGTTTACGTTTCAAATCAATAGATGAAAAGCATTTTTTACAGCTTCTGAGTTGTTCAATCAAATGATGGTTGTTTTGTTTATTTGTTGAGTGGTTTGGGAAAGCTTAGCGATGATTAGTCTGAATGAGGATAACAATTTGAAAGTTTTTACTGAAGTGAAGAGTTATATTGACAAGTGTAGTTTTTATTTCTCATGGAAAAATCAGAAATCTCAAGTACGAAGATAGTTTTTTTTTTGTATATTGCCTGTCTCTTTGTTTGATTGTAATAACCAAGAGGCATCAGAAATATGCAGCTCTTAGTTTACAATGCTAAGCCAACTACAATGTAGATGATGTTCCTACAGTCTTTTGTAAATTTTGCAGAGCTGCTTCTCCCAATTTCGCAAGCTAAGAGCAACAATTTAACGAAATAAATATACATATATATACATACCAACGAATGTTTGGTAATGATACTTATTTGAATATCAATATTTCCAAGACATTTCTCTCTGTAAAGCTTCTGCATGTTCCCAACGTATTATTTTTGCTCGTTTTATTTTGTATCGATATACATATGCATGTATGTACATGTACATATGTATATCTATATATGTGCCTACTGTTCCTTCAATTTAGTGAACAAAAAGTACATTGAAAACATCTCGTTTCATTTTCGACAGGCACATACATACATACGTATCTTATATGTATGAGCTTGTACATATCCATATGTTTGTAATAGAAAAGTTTTCCTGTTGCTTGGTTTGCAAACGACTCTTAGCATTATTACTTTTTCTTCATCGGTATCTCGAACGAGCAATTCCATCGTTCATAGTTTACACAAGAGATTTAAAGTTGTCTCCGATATTAAATTTGGAACCAGAATTCGCAATTTTTTGCGAGCAAAAATTTCAAGTGAACTACCATGCTTTAGATATTTTTGAAATTGTACCAATTAATTTTGGCTATTTATTTTAGCACGGAAGTGCGGTCTTTATTTTATACAATAATTAAAAACTTGTGGGCTTTTAGTGAGTAGAATACCGACTTCAATCGTTTGTAGTCCAAAGTTCGAATCCAGCCATGATGGCACGCTTGGTTTTGAGTTTACTTAGCTCTGAATAGATAGTTGAATCAAACCAGACATAAAGTGGGACGTGAAACTTACCAACGGGAATTGGCAAGCAGAATGCATGATTCATGAATTACTAGTAATGCAGACGTAATACTTGAAAGCTGTTTTCTAGAAAGTCTGTGATGTATGTACATTACTCGCATCAATGTAGCTTGCAATCGGAAAAAAAACTTGCGAGCATATAATGTAAATGATTATTAAGTGCTATATAAAATGTTAAGATGAAAATATCAAAGCATTTCAAATTGGTAAAATGGCTAGAATAGCACTACCTGTACATTCCGGGTCGTGCAGAGGTAAGCTCGGCTGCCGGGTCCAAGCAGCAGTATACATGCCCCATGCCCCTAATGCAAGAATACCCTGTTAGAATTTCCAAAAATATCAAAGCATTTCAAATTGGTAAAATGGTTAGAATAGCACTACCTGTACATTCCGGGTCGTGCAGAGGTAAGCTCGGCTGCCGGGTCCAAGCAGCAGTATACATGCCCCATGCCCCTAATGCAAGAATACCCTGTTAGAATTTCCAAAAAGCTTCGCAATTACACAAAAAGCATTACCTACACATTCCAGGACATACAGAGGTAAGCTCGGATGCTGATCCAAACTTAAGTAAGTATTCTCCTTAGATTCCTGATCAAATAGCTCAGCTTTAGAAAGCTATAAAGCTAAAAACTTTTTTATATAAATACAGCTTTATATAAAGGAACTTTTAGCTTTATAGCTTATGAGCCATTGACATCCCATGTTAAAAAGATATGAACAAGATATGGATCTGTAATGCTTCCATGCATTATACGAAACACTTACGGAATGTTTGTTTACGTATTACTTTTCCTGTTGGAATATTAATCGAAAATACACGTGAAAATAAAACAAAGAACGTGTGCCAGTGCATTCCGTTCTAACTGTAGTGATTGGCGTTTGCAGATGCTCCATTTCATAAATCATTTCACGCGATATAATGACCACCAAAAACTGTTCCTGATTTTAATATCAGCTGGCGTATCCGCAGCCCAGTGTGAAATGATAAAACCATCCATATCCGAAATGCACTTTCATAAGTCTTTATATTTTCTTGCATGGTGTACGAAATGCATTGATGATTAGAAATGTGATAAAGGCAAAAGAAAAGCAGGACAAAGTTTTCCCGCTGCAGCCCATTTGTGGGGTCTTGGTAAAGACTCTATTTTCATAATAGAAAGTTTGGCTATTGTGAAATGATGAATTCTACACTTCATGTTGGCTCAGGTATCTAATCAGAGCTAGGTTATCTCAATGCTTGGTGCATGGTTCCCCGTTTATACCTAGATTTGAACCAGGGATTCCACATACAATGAGCCAGTGCTCCACCCATGAAGCCATCAGTAAAAATGCAAATGTTTATTCTCAAGATATTACATTTATCTGGAGAGTGGCGGGCTAGTCCTCAATTCAATTGTTATTTGAGTGTATTATTTCTAACTTTCTATTTCAAAGTTCCAAAAGAAGACATAGAGCTACAATTCAAGAATCATTGTCCCTAAATATACGCAGGGTATCAAGCGGAGCTAGCCATCACCTTTTTATAAAATCTTGGAATTAGTATTCAGCCCTTAAAAATTATGCGCTTATCATCTTCATATGCTTTGAGATGGCTATCAAACACATCTAGCTTAATGCGATTCCGGAAGCATTTGCGGTGCTGGATGTTGATATGCGGCTGATAGCGTTTATTAAGCAGCTTCTCAATAACGAAGTAGTATAGTCCTAACCGGAGAATGTTCAATTACGACGAAGGGTCAACACGGGCACACTTCAAGGTGGTATCGCCTCCACTTGTTGTGGAAAAATAAGGTAAATACTCTGCTAAATAAATTTCACCAAGTTGGCTGCAAAGTCATTGCTCATGCAGACGTCATAGCCATAATAATGCCAGAAAAGTGTCTATCCACATTTTTAGCGAGACTTTAATCACTCTTTTGATATAAGTACTGTCTGAGTAAAATATGACCCGTTTACTAAAGCACATAAAATGAAACCTTTTGAGTTTAGGAAAAGGGGTTATTTTTTTCTACAGCTTATCACCTAAAGATATACAGAAACTACATTTGTAAACGTTAGTGTTGCTTAGAGTGAACATTTTGAATTTTCCCTTTTCACAAAGGTCTTCGTTTCATATGAGCCCAGCATCACTCTAGTGGTCTAGGTTCAGGACAATTTGGTGGATTGGACTCCATGAGGACAAAAGCGATGTGATTGTTTTCATTGATTATGCCTTGCGCTATAAAATTATTGCTCCTTTTCATTGATTGTGCCTCCTGCTATTAAAATATTACTCCTAAGACCACATCGACAAATGGCCTACCACACTATGTATTTTTAGGAAAATTACTGATTTTATTCGACTTAAATACTTATTTCAATGCACCACTTTGCTTTAGCATGTGCCACTGGTTAATCCTATATGGTCACTGGTTGGTCTTTCATGGTATGTGCTGCTGCAAGATAGTTGTCAGTAAGTAGTTGTCAGTCCATCCGCTTGATTTTGGTTATCCTGCAGGTTTGAGTGATTCGCCAACTGCTTACCGCAACCTGCATCATATTATTACATTAACATTTTCCCTTTTTCTACATTAACACTGCATGAACACTTTCTGTCTGGGGTAGGTAGATTAGTCCCATGCTTTACTAACCCATCCACTTTCTCATTCTCAACAATACCTTTATGATTAGAAGCCCAGTTGATTTTGAACCTTCTGTTATTGCCTATTCTGAAGGATGCTTCTATATCGCGAGCTGTAGAGTATATTGAAGCATCTACTCCTGGAGCTGTTGTAGATCCGTGCAAAAAGTGGTGACAAAGTAGGCAGTGAAGCTAACTAAACCCTAATCATTGCCACTGAATACTTAAGCGTAGCAGCAGCTTTCGCAGCCTTGCCATTGACAAAGAAGTTAAACGGGGGAAGTTGAAGCAGGGCATTTAACACAGACAAAGAAGTAATGATTAATGCAACTATAATGCAGAAAGCCGCAAATCGTTGAACTTGGTTCGCTGTATCAGAAAGGTGGTTTTATCTATTGCAGACCACCAGACCAGCGAGCAGTAAGCAATGATCAGCCTTGCCACGACAGCGTAGATCAATTGCATTAGAGCATGGCTGAGATCCCATGTTCTACTCTGTATCTTCATGCTTCTGTAAATCGCATTGCTTACCACATTCACTGTTTTCAGAAGATTCAACTTATATTTGACATTGCTGTCTAGAATAAGACTCAAGTAGTTGATGTGGAGCTGCAGACTTAATCCATCGCCACCTATCTTGAAGCGTTTAACTTCAGGAATCTTGTATTTATTTGTCAAGAGCATAAAACTGGGTTTTTTTTTCTGGAGTTGATGCCAAAGCCTATAATTTAAAACCTGTTAATAATCAGCTCCAGAGCATAGTCTAAGTTATCCATAATACATAGTATTTTCGACTGGTGGTGGTGGCTATATGTATTGTGATACTGATGGTAGTTACACATGATATGAGCCCTGATTTTCTGGTATTTCAATAACCATTATTCCTAGAACTATTCTACTCGAAAAAAGAGAAGAAAGAGAAAAAGAAAAATCGAAATAGGAGCCCTAAATATTAAGGGTACAGTCGTATGTCTGCAGAAAGAGGTAAAGTATCTAGGAATACACCTAGATAGAAAATTCACCTTGGACAATCATCTAAACAAAACGACAATGAAGGCCAATCAAGCACTCTGGGCGACAAAACAAATGCTTGGACGCACTTGGGGACTATCTCCAAGGCAGACCTTATGGGCATACAAACAAATGGTGAGACCTATCCTCCTATATGGAGCTGCACTGTGGTGGAAGAAAACCATACAAAAAACTGCTATTAATAGGCTCAACCAGCTTCAAAGGATGGCCTGCCTGCTGATTAGATTACAGGAGCAATGAGCTCCACTCCAACAGCAGGAATGGAAGCCCTTCTAAACCTTGAACCGCTGTACCTAAAAATTCAGGAGGAAGCAGCGAGACAAGCCGTTAGCCTACAACAGGCCTACAGGTATAAATCAGGGGACCTTAAAGGCCACCTAAAAATTCTGGAGGACGTCAAGCTCATAATGGAAATGTTAAACCTCAGCGACCAAATAAAAATTGAGGCAGCATTCGAGAAGAGGTTCAAGGTCACAATTCCATCAAGCGACAAATGGAAGGATGGACCACCTACCTCGTACAAAGGAGCGCAAATGTGGTTTGGATGGTTTGAAAAAGATGGATTGTGGAGTAGGAGCAGGGATCGTAGGTCCCAAGTGCAAAATGCATTTCCCTCTCCTAAAGGAAGCCACGATCGATCAAGCAGAACTATCTGCCATACTAAGAGCCTCACAAACAATAAAAATAAGGAATACTAAAAGGGTCAGAATTAAGATCCTATCGGATAGTCAAGCGGATCTCATGGCTATAAATCGCGATCAAATAAATTCAGCTATTCTCCTAGAGGTGAGAGAGGCCCTAAACGAAATAGGGGCACAACACAGCCTCGAGTTGATATGGATCCCTGGCCATGAGGGGCACCGAGGAAACGAGGAAGAGGTGAGAGAGGCCTTAAATGAAATAGGGGCACAAAACAGCCTCGAGTTGATATGGATCCCTGGCCATGAGGGGCACCGAGGAAACGAGGAAGAGGTGAGAGAGGCCTTAAATGAAATAGGGGCACAAAACAGCCTCGAGTTGATATGGATCCCCGGCCATGAGGGGCACCGAGGAAACGAGGAAGCTGATACCAGAGCCGAAAAAGAGCAAAAATGCCCTTCATAGGTCCTTCTCCGTACTGGGGTTTTACAAAAGCAGATACGGAAAAGGAAATTAAAACATGGAGCAAGAAGAAGATCGAAGACTACTGGCTTAATATTGAGGGTTTAAAACACTCAAAAAAATACCTTGGCTTCGATAATAAAAGAGCGAAAGAAGCAGTGGCTTTCTGCAAAAGTCGCATAAGCGCCCTATGCGGAGCATTGACAGGACACTTCCCATGCAAAAAGTACCTCCACAGGATAGGCGAGGAGCAGGACAACCGCTGCATATACTGTGGGGAAACGACAGTGTGTGTAGAACATCTGCTCACAGTCTGTCCAGCACTAGCGAAAAGAAGATTCGAGCTACTTGGCTCTGCTCTTCCTTCCATCAGGGATATCACAAATGTCCCGTCAAGGAACATATCCAGGTTCATTAGAAGCCTGGACATCCTATAGGACATAACGCAAAGGAGGCACAATAGACCCAGGAGGTCGCAGTGCTAGGGTCCCTCTGAGCCCACTCCAGGCCATCATCATCATCATCATCATTCTACTCGACCAACTTATAGTTAACTTGTGTTCCAATGGTGGGAAACAAATTTCTTAAAAAGATCTAATGATATACGATTGAAGCGCAAACGAAAATTCGATTGATAAACTTCCTCTTTTTGTTTTGGGGAAAATATCTCTTCTAAATTAAATCTTACTGTAATCTTTGTAGTTTCGTTTGTAAGAAACCTTTCAGATGAATCTTTGTAATTTTTAAAAAAAATCGATATACATACTAAAAATGTACAGTGTAATTGTTTATGCAGCGAAATCCAGGAATAAATGAACAAAAAATAATCACTATCTGATTCAAGTCAGCATAAACCTAGTCAGTTAAGGCCACAATTGCAAAATTTGTGAAGAGTTTACTTATCGATAGTGATTTTTACTCTTTTTCAGAAAAGCGAATGCTCATTTGCATGTTAAAATTTACAATGTCACCTTGTTAAGCACTTTAACTCCACCCATTCTCAAAATTGTAAATTGTATGAGAGGCCCCTATTTAGAGATTGTATGAGAGGCCCCTCTGGCCATCAGCTCCAATTATCCTATCAGAATATCAGCTGCGATATTCCGCCGAAATTCAAAGGGCTAATCTTGGGACAGCTTCCATCATTCCAACTCGCTAATGTCACTTGGAATTTCGAACGGGCGAACGAACAAACGACCACTACCCCCACAACCATCACCTCCACTTATTATTGCCGCGAAGTGAAATTCCTGTTGTCCTTGTTATAAATTGATTTTCTGTTCGTGATTTTTTTTTCGCTTTCTACCCAGTTGCCAGCATTATGATCATTGACAATTTGTATTACTCCGTTTCGATCCTGATTCTGTTTACCCAAGACGGCCGTTTAGATGCCTTATAAACAGCTCCCGGGCAGACACTTTCAGGATAGCCTAACTGGCAAGCACTAGCATGTTTTTGTGTTTCCTTTCTTCTCCGCCCCGTAGAACATGGCAGCGGCTGGAATTCTTCCCGGTCATGTCGTTGCCATATTGCATCGCTACGGAACACCAACAATCGCTAAATGGAAGTTCGAGGCGAGTTTGTTGCGAGGCCGAAAATCATGGGTGAGGCGCCTAAACCTCATTAGGCGGGCAATGAAATGTACATTCGTATATACGTAATGTGTGTATTGTATTTGATTTTACTAGCAGCATAAAGACGAGGCTAAGAAAGTGTGTGAGCCTGTTTTGCTCGTTCTTAAACCGAAACTAAGTGATCATAGCAACAAGAATTACTTTATGAGGTTCTGGAATGCGAGGCGGAATGAATGTTGATAAAAGCTGCTTGGCAATCGATTCTCAAGAAAATCGAGAAATTTTGTTTTTCTTATTTTTCGCTATAGAAAGTATTGTTTTTGGTTGGAAGCGATTCTTTATGGACTGAATAGTATTGCGGATATATAGACTGAACACTTTGGCAGGATAATCATAAATTATCTTCATTTACCCTATTACTGGTAAATGACATCCGGTTAGATTGAATGATTTGAATAGCATCAAGGTTTGTGGTCATAAACGTTTATTGGAGATAAATTGATTTGGTTTATCTGTCAAAAAAATGATACGATTGGTCAAATTTTGTCCTTTCAGCATGTTTTGTGAGACTGAAGTGACCGAAGAGAAGTTATTACTGATAAGAATGGCAAATAGCATATATTGAATTATAGTGGTAAAGTCTTTGTGACAGAGCATGAAAAATAATATACGAAATTTATCAGGTTATATATTCAATGATCTGTTTATTGGTAGCCGGGACTATGTGAGTTTGCTGTAATATCTTGTAAATGAGTAAAATGTAAGATAGCCACTTCAGGAGAGATATACACCTAGAATGGTCGAAAAAATCGATTTATTTTTTATTGCATTTTCTTGAAGATTAAGGTCTCGAAAGTATCTGGTGAAAACACCAAGTTAATATTTCTGTAAATAAGCTAGTTACAGCCGAGAGAGTGAAACGTGTTTTGCGGCGCCGAGCCGACAGGTAGGTAGCAGCAAGTAACTCTTCGAACAATGCGTGTCTTTTCAAACTGTGGACGAAGTATAGACCTATTTTGTGATTCTATTGTGTTTTTGGGCATGCTTGGCACCAGGTATAGCATAAATGCCAAAAAATACCACCTAAAAATCGATATTCTGCCGAAAAAGTTATCTGCGAGCATATTAGTTCCAGTATCAAAAAAGTTATTGAATTTCTTGTAAATCTTCCCATTGTGCTGAATGTAACAATTGGAATAAACACAAAAATAGTGAGCAATATGAGAAATGGAAATCGAATCACGATGGAAATTGCTAGGTCAATCATGTCGAATCGGTAGATAAAATGGAAGTAGACGCCATGAAAGAATTATTTTCACAATCTGTCGAAAAGTATGGAGTTATGTACACGAATTACGTCGGGGATGGCGACTCTAAGACGTACACGGTATTAGTGAATGCAAAACCGTATGGTGACGAGATAGAAATTAAAAGGATGCTTGGGACACGTTCAAAAGCGAATGGGAACCCGTCTTCGCGAATGCAATAAAAAAAATCCTGGAAAATTTATAGATAAACTTAGCATTTACTATGGCTCAGCTATTCGCAGAACATATCCAACAGACAGCAAGCTTCAACATCATTTTTGTCCTAAAGGCTCCGAATCATGGTGCCAGTAGCAACAAGCGAAAGCTAAAGGAGAGCTGGTGTTAGATGTTATCAAACCAGTATATGAAGACTTCAGCAATGAAAAATTGTTGGAACGCTGTGTTGGTGGATACACTCAAAACTGCAAAGGGAGCTTCAACCAACTTATTTGGAAGATAGCTCCAAAAATGATGAACAGCAAGGCCAAAATCGTAAACATTGCAGTATTTCTTGCAACATGCACATTCAACAATGGTTTCACATCAATTTTGGAAGTTATGAATGTGTTAGGAATATTGTCCGCAGCGCAAGAAGACGAAACTCGCATGGCGAAAGCCGAGCTGCAAGCGCAAGAACAGACGAAAGAAGGTCGAATACGGCGTCGGCAACAACATTTAGAAACTATGAATATTTCGCAGTCTTTAGAAGACTTACACTATGGGCCTGGTACCAATGGTTCCATGTAAGTTGACAAATTTACTGATTTATTTAGTGTCAAACTTTCAAACGCGTTTTTCTCAAAAACATGTTTTTCAAATCGGTACCCAAAATTTCTCGAAAATCAACTAACCGATTGCCTTAATTCTTTTTGTGATTATTTCACATTGCATTATCTAGTACTTGTCATAGGATTTTGTTTTTTCGTTAATTAGTTTTTGTTTTATAGGCAAAATAATATAAAATTTTTGGTCCAAAAATCACTATTCATGTTGAAACGTCCGCTATTTTGTCATTAATCGATATTTTCAAAATCGGCTATGACAAATACTAGATTATAGTATCTAATTTAATAATCTTTTTCGATTTTTTTTATCAGATGATTTTTGAACAAACATCAGTGGGTACCGTTAACGATGGTTTTTTTACGGCGCTCCAAGGATCATGCAATATCCTTGTATATTTTTTATATGTTTAATTAAAAAAAATTAAACATACTTTTGAATGTGCATTTAGATAGTTAAACTCCCAATCCGATATTTTAAATAGTTTCCTTAAAAAAAAGCACAAAAATGACCTTTTTCCCGGCTCTTAGGTGTATATCTCCCCTTAAACCAGCTTTAAAACGTGGGAACCCGATTCCTCAATAAAGCGTTAGCGCATGATTTGGCAGTAGTGCTAAGGAGAACAATGGCTTTAGGCCAACGACTAAAACGAACGATGATTATTAACCCGTATGTAGAAGCCTGTGAACTAGATAGTAGTCCAAAAATGTTTTGGTGAATAGCCTTAAAGCATTCGAAGACTTTGGAAAAGGTGGTAATCCGGGCGTTAGGATGCCTGGTAACTGTAGATGATTAGCATTGGATGCATTCACCGACACAAGTGCTGAAATCCTTGCTCATGCTAGGACAAAAGTATTTAATTGAAATGTGTTTTCTTGTAGCACGAATACCAGGATGCGCGATGTCATGAAGCATTTTCAAGACTTATTTCGGAAAGTGATTAGCCATGTAAGATATACCAGGGGTGTTAGTTGAAATTTGCCGGTTTTACTCAGAGATGTCACTAAAGATATGTGTACGTTTCTATGATTTGGCATCTATGTCATATTTTTCTATTGACATTAAGCTTAAAAAATACATAAGTTAAAATCTGCCAAAATAATAGCGTCATAGTTGTTTACCTCAGTGAAGATGTCGAGTTTCGTTCCAAGTAAATCGCATTTGGGGCATTCGTTGCTTTTCTTATTTAATCAAAAGAAAAAAGCAGTTGAAGCTCATTGGTTGCTGGTAAAAACTTATGGTGAACATGCTCCAGTGATTAGAATATGTGAGACACGGTTTCGGCAATTTAAAAGTAGAGATTTCGAATTAACAGACAACGAACATCCTGGTGCAGTGAAAAACTTCGAAGGGGAGGAATTGCAGGCGTTATTGGATGAAGAGCCAACCCAATCGCAACAACAATTGGCACAAATACTACATGTGACCCGAAGAGCAATTAGCCAACGTTTAAAAGCCATGGGAAAGATTCAAAAGTATGGAAAATGGGTACCACACCAACTGAACGATAGACAAAGGAAAATCGAAAAACCATTTGGAAAATGCTGCTTCAATGGTTCGAAAGGAAATCTTTTATGCATCGAATTGTAACGGGGGACGAAAAATGGATTTATTTTGAGAACCCGAAGCGGAAAAAATAATGGCTTTCACCTGGTGAGGCCGGCCCATCGACTCCAAGGCCAAATCGCTTTGGCCGTAAGACAATGCTCTGAGTTTGGTGGGACCAGTGTGGTGTGGTGTACTTCGAGCTATTAAAACCTGGTGAGACAGTGAATACGGATCGCTACCGACAACAAATTATCAATTTGAATCATGCGTTGATCGAAAAACGGCCGGAATGGGCCCAAAGACATGGTAATATACCGCTACATACCGCTATACCGCTACAGTGGTGAAGAACACTCTAAAAGTATTGAATTGGAAATATTATCGCACCCGCCGTACTCTTCAGATCTTGTCCCGTCCGACTGTTACCTTTTCGCATCGATGGGACACTCACTCGCAGAGCAGCGCTTCGCCAATTTTGAAGAAGTCGAAAAATGGCTCGTCGAATGGTTTGCCTCGAAAGAGAAAAAGTTTTTTTGGAATGGTATCCATGATTTGCCTGAAAGATGGGCAAAATGTGTAGAATCCAATGGCCAATACTTTGAATAAAAAATTTTTGAGATTTCCTTGAGAATTAAGTGTTTTCTTTAAAAAAACGGCAAACTTCAACTAACACTCCTGGTAGAGTTTAGTTCACGGTGTCAACAAAAAGTTCCATTATCCGTTTCGAAAATTGGATGTCTGTTGATCTTGTATTTTGAGTTTCTGTAGAGTTCTTTGAAATTCGGGTCAAATGGTTGGGATCATGTTATTCACCCCAATACAAAGAACTAAGAAGAGAAATCTCTACAAGACGCGAAATAGTGTCAGCAGCAATGTTAGTAGTGAGCTTGTTGACAAAGCTTAAACACCTTATCTGATTTGGGTTGGCATTTTCAGGGTTTTTTTCGAAGCAAATATTAATTGCTAACATTTAATAGCAAATATTAATAGCAAATATTAATTGCTAACATAACAGCAATTGTCGGTGCGTAAAGTGAAAGTTTTCTGTTAATAGTAAAAGTATCGTGCTTCCTGATATGCCCCGAAAAGTTTGCCTTCATAGGCATCCAAATTGCACTATGTGTTATAAAGTTTCGCCGAATTGAAGCCAAGAGGCTTCCAGCTATGGTTAGCTTTTTCCAGCTCCTATAGCATTTGGACTAGAGGAATATAAAAAGGTTAATTCAGCCAGACCAATTTTAACAGTTTTAAAAACTGAAGTTGATTTGCGAGTCCAATTTACTTTCCTTGGTCCGTTTTTCTTGGATCTATAGGGAAAAGAGCTAAGAAGCTGTTGACATTCCGCTGGGAGAGGAAGTGGCGATAGTCATGTCAAAGAATCTTCTTAGGTATTTCACCGTTGTTGGCACATTGCAATTTGAAATTACCTAAACTATATCGGGAGAGGGTTTGATACCATAAAGGTTATTATGGTGAGAGGGTTTGATACCATAAAGGTTTGATACCATAAAGGTGATCGCGGTTCCACTTTTGTATACAAACTAGTAAATAAATTGTTGATATTAAAATTTGTCACAACTACAGTAAATAAAAAAACCCTAGCATATCAGAACCGTAAGAAACACTAATGTTCGAAGAACAGTAGAGCTTTGTACATATTTCGAGTGTGTATTCTACCATTAGATACATAAGGACACCATAAGTAATAATAGACCCTAAACCAATTTAATTTCGATGAATTCATCGAGAGTTACAACGATAGAAAGGTGTTTGGGGTTGCCTTCCAAAAAATGTCCAGACCTTGCAAAATTTTTAAACATTGGTAGGGTTTACAGCAGTTGGACCAAATGTGACCTGAACTATAGCGCGGACTAAGTGAATTTAGTCCTAAGGTGTTTATATCGAGCTGACCTGAAATTTGATCACGTCGAATTTAGTCCTCGTTTGTACATACGTTACAGCTGTCATTTAGTTTAAATTTAGTTCATACACTGTAATTATCTTTTCGTTTGTCTCTCAAACATGATTATTTCAATGATTTTGAGTCATACGAGAGGGTTACGAGCTTAAATTCAACGTACATATATTATTAATAGTGTGTTTACAGCGATATAGTCTACGACCTATTTTAGGTCAGGTCGCTTGCAATCGTGTACCGAGCTATCGCTTGGGTTGGGTACTGAGTGTTTACAGCGGATGGACTAAAAAATTTAGGTGGAATTTGGTGTATAGTCCGCGGACTAAGCGTCTGCTGTAAACGCTATCATTGTTTACGTATTTTCTTTACTTATTTTTAAATGTTTATGTTAGCATTTATTGGTACAAAAAGAACAAAATACGCCTCGTGCTGGCAGCCCTTTGCTTGCACCGAAACCAAAAATAATTCGCATTTGCCTCAAGTTGAAGTCAACCTCCTCTGCGAATTTCGTATTGATCCGATGACTACACTGGAAGTTATATGGATGCAAAGAAATTTAGGGTTACCATCCATACACGTTTTCAAATTTTTTAGAGCGTAGTATTTGTTGTTTGTTTTCACTACAAGATCACTACGATTTGCGAATTTTATGACAAAATCGCTTACTAAAGATATGCAAAAAAAAAATATACAAAAGCAACCATAGCTGGCAACCCTATCCTATTTTTCCAACTAGATTTCTGCTAAGTATTGTCTAAAAGAAATTGAATTTGCCATATGAATTTTGTTATGATTCCATGACTGCAGTGGAAGCTATAGAGCAAAAAGCTTTATTTTCCTGAGCGAATATTCAAAATTCAAAACACTACAATTACCATAGCTGGCAGCTCCAACCGAATTGTTCAACAAAATTTCTATCAAACGTGGTTCAGAGTAAAATTCAGCTACAGTACGAATTTCGTCAAAATCTGGTGACTGAAGCAGAATTTATAGGGCCAAAAGCAGTTTTTTTTCTTAGTAATTTTTCAAGATGACATCACTGCCACAGAATTGTCCATATTTAGAAATCGCTTTTATCAGACCTGATCCCACTCAAGAACAATAGATTCTTTAATTTTCAACTGTATCTGATTATTGGGTCGTGAGTTAATGTGAACAGAAATTTTTTATGCAAATAATATAGGTAAATTGGGGAAGGGTTACCAGTCGTGCCCGTTGTAAAATTCCAAATGTTTTACTTTGACTATCTAGACAAAGCATAAAATATTTATATGATTTTTTTTCTTCCAAAAGGCGACAATTTTTCAGGAGAGTCGATGATTTGAAGGTTTTCACTTTCAGGGTCTGCCCTAGCTACAGGGTTGCCCGATCTCTTTTTAGGCACTTAGCGCACACATGGGGTTAGAAAATTCCAAAACGTTATTCAATTTACATTTAAAACACGTACAAAATTCATTTCGATATTTTAATTTTTATATATTTTAATATATATATCGATATTTTAATTTAAAATTACATTTCACAAAAAGCACAGTTTCATTTCTTAGTACATTTCGGCAAGATCTACAAGCTTGACCGCCAATTGAGTGATTCTATTTAATTTTCTAGTACATTCTATTTAAGATTCTATTTAATTTTCTAGACATTTCCTAGTAGTTATTAACCAGGTGTAGATAACTCAATTACAGTAAGTTAGATCCTTGTCAAGTACACAAAAGAGAACGTCGCGTGTTAAATATATTTTGATTGAATTACAGGGGTGGAAAAATTTTAAGGATTGCCACCCGATATCAATTTAAAATTTGAAAAATTTAAACATATCGAACTTATATTCGTTTCCGCGCGGTTACAACTTCAATATTTATTGGCTTCATCTTTTGGTGGAAAAATAAGCGAAAATATCGTAACTAGCAACCCCATGCTAATTTTTCAACCAGAAATCCGTCAAACTTGGCTCGCATTAAGATCAACCTATTGTGTGAATTGTGTTTTAATTCGATGACTGAATTGGAAGTAATAGCTGAAGAATTGTATTCTACACATGATGTTCTTCACATGACACAGCTACAGTGTTGCCCACATTTTGAAATTACCTCTTCGAAATCTGTTATTACTTTAGATCAATACATCCTGAGAATTTCAGTTTGATCTCATGATTCGGTCGTGAGTTTTTAGCGAACACAGATTTCGAGTGCTAAAAAAAGGCAATTTGGTGTAGGATTACCGTTCTTGTCGATTGTCACCAATAATTTGTCATTCACCAATAATTTGCGTTTTTCTCAAAAAGCGTAATTTTTTCAAGTGATTCGATTATTTGATGGATTTTTACACATGCCTACCATAGCTACAAAAATCGCACGTGCTAATATCTGGTAAATATCAATATGTCTGGTAAATTTCTTAATTATTTGAAAACTCTATCAGAATTTATCACAGCTCAAAATATGAAGAAAAAACTTTGTCTAATTTTAGGCACCTAGCGTCTACAAATTACAAAAATACTAAACTAAAAATACTACAAAAAATATTACAAATTTTAAAAGCGTTAGCTAAATCAAGTTCAGAGCATTATTAACTTTCATTCTGCTTGCATACTATTCTCAAAAACATTTTCCTATAAAAATACAGGTATACCCGGAACCTAAAGATATCAGATAAATATATCTTTAGAGCTCTTAATTTAAGAGCTTCTAATTGGCCATTATAGCGACACATAGATTCACATAAAAATAGCCATATTGTGAGCGAGAGAAATGATTGTTTTGTAGTGTCAGGTGTTTTCCTTTTTCCGCTCTGATACACGTGGCACAAAAATGGTCAACAAGTGAATCCTTACAGGTGCTTTGAATCTGTTATGATTCATGAGGAAAAACATACTGAGAACGTGTAGCATTGTTCAAAAGCGTTCTAAAGAAGAAAAACAATTGAATTGAAAGCATTGTAGTACACGTGTTTGCTTGTAAACCATGATATTCTATTTATAATATTTTGAACTAGAAAAGGAATGATACTGAGTCACTGAGATGAATAACTCTAATAATGCACAAAAACCTTTTGTACTGAATGACTTAACGAGCTAAAGTGAATGATTTGTTAGTAGAGCTTAGTACTGTCTTCGATTTCACGTGTAATTTTTATAGAACATATTACGTGAAATTTGTTTCGGCGATAATTTATCTTGAAAATAAACAAAACTTGTACTCTAGGAACTAGAACTAGGAATTTGTTTCCTCTTTGAAACTGCAGATGGCATTGACACATGTCTCCAATCATTTCACACCAATTCAGTATGCCCAGTTCATTCTTTCGAGTTAAAAAGTGGCATTTGGTGTTCGAATTTGAAAATTGAGTTGTGCAAATGTCTTTTCAGTAACAAAATCGATCGGGAATTGAAATTTTTAACATCTTATCCATCAGACATGAGCAGTGTCTTCGCTTTTCTCCATTGCGAAAATTTTCGCTCGAAAGAATGACCAGATAATGGAAATTTATAAGAATTTAACTCAGTACCAGCCTTAAAGGCTGGTACTGAATTAATCGTGAAGCTAAATTTTGACATGTCTCCATTATCTGGTCATCCTTTCGAGCAAAAATTTTGTAAATGGAGAAAAGAGGATTTAAATACAATTTAAACACAATGTTTGAATTAAGTTTTTATTTTCAACATCATTACTATGTAAAAAAATCACAGAAAGGAACTATTCATTTTCATAAACCTAAACAAAATATCAATTCAGTCTTTGTATTGACTTTTGCACGTTTCGTTTTTGAGTATGTTGTTTAAATATTTTGTTCAAAGTCACTTGTTTTTTATGACACTGTTTACTCGCCTTGGCATGGACTCCAACAAGTTTTGAATAATTTTATCCGGAATTTTTCTCCGTTCCGCTTGTACCCGAGTCCAAAACTCGTCTAAATTTGTAAGATGATTTTCGTACATAAACAGCTGTTTTTTTTTAGAATAGCCCACAAATTTTCTATCGGATTATGATCCAGACTGTCTGCAGGCTATTGCATGATTCAAAATGTTTGTTGACCAAACCACTGTTTAGCAATTTTGGCGATGTATTTGGGATCACAATCCTATTGGAAAACAATCTCGTTTTCTGGATATGCACATAACTCCACGAAATCGGGTAAATTGATCTGCAAAGTTTGAAGGCAGTCCTGCTTTTTCCTTTTACCATCAGTTTTAATTAATGGCCCAACATGCCACCAAGTAAAACATCCCCAAACCATCAGGGTACCTCCTCCGTGTTTTATGGTTTTGTGGACAACACGTTCAAAATACACTTATCCAACAAACATTTCACAACTCGCCACACTACTTTACAGAAACAATATTTAAAAACAAAGTAGTCTTTAGAATAAAAAATATTGCTAATGTTTGTTGGATAAGTGTATTTTGAACATGTATCCACAATTTCTTTGAATTGTTGTTTACGAAATCTTTCGTTTGGTCGGTTGCCTTACCATCAGATGGATATCTGTTAATTTTTGTCTCGTCTGTCCGAACAACGTGCTTCCACTCTTCAATTGTCCAATTTTGGTGCTCTTTACATAGCTTCAGTCGAGCTTTAAGATTCTTGTCTGATAAAGTGGGCTTTTTCTTTTGAACAGACGATACCAGACTAATCCTTTTAAGGGGTTATACGCAGTTAGAAGGCGGAAAAAAGACGTTTTTTTTATGAATTTTTTGTGAAAAGGCATTTTATTTTACAAAAACAAAAAGTATATATGCATTTAGTGGTAGTTTATAATGGCACTAATAATTTGTAAAAATATTGATCTGGTGCGCTCCTCCAGACGATCTTCTGAAGGTCTTCCAAAAAAAGGTGTTTGGCGGTGACCACGATTTCTCCGGTATAATTAATATGAAGTCAAAAAACCAAATAGGTTCTTTAAGTAAATAGATAAAACTAGGTATTGATCGAAAGAATAATATAAATTTAGATTTTTGACAAAATGGCAGCTTTGTAAAAAAAAATCAAATTTTTGACCAAAATTGCCATTTATAATTGTTTAAAAAAATAGAAATAATTATCTGAAATCTTATTCTTTCGATTAATACCTGAGGAATATATCTGAGAAAGTTGGGTTAAAATTTTCAAATCGTTTGGTTGAGCAGGTTTTTAAAAATCTTGGTCACCGACTTGGAAAACATAGTTTTCAGAAAAACGCGTTTAAAGTTTCGGAAGAAGTTAGCACATAGATAATTTTTTTTTTACTTACATCGAGTCATCTATTCTAGGGCCATAAGATGTACCCTTTATAGCCTCAGCAGCTTCTAATACTTCAATTTGATGTTGTCTATGAGCCATTCTTCCGTCTCGCGTACTCCCATGCGCTTCGGTCTGTACTCCGCCTACTTTCAAACAGTCCGAGATGTGATCAAAAATATGCGTAGATCTTGGAAAAAACTTGTCGGATGGATTTGATATTTTCAAAAAATAAAAAATCGATTTTATGAAAATTCTAACTGCGTATAACCCCTTAAGTGGCTTGCCTGACGTCCATTCACTGACGTCAAGGTGTATAGCCTTTGCTGCAACCTTTGGTATCCTTGACTCCCTGGAGTTGTAAAAATTAGTAAAAATGGCGGGCGAGTGAACTAACGCTTAATTGATCCAGTGGTGTTAGATAAATACAGAAAGCAAGGGAATCAAGCTCTGTACGTCAAACTCCACACCAAGGTTTTTTAAATGCTGGATGACAGGAAAATAACTAACAAGGAATAAGAAAACACACGTGAAACATTTTTATATTTAAATGACATCTGATGACACATCAAGATGTTTAGTGGCAAGAAGTTGTTTTGGCAGCAACGATTAAGAGCAAACAAAGCAGCTTAATTGCTCTGTATAATTATAAATCGTCACGAAGACGAATCAACAACAGAAGGAATGTCGTTGAAAAACAAGATAAAATGAAAGGAACCTAGGATAGATCCTTGAGAAACTCCGGATGTGGGAAACAAAGGAGAAGAAATGGAAACGATTAAAGAACCAGGACGTAAAGGAACCAAAAATGCTGAGCCTTTCAAGTTTACTGAGTAGCATGCTATGGTTCACAGAGTACAAAAGCCTTCGAAAAGTCCGTATTAATTACATTAACTTGACTTTGAGAATCGAAAGCAGAGACGACAATATTAGTTAACACCATAAGCGGCCCTGGAAAAAACCATGCTGCTCAGGAGCAAGAAAAAGTTGAGGCTGTAGAATAGGACAAACTCTATTATAAAAAAGGGGTTAAAATAGTTTACTGAAATAGAAGAGGAGCGATATAAATCGATCATTGGAAACGACAGATAGATCACGAAATATTGGTGGTTTTCCATAATGAAGGTATTACACCAAATGCAAGGATATTATTGAAAAGAATGCCTAAAGGAATGCAAAGAGAGGATAAAAATGATTTTGCAAGGATATTGGGAAAACCGCCAGGACCACAACTAACATTAGAATCTAAGGTATGCAACAGAGTTTCAACTTTCACAGGATTGGTACTAAACAATAAGGCAGAAGGGGTATGTGAAACAACAGACGACTTCGAGGTATTTAAGCGTTTTTAACGGTTGAGGAGAAAAATTTAGTAAATATATCATAAGAAGCCTCAAGATTGCAGGCAACGGCATCATCAAGATGTATAGAATCAGGAACTGAGGAATCGGACTTAAGGAAACGGATATGGGACCAAGAGGATTTTGGTTGATTAGAACATATTGAAGCATCGATGTTCCAGAAGTAATCACGTATTGTCTGCTTGAGCACTCTTTAAACTTCAGAATGCAAGCTACGGAATACCTAAAGACCAGTGAGTTAACCGTCATCTTCAGCTTTTTACGAGCTTTTTTCGTTAGCTTTAAGAGCATCAAAAACTTTCAACGTGAACCAACGTGCATTATTAGGTTTGAGAAGTCGTTTAATAGGAGTTAAGTTAAAGATAAGATTAAAACAGAAAGAGTAGCACTTGGACAATGCACAAAAATGAATACCAATTGATTAGACTAATTTCTTTGGACATTTTCTGAAAGTAATCTTTATAGATGTTATAATTGGGGATAGAAGGATGTTTATTCTTTATCTGAAAGTTAAGGTCAACATCAACTAGGAATGGATGATAATGGGGATCAGGTTGCACATATAGAAAACGATCAGAAGAATGAGAATCGGAGAACAAGAGCAAAGTGAAAGAAAGAAAGAAGTCACAACAGAGAGTTGATTATATCATAGTAAACAGAGGTTACCGGAGTCCCATTCCACAGTAAGCACGCTGAAGCCGTCAAAAATGGAGGGGGGATGTTGATGGAAATTAGGAGCGAATAAAGCTAGAAAGCTCAACTCGAAAACGTTCGTACGTGGCGACAGATGAATTACAAGGGATGTAAATACAACAGACTAATAAATCAAAATTTGGAGAAACGATAACACGTACAACAATACACTCAATAGGAGGAGAAGGAACAAACTCGGCACAGAGTGCTCCACAAAGAGTGTTATGGATGGCGATTGAAACACTACAGCCATCAGCTTTTCAAGAAGCAAGGTGAACACGATCTCTCCGGGAAACAAAATGACACAGTAGGAACTCTGTTTTCCGAATATTGATTTTGACGTTAGCTTTCGCTAATTTGATTATATTGTCATTAAAATTTTCCATGAAATAATTGAACTTTACAAAGATATCATTCACAATGCCACAGCTTCATATAATACAGAAGGATTTTGTATATTATTTGAATCGTTCTTCTAAACGACTTAGAACCATCCCTTCTAAAATCAACAATATTATCAATAGGATATTACACTTTATAAGTGAGCACGTGTACTAAAATGCTTACAATCCAATTATTTTTCTTCTTTAGAATGCTTTTGATCAATGCTGCTCGTTCTCAGTATGTTTTTCTCCATGAATTATAAAAGAATGAATTATTCACTTGTTGACCATTTTTGTGACATGTGTTTCGGAGCCGAAAGAGGATAACACTTGATGCTACAAAACAGTCATTTCTTGACCTCACAATGCGGCTATTTTTATTTAAAAATTTTTGTCGCTGTTATGGCCAGTTAGTAGCACTTAAACTCAAGAGCACTGGAGACATACATATGAGATTAAGGGTATAAAAATAAACTCAGCACGTTTATTTCGTGAGTATACGACAAAGCTGTTGTTGTATTTGATACTGTAGTAGCTGGCAAGGATTAATAAGAACATTGCACTAACAATGAGTTCAGGTACACAATATTGGGAAAATATAAAAAATGTAATCAATCTTGGAATCATAATCGCCAAACTTAACTTTTGATTCTCCCTATTAAAGTGTTTGAATTCACAGCAAAATCAATGCTGAAAAACAAAATTTTACAATTTTACTACACACTCGTATTGAAATACTACCACACTCCATCCAATGTCAGATTTTATACAATCCAATATCCTTTCCGTTTAAAATTTTTACGGTGACATTGATTTGCCTTTGCATATTTCTCATTTTTCTTCGCATGTTAAGACAAACATACAATATAAAAATTCCTACACACCTTTGGTATGTAATACTTCGAATTCACTTATAATTCTCTCATTCTTGGATAAGGTCAACAGCTGTACGGTATCATCCATGCATACATTTTTCGATACATATCTAGAGCATGTACAAGTATCTTCGTATAGGACTGAACCGGATATACAGCTTCATGCCTTTGTCGAAGTTTCCCATAGAAGGACATAATTTACATACACGTGTATAATATTTTACTTCTGCTTGTTGCCCAGTACGTATTGAATGAATCGAACTCTCTTGGAGACAGGGTTAAAGTTGCATTGACAGTTGCATCGGTAATTTAATAAATTTAAAAAAATAAGGATGGTACAATTCAATAATTTGATAGCTACTGTCAAATTTCTCATCTATATTGTTTTGGATTAGACTGTTTTTTAAAAGGTAGGAATCATAATAAAGTCAATTTTGGGGAAACAAATGAGATATTTTTCAAACGCCATCATTCTTTGGGTAAATTTGGCTTATTCAAGGTGTTTTATTTTATGTAGAATCTTGTGACTGAACTATGTATACGTCAAACTGTTAGATAGATTAAAAGCTTAATTTTACAGATTATTTAATTGATTAATTTAGTCTATACCCCCATTTTTCATAATATTATTCATTTATTTATAAATTTACAAAAATGCAACTAATGGAGACTATACATGAAAACAATCAAGATTATAACAGTCATAAATTATTCTAAAGCAGGATTCGTTTAAGTGATGTTGCAGAGAAATGAAAATCACTTAGACGACAAGATTCGTTAAAGCATCTACTTATTGCAATGACTGGTTCATTCCAACCATAATTGGTCCACTGTTGAAGGATCGACCAAATAAAAGCTCATTCGCCTGACACGTTTGTCATTAGTGAGTGTTAAAGTTAAGTTCACTTAGTAAGTAATTTGAGTCACTGGTGCCCGCTAAAATTTTTGGTGGCAGAAAAGATTTTAGAATTTTGATGTCGGGAGTTTAAGGTAGCCATTCGTAAAAGATTTAGTAGTCTTGATAAGGAGGTAGATGTAAAGAGTCACACCACAGAAGACCGCGAAGGCAGAAACCTAAGAGCCTGTTTTGAATGGCCAGTATAAAGAAGACTTGCATATTCGACAATAAATCTAACTAAGCTGCAAAAGAGGGTCTTAGTCAGGAAAATGGGATGATTAAAATTGAAAAAAATTTTATTTACATAGAACATTTTTGTTTGACAGTTTTCCGCATCAATATTCTCTGCTTTGATAAGCTTTATAGACGATATACGTAGTGGCGACTCGTCAGAGTGGGCCCGGCCCGCCTGGCTCACTCTGACGAGCCGCCACTGAGTTAAAGTAAAGTAGATATTTCTTGTTGATATCCGCGTATACCTTATAATAGTGTTTTTGTGTCGAGCAGGCCCAGTGGCGGCTCGTCAGGGTGGGCCAGGCGGGCCGGGCCGACCCTGACAAGCCGCCACTGGATATACGTTATCTATGCTGATTTATAGACAAGAAGGGAATAATGATCACTTATCAATAACCTTTATAAGTTCAAGTACTTATACTCGATATTCATTATTTAAATGTATTGACTGGACTACGAGTATATTAGATTTATAAGTTTTTTCGTGTCCGTTTACTTTAAGTTGTTTTGCAAGTGGTAAAAGCATTAAACACTAGCGAGTCGGATAAAAGAAAGAGTATTTTAAGGAGTGGACATAAGACCAAAAACTTTTAAGGTTCTTTAAAGTAAGAAACAAGCGAACGGGGAATAGTGGAGCAATGCTAATCTTATTTCCTTCTTGGTAGGGGAACGTAAACGGAAGAACATAGCATAATATTCGCCAGATCGTGAATTCAAAACTTCCTAGCGCGCAGCAATTTTAGCTTTACATTGTGTTAGAGGATTACGAAAGTGCTTATATTTTTTTGTATGGTTCCAGTTAGATTTTAGGATTATACTACATAAAGCTGCTTGACCAAAAATGATTATTCAATGGAAAGACTATTGTATTTCCTAAAATTCAAGATATATGATATTGAATATTGTCAAATTTCTTTGTCACCAACGCTAACAGTTTCATTTATTTCGAGTGAAAAAATGACGTGAATCATATAGAAGAAATAAAACTCCAGTTCTTAGCCCTAGAATGGTACCGATGAGTAAATTTTACTCACATAGGGTATACATTTCGTCGCGCACCAGCCAGTTGGCCACTCCGACTGCCATGAGGCTAGAAGCTATATAATCTCTTTATGTTTAATGATAAAATAAAAAATGTACATAATACTATTGTTGCCATCTTTTTAGTAAAAATATGTACCTAAAATCATTCAAAAATTTACCGTACCATTCCAGAGTTAAGAGCCACTGCACAGATTGGTTTTCTAATGAATGCAGAGGAGATATGTAGATTTTGAATGCATGATCTACCAAATAGGCTACTTATATATTAAATGTATTTCTGAGTTCAAGAGTGGATAAACCAAAACCATCATTACCAAACCTCTATGCTGCCCTACTAAGCATAAACGTTCTATCTACATTTTAGTACTTTCGAGATATTGAATGACTTGCGTTTTGATTTTTATTGGAGAAATAAGGAGAGTGCAGATTTCAATATTGTTTTTAGCATACTTCCACAAACGATAGGTCTTTCAAATTTTGCAGAATGATGTAACAGAATATGTGGTTTAACTCAAAAATGAGAAAAATGCAGCTAGAACGTTTATGCTTAGTAGGGTGGTATAGACCTAATGGTTTTTTGAGACTAGCCTGTGATGAAAATATTATTTCGATTTGATGACTGTACTGAAAGTTATAACAGTACAACTACATTGGAGTTTGCCGGCCATAAATGTTTCAAAATTTAGGACATCTTAACATTTGGTACTTATTACTGATTTTCGAAAAAAATAAGTATTAAACTCGTTTCGCCGAAAGTTCATATTTCTTTATATATATATATATATATATATATATATATATATATATATATATATATATATATATATATATATATATATATATATATATATATATATATATATATATATATATATATATATATATATACACTTGGCAGAAAAAGTCTGCGTACACACTCAACACATCCAACATATCTATAAAAAACATCGTTTTAAGTAATTTATTTCATAATAGTTTTTTTTCTTTAGTTTTGTGGCTTTATTACAAACATAAAACAAAACAAAAATGATGATTATTGTACTCCATAAAAATATTAAAATTAAAAAACGAAGACAAATCCTGAATTGTAGCAATAAAAAGTCTGCGTACAAATATTTCTTTTGAAAATAAAACAATTGTTTTTCCTCGTTAATAGCTTGTGGGATATCCTCGTCTCGTTATTACTTCCCACAACCGTTTTTGCATGAAATCTACCAGCTTCTTACTCTGGGGCTATTGAATTCCACTCCTGGATCAGGACTCCCTTGAGCATTACCTTCGACGTTATTGTGTGCGCTCGAATCCTTTGTTCCAAGTGATGCCACAAATGCTCTATTGGATTAAGGTCAGGAGATTGGGGCGGTGTACGAAGCTGATTTTGGGCATTATACAGCAACCAGAGTCTTACTACCTCCGCAGTGTGCTTAGGGTCGTTGTCGTGTTGGAAGTAAAAGTTGTCGCTTAAGCCCAAATGCTGTGCACTTTTCTTCTAATTGCGCTTGAGAATATTAAGGTAGTCTATTTTATTCATAATACTTTCAATAAACTCCATTTTTCCTACTCCTCCACTAGCCATACACCCCCATATCATAACACCGCCACCACCGTGCTTACTGTTGGACAGAGATTTTTTACGTCGAAGGCCGCGCCAGTTTTTCTCCATACAATCTTCCGACCTTTGATTCCAAAATACAAAATTTACTTTCATCTGAGAAAATAACTTGTTTCCAAAATTCTTTGGGCTTATTTATGTGTTCCTTAGCAAACGCCAGCCGCTTGAATCTGTTGACTGTTGTTATAAATGGCTTTCTACGGGCAACGCGTCCGTGATACCCATATTTCCTAAGAATTTTACGAACACCATCATCAGAAATAGACTTGCGGTACTTTGCTTTGATGTCCTTTGCCATATCAGCTGCAGTTAATCTAGGATTAGCCTTTATCGTTCGGAGCAAACTTCGAGTTTCATGAGGGCTCAACTTTGGAGGACAGCCAGATCTGGGTTTTGAAACCAAAACTCCTGTGTTTTTGAAGTTTTTTACGACTCATTGGACAGTTGAATGACTTCTGCTGACTATTGCACCTATTTCACGATATGACGTACCTTTTTTCCACAAATCCACGATAATTTCCCTTTCCCCAAAGTCAATTTCCTTTCCTTTATTAGACATCTCTTACTTAAAGTTTTTTAGAAATTATTTTTAACGCAAACCTTAGATAAAAACCCGTAAATCAACTTTTCTACACAAACTTTATTGTTATTATTGATTTAACTGCAACTCAGTGACTTTGACTTCACTTTATACGCTTTGTACGCAGACTTTTTATTCCTGGAATTTCAGACTATTTTTGGTTTCCGAATTTTATCGTTGTTTAAGAGTGCAGTAATTCTCATTTTTGTTTTGTTTTATGTTGATAATGAAGTAATGAAAAATAGGGGAAAAAAATATTTTCGGAATAATATGTTAGAAACGATGTTTTTTATAGATATGTTTGATGTGTTGAGTGTGTACGCAGACTTTTTCTGCCGAGTGTATATATATATATATATATATATATATATATATATATATATATATATATATATATATATATATATATCGTCGTCGTAGTAGCACTACAGCCCCTCCCGGGCCTTGGCTTCTCGCAGGTGACGCCTCCAGTTGTCTCGGTCCAATGACCGCGTCCTCCAATTTCGAAAACTGAGCAGCTTTGCGCAGTCTTCGTCCGTCGAATACCTTCTTTGGCTTCCTGGTCAAGTTTCAACAAGAGCTCTTTGGCGGATTTGAAGGAACGTGACAAGATGTTAATGTCATCCGCGTAGGTTACTAATTGGTTCGACTTATGCAAAAGCGTACCCCCTGTGTCGACAGGAATCTTCCTTATCACGTACTCTAGTGCTAGGTTGAACAGCAGAGGGGCCAACCCATCGCCTTGCTTTAGACTGACATTTGTGTCAAAGGCGTCAGTTGTTGATTCTGACTTGTGATGCTGTCGACGTCATCGTCATTTTGGTCAGCCGGACTAGTTTTGCCGGGATGCCGAAGTATAGCATTATTTTGTTCAGTATGTTTCGGTCAATACTGTCATATGCTTGTTTAAAGTCCACGAAAATTTGGTGGACGTCGATGCTAAAGTCCCAGCATTTTTCGAGCACTTGTTTGACTGTGAAGAGCTGATCCGTAGTTGATCGACCATACCTAAAGTCTCCTTGGTACTCCCCAAAGACTTTTTGAGCGTATACATTTATTTTATTTTTTAGTATCTTATAGGACGTACAAAGTAGCGATATGCCTCTGTAGTCTTCCCACCGAAGTTTGTCTCCTTTTTTGTGGATATGATGGATTTGCACTACTCCTGTGGTATTTTTTCTTGACCCTAGATGTGCTGAATCAATTTGTGGATGGCTTTTATAGGGCAGCTTCCACCGTATTTGATTAGCTCAACCGAAATCTCGTCAATGCCCAGCGCTGCGGGCAACCCTGTAGCTACGGCGCGCACGAGAAAAATTTTCCTCCTAATCATCAACCCTCCTTAAATTTTTTGCTTTTTGACAAAAACTTCTTATAATTGATAAATCTTAGTCTTTGTCCACCATGTTAATTTGAAATATTCAAAATTCCAAGTTGCACCAGAACAGCAGCCCGTCACCTAATTACCTCTATTTTCAGCACTCGAAACTTGTGTTCACGAGAATTGACGACGGAATAATCCGATCATTCTGAAACTCACAGGTCATATTGGTGTTAACTGGAACCAGCTTTGATAGAAGTGATTTTGAAATGCATGCAATTCTGTGGCAATGGTGCCGTCTTGAAAAATCACTACGAAAATTAACTAATTTTACCTCATAGCTTCCGATTCAGCCATCATATTTTAACAAAATTCACACAGTATTTGAACCCTACTATAGGCCACATTTGGTAGAAAAATTAAGATAGAGTTGCCAGATATGGTAATTTTCGTCACCTAAATCGAATAAATTTGTTCAGCAAAATAAAGCTTTTCTCCCTATAACTTCCGACCCAGTTCATTCAGATTTCGTTAGTTGAAGTGAAAGCACCAAATTTACCAGACATTGAGCGAATTTACAGCACTTCCCAAATTAGGATTTGGAATATACCGGAATTCGTGAGCTTTCGGCCGATTTCCATGTATGTGTGCGCAGACTGTGTACGTGCACGGAAGCTCCTCATGAGCTTGATTTGCGAATACCGGTTTTGTACGGAGCGTTAATATGTGTGTGTGCCAGATAAAATTGTATGGCTACACGAATATCGGATTAAAGCCGGTTTAAAATCCCGATATGAAAAGACGATGTGAAAAGAAAGTGGATTTTAGACTGTATAGAAAACGAAGGAAGACATCAATAATACTAATTATACATTATGTTACCTAATGTACGTAATTTTAAATAAAATTATGTTAAACTTATCTCTTTTCATTAAAATGTTATACAAGAAATAAAAAGGCCACAAATTTTTGTGCCACCCGTTATATTTCTTTGGAATAAAGAAGATCCTAAAACTTACTAACATATCCACTGCAGATAAATAAGTGCTGAATGTTTATGAATTCTACTCTAACAAAAACCTACTTGTTACACGCAATACTTGGTAAAAAAAGATACATATATCTGACGAAGAACTTTTAAGTCCAACTACATACATATATCACAGGAAACTAAGCTATGGCTCGATCGAAATATCTGAGAAAACATATTCAAGCGTATATATATTTGTCATAAATATGTGAATCTATAATTTACCAAACATACAAAAAAAAATTATATTCATTGTTATTATTATAATGTTGAGAAAAAGCTTAATATAAAAGGCATGTACAGACCATATCATGTAGTAGTTAACATGAAATTCCTTTACGGCATTGAAGCTCTTTTTGATACTGGCA